>JADLZN010009768.1:0-557049 GCA_018155175.1 Sinocyclocheilus anophthalmus
TGAGAATAACTGGATACACACCTCTCAATTGCTTTATGGATCCTCCTCCACTGAGGGTAGTTGGCTTCCTGTTCAAATCCTCCTCCGCGAGCTTTAGCCTGCTGCGCTACAGTTATAGTCCGCGTGTCGATGATGTAACCTCGCTTCCCCGCGCAAAGCGTGGCATTTATCAGCTTCTCGTCCTCTTTGCAGCGGCGTCCATTGGTTCCTGTTAGTGGCTGTGCTGCTCGCATAATCACCTGTGGACAGTGTGATCAGAGTTGGTTTTAAACAGGCCAACATTTGGAAACAAAATTTCCATAGTGCACTTCTTCTAACCATGCCGTTTTTCTTGTGGTAGTAACTGAGCACAGGGAAACGGCCTCCGTGGCGGAAGGAAGCAGCTTTGCAGAGACTTTCATCATCGATGTCTCTGGGCACAGTCAGTAGGGACGGGTACGAGGGGCACACGCTGAAGTCTTTATTTACCTCACTCAGTCTCCATTCATCTGTCTGAGAGAGGACAACAGAACTCCGTGTCATCTTTATTTAATTAGACACTTTATTTTTTTTTTATGAAAATAACAAAAATCACAAGCAAAAATGTTTCTGCTTCAATGTATTTTAACTACATCTAAACCAAAAGAGGTTTAAAATCAACTGATATATTGTTCACTACCACTCAAAAGTTGGGGTGAGTAATTTTTTAAAGAAATTAATAATTTTATTAAAGGATGCATTAAGTGATCAAGCATGACATCAAGACATCTATGACTGTTAGAAAAATAATAATTCACATAAGACCACTTAAGTTTCCACAAATATTTACTATTATATTAAGCACCAAACTTGTTTTCAACATTGAATATACATAAATCTCTTTGAGCCCAATTAGCATATTAGAATGCATGCTGAAAGATCACATGACCCACTGGAGTAAACCTGAAATTTCAGCTTTTGCCATTCCGGACAAATGACATTTAAAATAAATAAAATAGAGAACAGTGTAATTTATCAGAATATTTATATGTTATGTATTTTATGAATAAACACACTTTGGTGATTATAAACAACATTTAAAAAACCTTACTGACCCCAAACGTTTGAACGGGAGTTTATGAAATACGAACTGTATTTGTATTAAATTGGATATCAGAACATGAAGTCACGAATATGTGCTCTTTGGCTTCCCATAGAGAATCATCTGAAAAAATGAGCAATGATACACTGAGAAACTGTATTACAACTTTTTCTGATGACCTCAGTGTCAAGGCTTCCAGGGATAAAACAATACCATAGACTCCAGATCTTTGAAAGACTCCTCTGGGACGAACGACTGCCATCCATCCTCAATGACCTCAAACAGAGGACGGTAGAAGAACGGATACATCAGGGACACAGAGTCCAGCGTGGAGAGAGCCTGAAAAATGAATGATCATAAACTGAACACTAACAGCATAAACCGATTAGTAGAAATTAGGGTTATTAGTCCATTATTATTCTGCTTTATGAGTGAGTACTAATGCAGTCTTACTTCAATTGAGCTGGCAATCTTAAGACACTCTCCATTCCAGTATGTCTAACAAGAAAGAAAGAAAAAAAGGAAGAGAAAAAGAAGGCGGAATCCCCGCAGGTCCTTTACACTTTACAAAATATTTCCCAGTGACCGACACCTGTTGCACATTAGGTCTAAGAGTTTTTTGAAAGAAGTCTCCTTTGTTCACTAAGGCTTCATTTATTTGATCAAAAATGTAGTAAAACCACTAATACTGTGAGATAGCATTACATTTTAAAAGTGTCATTTCTATACAGTTTTAAAATGTAAATTATTACTGTGATGTCAACGCTGATTTTCAGCAGGCATTACTCCAGTCTAAAGTGTCACATAATCCTTCAGAAATCATTAATATGCTGATTTATTATCATCAGTTTTTTTTTTTGAAAACAGTTGTGCTGCTTTTTTTTTTTTTTTTTGTGTGAAAACCTTGATACATTTTTTCAGGATTCTTCGATGATATAAAGTTCAAAAGACAATTTATTTGATCATATCGTTTGTACAGTATACTTCTTGACTGTCCACGTTGAGTCAATTACATGCATCCTTGATACTAAAATATATCTGCGAGTTCGTGACCCTGTACCACAAAGCAGTCTTAAGTCGCTGGGGTATTTTTGTAGCAATAGCCAAAAATACATTTGTATGGGTCAAAATTATTGATTTTTTTTATGACAAAAATCATTAGGATATGAAGTAAACATCATGTTACATGATGATATTTAGTAAATTTCCTACCGTAATATATCAAAACTTAATTTTGTATTAGTAATATGCGTGCTAAGACTTCATTGGACTACTTTAGAAGGCTTTTCCCAAATTTTGGATTTTTTTGCACCCTCCTATTCCAGATTTTTAACTATTTTATCTCCTCGGCCAATATTGTCCTTCATAACAACAGCACCATTGAAAGATGATACATTCACGAACCTTATTTATTCAGCTTTCAGATTATGTATAATCTCAATTTTGAAAAATGTACCCTTATGACTGGGTTTGTGGACCAGGGTCACATTTATTTATTTTACTGACCCTAAACTCTGAACAGTTGTGAAAATTACATAAATTTGTCTTTTAAAATAATATGCCATTTTACTAGTTTTCTCATACTTCAGCAGTACCTTTTCTCAGTAGAGTCAATGTTAGCATGAAGCAGCCAGAGCTCCTCAGTGTTGTCCTGGCGAGAAGACAAGATGAGGTGATGTCCTGTCAGACACAGAGTTCCCTCCACAGTGGGCATGAAGGGTCGGCGGAGGACCACCCCATCCACACGAGGGGTTTTGATCAGCTCAGCAAACTCCATGATGTTTTGAGAGGTACAAGAAACCTGCGAGAGTCAATGGGAGAGGAAACACTGATATATATGAATACTGTAATGGAATCTACGTCTTAGTCTCATTATTAGGTTTCTTATTATTCTGTTATTTGCATTCATCTGACAACTAAACCTATATAATAGTATGATAATAGTAAAAGCAATGGTGATACACAGTTGATAAGAGGTTTGTTATTATTAATATGTTGCAGCGGTGGATTTCTCATCTGCTGCAGGTTGGAAAACAAGACGCAAGCATTGAGACAGCGGTAAAAAAAAATACCACATTCGTCTAATTTACTCGAAGGCGCATAACTAAACCAGACACGTGTATTTATAAACAGTTATTCTAGCATATTCAAGGTATCTGTCCAATTTCTCTCGGCTCGCTGTGTCATCAGACTGAAATATGACAACAAACGGGATTTGCAGCTTTGTGTCGAATCAACATGAAGACGTTCGGATTAAAACTAATCAAATGCACTCGACAATGAACCGCAGGTGCGATGTTATTTGTCAAGAACAAAATATGCTTTTTAAACGTACTTAGAAGAGATGACAGCGGTAACAACAGCATTTCTCTCACCTGACACCTCTACTTCCTCGTTTGCACTCCTTTGTTGGATTTGACAACCGACCGCAAGCTAATTTTAATCAATATCGCCACCTACTGGTTTGGGTGAAAGTGAGGGAGAGTGTTGAGTATTCTCACTCATCCTCTTCTCAATAAAAATACAAATTAAAATAAAAAATTTGAATATTATTTAGTAATTAGGGTAATGAATTATTATTTACTGCATGTAAGTAATATAAAATATAGGTTACACTTTATTTTAAGGTGTCCTTGTTTACATGGTATTTCTACATTTAAAGGGATAGTTTCCCCAACAATCAATTTATGTTATTCTGCGTACCCCCCAGGGCATCCAGGATTATGTGACTAGGATCCACCTCTCTCAAATGACCATGACACCCTAGGAGATTGTCGATATAGTGTCAATAGTCCCTTTGCGAGCTAAGGTGGCGTAATCACTCAAAGGCTGCGATCCTCCTAAAGTCAAGTCAAGTTTGCTTTATTGTCAATTCTTCCACATGCACAGCACATACATACAGAGAATTGCAATTGCGTTACTCTCAGACCCTTGGGTGCAACAGATACATACAGCAGAACATACATACCGATAGATACAGATTAATATAAAAACAAACTATACAAATACGTCATGTCAAAAAATATTAAATATTTATTAAATTTAATAAAATAAAGCACAAGGCACATTGCAGATAGAGTGCAAACCAGTGAAGTAAACAACAGTGCAGATATAATGATTGTAGTGCAAAGAGTTTATTCAGACTGATTAAAGTGACAAAAAGCTCATAGAGCAGTTATTTATTTAAACTGTCAGAAGAGGTAGTTGAATGAGGTCAGTTCAATGCTGAATGAGCTAGTGAGCAGACCAATGCTGCACAAAGTGACTAGTGCAGGTCCCAGTGTGTTAGTGTGAGGGGGGAGTGGAAGGATCTGGGGATGTGGGAGCTGGTGGGGGGGTGGTCTGAGGTTCAGAGTGAAATGGGTTCCATAAATATCCTGGAGGGAGGGGAGAGAGACACCAACGATCTTCTCAGCTGCTCTCACTAAGCGTTGAAGTGACTTGCGGCAGGACGCTTTGCAGGCGCCATACCACACAGTGATTCAGCTCATCAGAATGCTCTCAATGGTGCCTCTGTAGAAGGTGCACATGATGGGGCTCTGGCTCTTCTCAGTTTGCGGAGGAAGTAGAGACGGTGCTGTGCTTTCCTGGCCAGTGCTGCGGTGTTGTCAGTCCAGAAGAGATCCTCTGTGATGTGCACACCCAAGAACTTGGTGCTGCTCACCCTCTCCAAAGTCACACCATTGACGGTCAGAGGAGCATACTGAGTGCGCACTCTCCTGAAGTCAACAACAATCTCCACATTCAGAGAGAGATTGTTGTCACTGCACCACCCGTCCAGGCGGCTCACCTCGCTCCTGTAGTTTGTCTCATTTCTGTTGCTAATGAGACCCACTACAGCCGTGTTATCCGCAAACTTAATGAAGAGTTTGGAGTTGTGTGATGGTGTGCAGTTGTGTGTCAGCAGAGTGAAGAGGAGGGGGCCCAGCACACATCCTTGGGGGGCCCCAGTGTTCGGTGTGATGGTGCTGGATGTGTTGCTGCCCACCCGAACTGCCTGAGGTCTTCCAGTCAAGAAGTCCAATAGCCAGTTGCACAGCGAAGTGTTGAGCCCCAGCTGGACCGGTTTGTGAATGAGCTGTTGAGGGATGCTTGTGTTGAATGCTGAACTGAAGTCTATGAACAGCATTCTGACGTATGAGTTTTTTTTGTCCAGGTGTGTGAGTGCTGGGTGGAGGGTAGTGGCGATGGCATCATCGATCGAGCGGTTGGACCGATATGCAAACTGGAGGGGGTCCAAGGAGGGGGGGAGGGCAGAATTGATGTGGTGCATGACTAGCCGTTCAAAACACTTCATGAGGATGGGGGTAAGTGCAACTCGACGGTAGTCATTGAAGCCGTTGGAGACGCTTCTGAGACTGGCATGATGGTGGAGCTTTTGAAGCAGTTGGGACAACAGCCTCTTAGTGAGACGTTGAAATGTCTATGAGACACAGTGACTCTCCATGCACAGTCCTCTCCTTACACACCAGGACATGTTGTCAGGACCCGGACTTTGCGTGCGTTTATCCTGCTGATGTATCTCCTCACGCTGGCTGGGGACGCGCGTCATCACCTGGTCTCTGGAGAGGTGGAGTCCCTTCTGTGCAGTGTGCTGTTTTGTGCCTCAATCGAGCGAAGAAGCCTTCGCTCATTCAGCAGGGATATGTGCTGTCACAGGCCGCGGTGGGGCCTAAAGCAGAATAAGACGACGCCTCACGCGCCTTCTGTTGAGAACGCGCTCAGGAGGACATGCCAGGACAGCTCGAACAGTTCGGACATTGCGTGAACGATTAAACAACGCACAGACCGATCGTTTTTGTGCTTTACACATCAAGTATTGTCACCAGCGCAGGGTTTATTTGGTTTTTGTTTGTGTAGTGTTTTTTTTTTTACAATCAAATCGTGATTCCCATTCACCTCATTAAGACTGCAGACTGCAACAGTTTTGTTAAAAAATCGTCGCTTGTGTTTCTACTGACGAAACAAGTCACCTGCATCTTGATGCCCTGTGGGGGGGGGGGGTAAGCAATAAACATCAATTTTAATTTTTGGGGGAACATGCCTTTAAGATGAGTAATATTAATTAACTACATGTACTTACGATATGGTTAGGGTTAGGATTAGGGTTGTGGCTTTGAGTTACTTGCATGTAATATGCAGTTTTATTGGTATATATAGTAACATTTGTAACAGGACCCTTAAATAAAGTGTTACCACATCTAAAATACTCACATCAAACATAATTTAGTGTTCGCTACAGATTTTAATATATAGTCATAAACTTGTCGTGGGAAAAGGCCATATTGCCCACGAGACCACAGAAACTAACCAGAAACCACTGTCATGGCTGTGGATAGATTGAGGGTAACACCATACACAAAAGATAAACAATGTTTCTTGTCCACAATCCCGTCTAGAACTTCCTGACATGCCGGTGACAGGGCAGGACAAGATTCACAGGTGGGTACTAAATCCGTCCTTGTCCCGGCACTTTCGAGCTCTGGCTGGCAAGCAACGCGTTCATAGACCGGATTCGTGACAGTTATACATAAGAGATGTAGAACATGTTTGTAATGTCATGTAGTGTCAAAAAATGGATTTACTGGATTGAATGAAACTCATAATATTATGTTTTGCTTGAAAATATATTAGTTTCACAACTTTAAAAAAAAAAAAAACATAAATCTAAAATAATTTGTACTTGGCACATTTTTAGCTTGTTAGACCAATAGTATGATTTATATCTGTGGAATATTTGGTAAATAAACCAAATTTAAAATGCCTGATAAGGAAAATGTATGTAATTTACAATCAGGACTGTTTATTTTCATTAGTTAAACTGTGGACTGTGCACTTGTGGAACTGAACAAACAGTTCTAGAATGTATTCCAGGGAATAGACAACGCTTGCTTCTTAATGTTATCCATTAATCCTGACTTAAGAACACTGCTGACATGACCAGTTTTGCAATTCGTATAAAAAAATCAATTAATTCATGGCAAACAATTTCCCGTCTCGAGTCTTGCATCCTGAAATGGATCCTACTCAGTAAGTCCAAAAAAAATAAAATAAAATAAAATAAATGTGGCTTAATATTTTCAAGCTGTACTATTATTTCCCAATAGTTTTATGGGGGGAATAAATAAATTAATAAATAATTATTTCATTTTTTCATTCATGATCCTATTTATATTGTTTTTATTTCTGCGATAATCTTGGTTCCATTATTGTACTGCATTATAACATTTCAAGAACATTATATTATGATATTATAAGATAGTATATATAGTGTTATATATTGAAAATAATGCAAAGATTCATTGGCTTTTGGGCAGATTTTTTGCAGTCTTTAATTTATATATCTGATATAGAATGCCGTATTTAGTGTTGACCAGTGTTGGGTGTAATTAGTTACTGTAATTTAATTACTTTTCCCTTGAAAAAGTAAAGTAAGGGATTTAATTTAATTTAATTTAATTACTGACGGCTTATCATTGAACTTAATACTGTATAGACTGTAGAACATTTATATACAATACAATAGTGGATTTAACATCAAAATGTAAAGTCTGACCTTAAAATGCATGCTTTTTGTGTACCCTTCTCACTTTAAATACTTTGAGTTAATAAGAATATTGGTAACACTTTAGTGCCCAATTCTCACTTTTAACTAGTTGGTAATTAGCATGAATATTACCGGGATATTGGCTGTAAATTATTACTTTAAAAAAAAACACATAATAATGTCTTATTCTGCAAGACCTTATTTTAAATCTTAAATCCTACCCAATACTTAAACTTAACAACTATACTTTACTAAGTATTAATAAGCAGTAATTGGAGTATATTATGTGATTTATATTATATAGGCAAAAATCATAGTTAATAGTTAGTTAATAGTGAGAATTAGACTCTAATCTAAAATGTGACCAGAATAATTTATGTAGTTAACTTTTTATTTATTTGAATGAAATTAAAAGAACCGTTTCATGTCTATCCGTGTATCATTAACTCGTCAAGGTTGATATAGGATTTAGAAAGTAATTAGTAATAATAAGTAATTTGTACAGTAATCTATACCTTTTGAAGTTTGTAATTAGTAACTAGCAATTGTTACTTTTTTAGAGTAACTTACCCACTGGTGTTGGACTTATATAAATATACTTTTTCACGTGAAGTGTTTATGTGTGTGTGCACACGTGCACGTGTACACTTGTGAGTTCACAACACGGCTCTTGCTGTAGTCTTAGCAGAATCCTGTTGGGAGAAGAGTGGCCTCCTGTTGAGGAGGAAGATGAGTGTCTGGCGTCTCTTGAGCGCCGTGAGCGATTACAGCCACTGCATTATTTAGCTTGAGTTACATGTGTTCCATGAACCCCACACTCCCCCCAAAAATATGCGGCTCCATTTGCTCTCATTAAAAATGTATGCCATTTGTGAAAAAAACACACTCCCCTGACTGAGAGCTGATATTTTTGCATATGTAACTTGAGTGGCGTGTATGAAGCCAGGCATTCATAAGCATACATTTTCATCTCATGTTATAGCATATCAGTCCTCAACATAGCTACATGGCAGAGAAAAGGTTTTTAAAATATCTGCGAAGATCTGCTTTTGTCATATGGCATATGAACTGTCTGTTTGTTAATATCACAGTGTGACACCAATTAAGATGACAAAGAAAGCACTTAATAGAAAATGATTTTTTTTTTTCAATTTTTCTTTATCACGAAATAAAATAAAATGGCATTTTATTTAAAAAGTCTCTTAAAATGTCTGTGATATCTTGGTTCCATTATTTCTCTACTGAAATGCAAGCATAGAATATCAATCCTTAACATGGATGCACAATGGTTTTAAAATGATCTGTGAAGACCTGTTTTTTTCATATGGAATTATATGGAATAATTGTCTGTTTGTTATCATTGTGCCTGTCACCAATTACACACGCACTACACTGAATCTCAGACTGTTTCTCTTTGCTTCAGGCCACTTTGATAATAGTGTTTTTTTTTTTTTTACATTATTAGCTGAGAAGTGCTAGTTATTCCAGCTGCTCATCAAACATTTCTGTGACATTTCCTTGGCTACCCCAGAAGAGACTCTGACAGTGTGTGTTAATTTGAAGAACTTCATACCAGACCTGCAGCACTGAGCAAATTCAAAATCACTGCATTTATGAATGATTTCCAAACATTTCCTTAGGTACGGGAACCATTTATGAATGCCAGATGAGGCAGCAGTGCACACATTCTCTGAACATCTTATTTTCATGTAATTCACATCAAATGACCATTGCAATTGAAAGCAAATGGGAAGGGTTGGCAGAGAAATGTCATTTTCGCATACATCTTTTCATTAATTAACAAGGACTGCTGTAATAAAAATTATGATTATTGTAATGCTGCCATGCATGTGCCTTATGTTACGATCTAAGCCTATTGGCAACCAGTGGGACTGTAGTGTGAGATCATCTTATTAATGTAACAGTGGCATTGTCTTAATCTTGGTAATGCTTCCCTGGCGCTTCCACAGGTGTTGAGGATTTACGATGGCTTGTGGGAGGGTGAGACAGAGTCCTATAGAGGTGGCATTGGACCCCAGGACTGCACTGTGCACTGCGTTGCTGGCAGACAACACCCTTCGTTTGTAATCAAAGCTCAAGTGCATGTGGTAGTTTTTTCTATGATAACACAAGCCATGGATAAGTGAGGAATGGCCGGAGGGCTTGAGTGAGCGGAGGCGGCGGATTCGACGAAGGAGCGCTTGCGGAAACCATTTGTGACGACCCCGGGCTGGACTCCGCGTCGTCCACGGTGAAAGCCGATCTGGCGATTGACAGTGCGAAGTTTGTTTTTCCTCAGCAACCAGCACGGATCAGTGCATGACGAAGCGGATATCGTCCTCTTTTGGAAGGCCAAACAAAGTAGTTTTGCTTGCACAACGAAACACAGCGCCTTCATGACTTGCGGCGTCAACAATACTACAGCGAGAATAAAGTTATGCCTTCTTTCTTTGCATAAACATTTGAGCGGCGTCATGCAAATCTTCCCACATAGCGACGTAGATATATGGGGGCATGTTAGAACGAGCCGTTTTAAGTATGCGTGGCTGCTCAGTTACCTTTTATAAGATTTTTTATTTTTTTTATTGAAGATATAGCATTCACAGGGGACACAGTCATAGCAATAAATTACATACAAAACCAGAATACAAAACAATAAATATAAAATAATAATAAAAATGAAATATAAACAGAAAAAAAACAAATAAATAAAAAGTTAAACACCTTTGCTTTTTTTTAAATAACTACATCCTAACTGTTATAAGAATATCTCTTGATTTGGAGACTTTGGCGGTACAACTTACAGATCTCTGTATTCACAAGGAAGCGTGGAACACTCAAAGAGAAAGAAAACTTGAAGCGGGCATCATATACCCTTTAAAATAGCAGACGTGACCTAATTTAATGAAATTATTTATAATTTAAACTAAAATTTTCTTAGCAGTACTTGCCAAATCGATTTTAATTTAACATTAAAATTTAAAAATAATATTTAGTAAATTGCTGAGACAGAACATGAAAAAATGAATGTGTCATTAATCAGAAATATTTGAATGCTGAATGCCAAGATAGATTCAAGTATTTTAAACGGCAGATACAACAGAACGACAAAAAAACAAAATCAATCAATCAATCAGTCCACCCATTCACAACACACTCACAAAGGAATAAGGAAGAGTCAGCTGGCTGCGCGCTTCATGGACAGCACACGCGCGTTCCCATAAGGACAGTTGTCTTGTCACAACAATATTTTCCGCGCCTCATTTTACAGATGTACTCTACCTTTATTGCTACTTTCATCCAGGGAGAGGCTGTTAAGTTTACAAATGTACTGAGCTTTCCTAGTTTTCACAGAAGAGAGTTGTTTGTCACAAGCAGGACAGCACAGATGCGCACCTGACCGCAAACCCGTCGCGCTTGACGCTTCCATCGCTTCGCTCTCTCATTTCGTGAGTGGATCTTGTTGAAATCTCATTTAAATGTGTTTATTGCATTATAATAGTCATCTTGATGTCATAATGGCACAGTGGAGAGGAGAAGCATCCTGCATGTGTAGGCTATGTACGCGAAAGTGTTGTTCCACCAGCAACTTTCCACGTGAGCAGCATCTACTGATGTCCGAAAGGGTTAAGAGCTCGAGCGGCGTGCTCACTCCTACAGCATTACATCACTCAGCGGTCCAGAGGTGCGAACCGAGCACTAGGTGGCATCATAGATGAGTACGGATCCGCGTCTCTCCTCAGTCGAGACATCCAGTCGGCGGCGGCGGGTGTCTCAGGGAACAGTCCCGCGCTCGCTCCCAAAGAGAATGCGCAGGTGACAAGAACCGGCTTCCAGGAGTTCGTCTCTGACCCGTGCCGGCTCGAGAACTAGATCAGCGCTGACTTCGCCGTCCGCAGCGCCGCAGGAGGATGCTCGGCCTCACCCCACAAGTCCATGGCTACCTCATTAGGGGTACTCTGGAGAAACAGGTGTCGGGGAAGTGACGTCACGAGCCTCGGAAACCGGAGGTGTGCGCTTCGGAGAGCAAGATGGCAGCGAAATCCGACGGTCGGGGGGTCGTCGCCGGTTTCGCCCAGCTGCACAACCTGGACGAGACGGTGGGGAGCTGCGAGGACGACCCGCGGCAGAGCAGCTCCTTCCACATCTGCCACTGCTGCAACACCTCGTCGTGCTACTGGGGCTGCCGGAGCGCCTGTCTGCATTACCTCCGGGGCAAGGGGAGAGACGTCAGGCGGCCACCTCACGAGAAGCGCCTGTGGTTGGACTGCCTGTGGATCGTCCTCGCGCTCCTAGTCTTCTTCTGGGACGTGGGCACTGACTTGTGGCTCGCGCTCGACTACTACGTCAAGCAGGACTACCTCTGGTTCGGACTCACACTGTTCTTCGTGCTGGTGCCGTCGGTGCTGGTCCAGATCCTGAGCTTCAGGTGGTTCGTGCAGGATTACACGGGGGGCGGCTTGGGCTCCGTGGAGGGTCTCAGCAGCAGCCTGGGCCCAGGGGTGCACGGCAGGGCCAGATGCTGTCGCATGTCCGTGTGGGTCTGGCAGACGCTCATTCACATCCTTCAGATGGGACAAGTGTGGAGGTAAGCGTCCCGTAGCTTGGTGTAACCCGTGCAGAGCAGAGCGGATGCGAGTCTCGCTCTAAGCGTGCGGGTTTCTCTCAATGATCGTCGTGAGATCTGTGGCATCAGTGTGCGCTGAAAGTACAGTGCGTTACCGAGGTGAGTCTCACAGTGCGTCTGAGGACTCATTCTGCTCAACTCTCTGAGACCGCTGGCGAGACGGGCATCGGGTTGCTCAGGCTCCCCGGGCCGTGCGTCCCTCAGGAACGACATCCCTCCTTCCTGCGCTCGATATCATTGACATAATTTGCGTTCTTCGATCCTTCGCTCTTTATCATCATAGGTGCAGTGCGTTTTAACGCAGTCAGTACAGTGTGTGCTCTGTCAAGTGAGGAATCGTTCTGACGCGTGCGGGGAATATCGTCTGTGACATGTTGTACTTAATGTCTGATCCACTAGAAATGATGCGACAGTTTTTTTTCTGCAGCAGACAGACGCAGTGGCCGCATTCACGTTTGTGTGGAGGCGTTCAGTTTAGCCGGACGATTTAGCTTGATTTCGATGCCATTTATTATTCATGTCTACTCGTGTTCGTGTTTTCTCCTCTTTACACGATGTGATTATTGCTTAAAGATGAGGCTCTCTGTCATCAGTGGCTCACACTTGTCATGATGTCATCTCTGTAAAGGTGCTCCAGCATCTCACGCGAGCGCGCGCGCGCTCTCTCTCTCTCTGTGTGTAGAAAATAAATTCCTTCTCATCTTTCATATAGTCACGATACGGCCGTCTGGATGTATTTACCATAATAAATGTTAAGTCTTTCTTAAAAGCCAAATGAAACGCTCATTTTGTAGATTACTATAAGTTAAATAATACTGCGGATTGACTCAGGTTTTAAGTTGATTTATAGTTGATATATATTGTAATATTTATTATACAGTAGGCTACGAAGGCCTAGGGATCGCTGGGATCTAGAACTGACCCCGTAGAATTCTGACGCTGATTTTCTGCCGTTGCTATGTAACCAGATACGAGTTAAAAGCTTTTCTTCTCACGCGTCCGTTTAGAATATTCAGAATATTAGAATCAATATACGCGAACAGTACCTGAGTGACTGACTTTGCTGAGATTGTGTGCAACCGGTGGACCCTGAACTATCCCATAATGCCACAGGAGCAAGTGTCAGATTCATAAAGTTTAAAAATAAAAAAGGCAGAGAACTGTGAGCTGTGCAGCTAGTTTTTTCTTTTTTGAGTGCTAACCGTACCAAGACATCTGTTGATTGTGAATTTGCGATTAGCCTGTACTTTTTTGGTTTATCATAGGTCAAAGTATGTAGTAGAGGTGTAAAGAGTACCTAAAAACCATACTTTAGTAAAAGTACAGATACCTTACAGTGAAAATTACTCCACTACACGTTACAAGTCACCAATTCCAAACAACTTGAGTAAAAGTCTTAGAGAATCTGATTTTAACAGTACTTAAGTATTACTTAAACTAAATATAGGCTCAAAGATGCACTAATCAAAGAGACATGCCAGTGAAAAACTGTAACGTTGTGGAGAAGCTGCGGAAAACAGGCAGAGGCAAGGATCTATGTGCTGGTATTTCATGGAAAAAATAGAACAAACAATAAGGCAAAACCCAAAGAGAACAAAGAACAGAATGACTGGCAAACAGACATTCAACAACTCACAAGGAACTAAAGAAAAACTAGGGCTATATATACACACAGGGGGCTAACAAGCTTAACAAGATAAGACACACCTGGGGAGACTAATCAAGTGGAACCAATGAACAAACTGACTACAAACACCACGGGAGACAGGAAGGGACGTAAAAGTCCAGGGCAAGGCACAGAGAGCATGAAACAAAAACAAGAAAGAGTTGATTTGTGAGGAGAGCAATCACGTTTATTTTCTAAAACCAAAATAAAACCGAACACCTCAAAATTACAAAACAAACCAAATCAAACAAAAAACAATATCTTTCAAAATGGTCTCTTCAGTATAATGGATAAATAAAATAATGTTAAGTAAAATTAAAACTCTGGATGTGCTGGTTTGGGCCTCATTGCCGGCTGCAGTCATGTCCTCATCTCATATATAAAACACCTCTGATTCACAAATACTTGCTAAGGAACTCGCATTCACATAATGTAGCCTTGTTGACAGGTTTGGGTGAGTAAGGGCAGAACGCACAAGATGCAGTACTTTCAGTGACCTGTAATAGGCAGTATCACGTCTTTTGTAGCAGAAATAAACTGCTGCAGAAAAAGCTAGGTCGACGCAAAACGTAATGTGTAACTGCAACACTCATTTCAAATGTAGTGGAGTAAAGAGTACAGATACTCATTCAAAAATGTAGTAAAGTAAAGAGTAAAAGTTGCTAATATCTTTGATACTCAGTACAACTACAAAGTACCCGAAAAGATACTCAAGTACAGTAACTAATTACATTTACTCCAATACTTTACACCTCTGAATGGGACACATTTACAAATTCAAATGTCAAGAATTAGATATCATTACATTCAGTACAAATTTTGTAAGGCTACAAGCTAAGTGAAAAAGGAAGTGAGCATAGCTTACCTGGAGGTGAAAGGGCTTTGCTGTATTTTTATATATATACTGTATATATATATATATATATATATATATTATAGAGATATATATAATATTATATATATTGGCTCTTTAAAGATGTGACTCAAGTACTCCTGGTAACACAAAACAGTTACTGCTTCATTGTGCAATGAATGCAAAACCTAAATATAATGGAAAGGCAGTTTTGAGGTAGAATGCTCAGTGGTGTATCATCTTAAAAAAGAGCAGCCTAGCTATAAAAGTGCTGGTGGAAATGGGTCTCTTTTGGCTCTTTTTATGACTGTGTGAATAAGGTACTCGTATTTAGATTTATACTCAGACATACATTGAACTACTATTGTAACTGTGTGCGTATTCATATTTTAATGCTAATATTATTGCAGCCGCCAATTCTTATTGCTTTCTATCCAGAAACTTCTGAGGCCACACACTAACTTCACCTCACAAACTGAACCAATGATTTTCTAAGTCACACCATAACATAATTTCTATGTGAAAACAAAAAAAAATCTATAGTGGAATTACACAAATCTGTCTTTACAACAGCTCCTGACTGTTGGACAGATCCTTTTGCCAAAGACTTTAGAAATTGTGCATTTTACGAAAGTGCATGAGACATTTCTCAATTGGATGTTTATTTATTCATGCTTGGCACGAGAGCCCGATGATGTCTTTGTTGGCTTCTGTAAATAGTCTGATGCGGCAGCTCCACTGCCAAGACCTCGAGCCTTTCCCAATCGTCTTGACTTGAGAGTCAGTCAGTGCAAGCGTCTTGAAAGATAAATGGGAAATAATGGTCAATTAAGCAGCCTAGGGTACTGGTTGTGTGCTTTGTTTTGCTCTTGGCATAACAATTGCTGTTTACTTGGAGCAACTTTGTGAAAACGAGTACAGCTCAGAATTCTTACTCCCAGCATGATGCCATGTATCAGTACTGTTTAATTTGTAAAATTAAAAATTACTGTACATATTTTTTGAAGGTTCTTGAAATAAATATATCACAATGTCAATAAAAGCACAACCGTTTTCAATGCTGATAATAATAAGAAATGTTTCCTAAGCGGCAAATCGGCTTACTAGAATGATTTCTGAAGGATCATGTGACACTGAAGACTGGAGTAATGATGCTGAAAATTCAGCTGTGCCATCCCAGGAATAAATTACGTTTGAAAGTATATTCAAATAAAAAAAAAAGAGTTCTTTAAAATGTAATAATATTTCACAATATTACTGCTTTTTTATTAAATAAATGCAGCCTTGGTGAGCATTAGAGACTTATTTTAAAAATATACAAAAATCTTACTGACCCCAAACTTTTAAACAGTAGTGTGTATATAGGGTTTTTTAAATTGGATTTTGCAGCATGTTTGTAGTCTTTAAAGATAGATTAAATTAATAAAATAAATGAAGAATGATTTTGAGCCCGAGATAAAAATAACATATGTATGGTTTGGTGTTGATGAAGATCTACTTGAGCTTTACACAAATGCCTGGGAAATAATGCAATCCACTCCTTCCCTTCTGTTTTAAGGCACTTCCTCTGTCTCATTTCTTTATGGTCCTGTCTGTGTAAAATCATTGCTTTGCTGCTCTGTCCTCCCCATTCACTAGTTAAAGTCATAATATGTATGCACTTTCCTTTTCTCTCCCTCGCTGCCTGTTTTCCCTTTTACATAAATCTCCACTTGACCTCCATTTCTGTCACGGAAACTGGAGCATCTGTCGTCCTTCCCATTATTGGAGACTTTTCCCCCCTATGTGTGATGTTTAGAGCAGCCCACCCTCCATACTCCATCACCTCTAGGATGCTCACCATCCCCATTCTCTCCTGTTTGCCCTCTCAGTGTCACACCTCACACAGGGGCTCAGGTAGGATATAGTCAGCTACTATACAGTATATAGTGGATGTCTGAGAGTGTTATGTAGTGTTTGTTTTAGACTGAGTGCTTGGAATGGCAGTTTAAATTGGGGTTAAAGTGCACCGACAACTTGTGTCTTGAGGAAATATCACACAGTAAATGACAAGAAAGCTATTCATTAAAACACAAGGGTCAAAGACATGACACTCATTTTTGTGTCTGCTTTTTAAATGAATAAAAAAAAACATTTAAAATTCAATCCATGGATTGCCTGACTTGAATACACCTCTTCTATAATGAGCGAGGTTTTATTTTCTGAATTGAGATTTATTGGAATACTTTTTAAGGTCCATAAACTCAAAAATGCCAGGGTGTTACCATTGCCCTGATATCATAATCCAGAAAAAAAAGCCTAATAAAATTGTTTTATTACTTAAGTCCCGTGGTCCCTAATAAAACAGACATACAATTTAACATATATACTTAAAAAGAGGATTATATGGAAAATAATACACGCAGAAGAATATACTTAAGTGCAAACTAAATATAATATTTTTGGATGCTTAACTGAATGTTATTCACAATTAAATGAAAAGGTATTATAGTTTAAATTAAATTTATATTAAATGCAAAAACTTAAGTGTGCTTTTTGCTTTCTTTTTATGTAATTTTGTAATTATTTCTTTGAAATGTAATGCAGAATCTACTGACAATCTACTGGCATTTATGGTAAACTACAAAGTACCTCAAGTAATTTTTTCTGAAAAAATGATGTCATATCAGAATTTTTTTATTTTTTTTTTTAGGGATATAATATAGATTATATTTAATCGCTATTTAGAAAAGACTATTCATCATAATTGTAGAAAATACTTTTTACCAAGTATATTAAACATTGTTCAGATGTCAAATGGTTAAACCATGACATTTTTAGTCATTAAATTATAACTATTTTTGAAAATATGAAAACAACACAATTTCAAGGAGTAGATTTCTAATACTTGAATTAAACTGGATTTTTTCCCCTCTTCTTTATTGTGGACAAGCATTCTGTCATTGACCCACAAACACTCAGATAGACAGATAACCGGGTTTCTAGTGCTGGGTAGTAAAAAGAGGTGGGTAGTCTTTTTAAGCACCTCTTAAGATGCCACTTTATTGTCCAACTGCCTCCTCAAGAGCTTTGTACGAGTAAACAGCCTTACAGTTTAGCGAGTACTGAAGACCAAGCAGCGAGTATGGGCTAATCAATGCGTTACACTGCTGACATGTCCTCAGATGTGCTTACAGTAAACACTACTCGGCTGTTATTCACAGCGACCTTGCAAGCATTGTAAAACGCTCTCAGTGAGAGTCTGGGCCTCCTCAAAGACCAGCCACACTCCATGAATTTATTTACACACATAAACACAGGCTCAGCACAATATGCAATTGTATCATAAAGATCTGCTGTGGAGTTTGCATGCATGTGTGTGTAATATAGGTAAGCCAGTGAGTGTGATAAATTGTCGCAGCTTGTGTGTAAAGGACAGTGGAGTGGAGAGACTGACATGATGCAGTCATGCTGGAATCAGTCCAGCTGACAAAAGCCAAATGCACAATGTAATGTTATGACTAATTGGTGAGTGTTTTCGCTTGTTAGCGTGTTGGTGTGAAGACCATACTGGGTAATTTATGTGTGTTTCTGTCATCTTGGCAGTAAATTGTAATGACTAATTTGTGAGTGTGTTTACAGATTGGACCACAGAGCGCTATGAATAATCTGAATGTGTTTGATCACACCAGCTGGATTTACGATTATGATTATGACCTACAGTATGTAGAATGGGGTATTTATTTGTGTGTGTTTTTAAATGTGTACTACTGCTCCTCAACCAGTGCTTTCTGTCTTCTTGTGTTTAGCTTGTAGGGCTGTGCTCGATTTATCGATACGACGATGTATCGTCATATAGGCCTACTACTTTGCCATACATGTATTGAAGAAAATTAGAGAGTAGGAAAATGTAAGGTTTCTAAAAATAATGAATAGAGAATAGAGTATAATATAGGCTACAACAAGGTATAATCTGACTTGCAGAAGAACACAACTGGGGTTGCCTGATCCCCGTAATCCCCGAATCAGAACTTCACACTTCGGAGACACAATACTGAAATATCTGCACCTAACCTGGCACAATCACAGAGGATAAAAGTGTTGGCTTTCTGAAAACACCGGTAAGCTTAAAGTTTAGCGATCTCCACTTCGATATTCTATTTTCAGAAAAGTGTAATTCGTCAAGTATGTGTTTATTAATGGGCCGGAGAACGATTGAGAAGGAAAGAGAAAGATTGTGTATGTATGAATTAGGCCTACCTCGGTTTTTGCTGCGTTTCTCTATTTAATTGCTTCAAAACAGTGATGTTATACCAACTCCTTGCTGATAAAGATAATGCAGTTCTTCAGCGTTGAAGCTATTTTATTGATAAAATTGCGGCCAGCGCTGGGAAGTTTCTGTTGCTGAACGTCTGTGTGTGCGCAGTGCAATCTGTGTGTCTGAATGTGTGCGCGTGAGCTACAGTGAAGACAGCACGTTAGTTTAGATTAATATTTTAACCTAGAGAGTCTGTTAATTTGTGCAGTGATAACCTACCAGCAATGTTAATATGATGTTATTAATATATTAGAATGAGTACATTACAATATAAATGTATTAGAACGAGTACATTATTATTTATGAGCTTAAAAACAAGATGCAAACAATCCGAATATTGTACTAGGTGGGGATCGAGTGCCCAATGTTAAAATGAAACCTACGCCATTACATGTATTGTTTGTTATACTGTAGTACAGTGCAGATGTCAACTGCCCTATAGTATGCAATATTTAATAAACAGCTGCTATACTAAATTCTACTGAGGTGAAATTTAGTGCAGTCCCGCATCGTAACGTGGCCTCTGTAATGTATATATCGTATCGTGACTTTGCTACCGTAACACATCTCTACTACAGTAATGTAGTGCTGATTTCTCCTTGAGATGGTAAAGAGCTCTCAAAGTACATTAGCTAAATTTATTTTAGAAAGTATTATCAAGATGAAAATTTTAGCTTGACTTTTGGTAATTAAGTTGTACGATTTTTGTTGTTAAACGCTGTGGCAGAATTTTAAAGGGACTCTTCACAGATCATGTGCTTAAAAATTCTGTCTTCATCTTGCTACTCGCATATCGCCTGAAATTTGTAAAACATTTTGAAAACAAAAATTGGTGCTTAAACTTCTTTTTTTTAAAGTAAAATAATATACTAAATTATTTTAAATCAATGAACAAAATCAGTGATTGTTTAAATTTCATTTTTATATTATATCTATATATATAGATAGAGAGATTTCTTTATATATATTTATATATACACACACACACACACATATCTATCTCTTATCTTATCACTCAATGTGTATGTGATGACCAGTCAGCCATTAACCATTAGCCATCACACGCTGAACCACAGCTTGCCCTCACACACACACAATCACACACACACCCACAGGCATACACGTACAGGTATGTAGACCGTTTTGTTCACTGTACCACATTTTTGGGAATCCACGATCCAGAAATAAAACCTTGAGGTTCCAATAGCAAAAAGATAATCAGAAATTCTCTTTCAACACAGCTTTCATCCGCTTACATAACTATTTGTACTATGCTTGTAGTAGTCAGTGGGACAGAGGACGGTTTAGGACTGTCCCCACAGTCACCATTTCTATCCTCAGCTTATAAACATAAATCTGCTCATTCGCTATGAGATTGTTAAAATTAGAACATGCAAAGCAAGATTGAAACTCGTGAGCGGTTACAACAGAATATTAAATCGATAGACGACTGCTGAGAGTAGGCCTGGCGCAATAATCAATATATCGACTTATCGCGCAATATATGTACATGACCTCAATCATTTTTGGTGACGCAATATATTGCCCATTATATTTACTTTGCAGCTTCTTGTACATAACGTGGTTGTGTCACGAGGGGTTAGTTTCAAATTTAGAAAATGCTTCTACAAAAAAAGCTTCATCTGCAAATATGGTCTTGTTTAGGGATCTGTGCCTTTGTGCATACGGATATTTGACTGCTAATTAGTGATTGTGTTTTTCAGCAATAGTGTGCATCTTTAATTTACAGAGAAAAGAAGGTCAGGGAAAAATCTGTAGATGGAAAAATCTCCATACAAGTTCTTTGTGCATTTTTCTTTTTTTCTACTTGTTACTTTGCACTTTTTGTTAGAAAATGTTTATTTACTATTTATTCAGGTTTTTAAGGTATCTAATATTTTGATACTACATTTCCATGATTTAAATATTCTTAAAAATTAAAAGTTTGTTGTCATTTGGAAGTGTGTAGGCCTTCTTGCATTATTATGCCGTTACATTATGATTATATATTCAGTGGCATAAAAAGGGTCTTTAAAATTACAATAATATCGCTTATCGCAATTATTTCTGGGGCAATATATCGTACAACAAAAAGTTGTTATCGTGACAGGCCTAGCTGAGAGTGAGCAGTTTTACATGTTCTACAAGCATCTGGCATTAAATCAGAAAGGAAAAATATTGAATATTTTCATAGCAATCCTGTTATTCAAAGAATCATATCTATGACTGCTGGTATTTCTTCATTATGCAAAAAAACAAAGAAAGACCTCACTCTCTTTGTGACCTGACTGAGATGAGTGTCTGTAAAATGCACTTGATGTAGTGTGTTAAGTGCTGATTTATTTAGCCATGATGAAAGTGTGCTATTTATACAGCCAGGAAGAAAGAATCTCTGATTATAATTCAGATGATAAGCAGTCTGCTGCAGGCTGTCAGGATAAAAACGAGCAGCTTTATTGCTGTTGTGTTATTGCAGGATTTGTAACAGTCTTATGTCTGTCTGAGCTTGATACCTGCTGTGGAGAGTGTGGAGATGTCTTGATCCAGATCAGTCACCTTTGACCTCAGGGCTGTGTCGATATGGACTGGTTGTGGTTGCATGTATCATGCAAAAAAAAACTTCATTTAGAATCCACATGCTTTTTGTGCTCATGTGCTTTTTCATGTTTATCAAATCACTGTAGAATGAGTGTTTATTACAGTATGACTAATAAAAAACAGACCCACACTATTATCCCTCCTCCACCCAACTTTACAGTTGGCACAATAATAGTCACCCAACAGAACAGGTTGCAAAAGTGCAAGTGGTGATGAGAAAGTTACATGATGAACCAAAGCACAATCAGCTTTTAAATATTAACATAGAAGGTGCACAGTGTCGTTCACACAAACACTGAGCACCATCATGGTAACACACATGAAACTGAAATAATACAATAAACATTAATTTAATAACATTAGATGTAATATACAACCCTAACAACTGATAAGAAAAAAATCAGAAGAAAGTTATTTCAACAACAAAAAAACATAAAATTTGAAATGTAATGCAGTGAATTCTAGGAATGTCAATTTGCTATGAATTTCAATTACAATTTCACTGTAAATTATATGTTCTTTTTCCACTTCCAAAAACGGTATACTACCGTAAAATTACATGTAATGTCCAGTACAGTTTTTCACCGTATATAGTAGGGGAACTTACCTTTAACCATTTAACAGGTTTTTACTGTAGCATTTTTACAGTCTTTTACCATTAAATATACAGTCATTTTTACAGTATATTTAAGCAATATCACATGAGCAAAAATGCTACTGATCAGCAGGTGATCTGAAGGCACAACTGTAGGCACAAGACAGTGTGATTGTGAAGTGATACTGCTTTTATGTAAAAGTTCAAACAATAAGCATTTAATATTGAGTAACTCATATTTTAAGCTCAATACTGATGGTTGTTTTGTCTTTTTTTGCTCTACCAATGAAAATAGTGGAAGCCTCAAGAGAAGTAATCATTGTAGTGGTGGTGTTTCATTCCTAAATGAGTCATTGTTTTAAACAAATCGTTGAAGTGAACAATTCAATGACTCAATTACTTGTCTATCGGCATAACAAAGTTTTTTGCAGAAAGAGTCACCAATAAAGTCCCCACCAGTAATGCACAGATAATAGTGATTACTGTAGTTCTTTTCTCGCTATGCACTTTTTGTTCAACAACAAAATAAGTCTATTTACTTAAATTGATGCGTATACGAATACGGGAGACTGGAAACCCAGGCTCATGTGAACTTTGCTGTGTTCAAGTTACATTTTCATTTGTGTCATGTGAAAACAATATTGTAGAAGAACGATATGCTATGTGCTCATGAACTCTTAGCTAAATTTAAAATTTAAAAGAACACAAACTTTAAATCTGGAGTAGATTGCATAATTTTACATTTTGGATGTATTATATGATGAATTATTTTTCTAAAAAAGACGCTGCAGAGTGTGACGTCATATTACGCCATTGCAGTGTCTATTTCACTTAGTCAAAGTCTACTGTGACTGTGGCTTAAACAGTTTCTTCAGTAAGACACTGTTGAAAATACTTGACTAACATTATAACTACAAAAAAGGTGCCATCTTCCAGTGAATGTATCATGTATCAACAACTGATGGACAGAACTTAGTCCCACCCTACATTTTTATTTTTTGATAATCTGTACACCACTATATGGGAAAAAAAGATCTGTCAGTGCTTCCGTTACATTGCAACTTTAAGAGCTTTGACTTCTGAGTGGCCTCATCTCACTGAAAGCTATACTGAATCAAGAGACTTTGAAACGCTCTCCTTCCCCCTGCAATGGGGTGGACTAACCCTTTTTTGATAGCGCATTAAATCTGGACAGTTCCCCTCAGAAGCAATGCCCCCCTGCTAAAACTGACCTAGTTTTAATGGAGAGCATTGCAGTGACCATTCAAACTGATAGTGCTTAAATGCAATGCCCTACAACCATACTCACTGCTCTCCACTCATGTGTATTAACTCATGCCAGAAGCGTCCACTTCCTCTCTTTCCTTTCTTCCCCAGATATCACTGGATCACACTATTTTTTTTTCTAGTGCATCTCTTTTGAGCTCTGTTTTTCTTCCACTCTGTGCATGTGTTGGGGGAGACTTTTTTGTTGTTGAATGTAATCTCACACATTCCCAGATGTTGACACAATGCAGCAGCCAAGGCTGTCAGAGGAAGTCCTCATGCACCAGTGTGTCAAGATTTATTTCCATGCTAAATCCTTATATGAATAGTAATACTTCATAAGGATAGTTCAGGTCTGTCATCATTTACTCAATGTTGTATGACCTTTTTCTTCTGTGGAACAGAAAATGAGACATTTAGCAGAATGTCTGAGCTTCTTTTTTTCCTTAAAATGAAAATGAGTGTGGCTGTCAAGCTTAAAAAATGGAGAAATAAATCAAATAAAAGCATATTCTTAGTCTCATGAAGCCTTACGATGTATTTGTAGGGGGAACAGACTTAAAAAATGTAAGAGTTATTCATTTTATTGACAGATGACAGTCACTATTCACATGCAGCTTTAAATATTTTCTTTTTGTTCCAGTGAAGAAAGAAAATGATACAGGTTCAGTGTTGTTATTGTTAATTAAAACTTAAACTTTTAAAAATCACTTCATTCATTTAAAGCTGAAAAAAAAGAAAGAAAAGTAGAAAAGTTTAAGTAAATAAACACTAATAAAGATGAAAAAGCTCAAAACTGAAATGAAACTGAAATAATACTAAAATAACACTGTACGGGTTTCGGAAGGCATGTGAGTGAGTAACATAATTATCATTTTTGGGTGAACTTTATGTAATAATCTTCATAAAATCTCAGTTATACTCCACTTCTCACACAATACCTACTGAAAATCACCCATGAGTGTGAAGATTGCCGTCAGGAGACTATTTACTTAACCTTAATACTTGCTGCTATGACACCTCCTCCACTTCTTCCACCTCCTCTTTCTTTCTCCTTTTTTGTTTTCCTGTCAAACGAGCATGCAGACACTTACACCTACAAACTCTCATCCCGTGTTTTATTCCTCACTGCCTTCACTCTCCCCCTCCCTGTGCTTGTTTCTAGCGGGTGCTGTGAGGCGATGACGATTGTATTAGCAGTCGATTGCGAGGTCACTCTCGCTCAGCTCCACTGAGACACAGCGGTACAGCAGAGGGGCAAAGCAGAAACAAGAGCAACGAACAGAGAGAAAGAGATATCCAACAACAGACAGCTGAGTTTTCTCATTGTTAGTATTGTTTTTCATTACTTCTTGTTGACCAATTTTAGCACACAGATCATTTAATTTGATAATTGGGTCAGTTCCTACGGATTAATTTATTCAAAAATTCTATGATGAGCAGATTTGAAATTTCTGAATTAAAATACATTTTGATTAATTAATGGGGGTGCAAAAGGTCAAAAATGCTTCTGTTATTATTTCCTACTGGGAAAAATGATAAAACAGGAAATTATGTCATTGAGAGGACCCTGCAGCAGAATATATATATTCTGTTTTCAGTTTAATGTTTAGTTTTAGTTAAAGTTTTAGTAATTTTGTTGTATGTTTTTGTAATTTTTATTAGTGTTTGTTGTTTTTTCAAGATGTAAGGAAAATATGCTGTAACATTACTTTTTTTATCAGACCCGGGATTTTGTAGGTCAGTGAATAAATTCATGGAGAAATACTATGTAATAATAGTCCATCCAGTGTCGAGATTTTCAATTCAAATACAAAAGGGATCCAGCTTCCGGCTCTAATTCAACTTTTATTTTAATGAACTGAAAGTGCAGATGGAGATACACAGTATTAGACAATTCCCTTGCTGCAAGCTATTTCATAAAACAATGGGGACAAAATCAGCTGTGACGAAGTCCCCACCGTAAATAACAGTTATGGTAGAAGAACATCTGGGAGGTCTCCTGACATATCTTTTGGGAATCCTATAACTGCACACAAATGCAACATCTTTGGTTGAAGAAACAGCATGAAAATGAGATTCCAATCCAAGAAGACTGACCTGTCTGTGCTGCCCCATGTAAGGAAAGCTGTGTTAGGGATTCCCCTCATCACTAACGCAGGCCTCTGCTCAACGTGATTCACATCGAGGTGCCAATCACGGCATCAGAGACAGCGAGGCATCCAGAGCTGGCTGTGCGAGGACACAGTCTGTTAATCCTACACTATGAATAGACTGATGAGAAACCTCCCATTCCGCTGGATCCTTTGGGGAAAAAATTTGAGCCTGAGTTTATGGGCTGTTGAATGTTTGCAATACGCATTGGACAGATGGTGCAGTTGGGTTGACAGTGGGGCACCTCGTCCTAGTTGAGAATTTCAATTCCCACAAGATCGGTAAAAACTGCTGTTCCAATTCACAATACCTCTTTTACGGGTGCATTGACATCCATAGGACATCATTGTGCACACGCGTGTTATACCAGAGGCATCATGGACCAATTTTACTGAGGCAATTCTGGATCACTTGGTGCTCTAGTTCAGATAAGACATGAAGAAAAAATAAACTTTTTTCAACACTAAAATAATAATGTGCATTTTTGTTTTAAAAAATGGATTCAACATAATATTGAATAATTAATATATTACAATATTTTGAATTAGATTTTATTTTTATATTTTCCGTTTTAACAGTTTTTGTTGTTTTTTGTCATTTACACACACACACATATTTAAAATGTCTGTATAGTTATTATTATTTATTTCTTAACTTAGTTTGTTTCGAAGTTTTTTTCAGGGTTTTATTGTTATAAAGAGCCACCTATGATGTAAAATTCACTTTTACATGTGTTTGAACATAAATGTGTGTTGGCAGTGTGGGTACACAACCACCCTATAATGATAAAAATCCACAAATTCCTGCTTTTTAATCCCCATAAATAATAAGCAGAGTCTCGGAACAAGCCGTTCGCAGAATCAGGCTCCAGCTGCTCCACCCACAACTGTTGACGGACAGTGCCGTATTAGCAGAGACCCCGCCCTGAGTAAGCCGCACACAATTATTCATTCAAGAGCAGTGAGTGATTTACTGTTTTTATTTTGTTTGGGTCATATTAACGTGAGTCAGCAGTATAGGTAAGGTATAGTACACGCTGTCATTAATAGCAGAGCTAATATTATATGTATACTTATAATATACAGTCAGCTCCATATATATTTGGACACTGACAAAATTTTCATAATTTCGGCTCTGTATGCCACTAGAACAGGATTAAAAATCAAACAATCAAGATTAAATTGAAGTGCAGACTTTAAGCTTTTATTCAAGGGGTTGAGCAAAAATATAACATAAAATGCTTAGGAAATACAACCATTTTTATACACAGTTCCCCCATTTTCAGGGGCTCAAATGTAATTGGACAAATAAATATAATCATAAATAAAATGTTCATTTTTAATATTTGGTTTAGAATCCTTTGCAGGCAATGACTGCCTTAAAGGGATAGTTCACCCAAAAATGAAAATTTGATGTTTATCTGCTTACCCCAAAGCATCCAAGATTTAGGTGACTTTGTTACTTCAGTAGAACACAAACGAAGATTTAACTCAAACCGTTGCAGTCTGTCAATCATACCATCTCAGTGGATGGGAATCACAGCTTTGAGAGACAAAAAAACATACACAAACAAAACCAAATTAAACCTGCGGCTCGTGACGATACATTGATGTGTAAATACACGAAACGATCGGTCTGTGCAAGAAACTGAACAGTATTTATAGTTTTTTACCTCTGATTTTCACCGCAATGTCCGAACTGTCCTAATTGAGATTGTAGAGTGTCAATGGTCCATTTGAGAGGTAATGGTAATGAGGTAATGCACTTATAAGTCTACAATCTGTCGTAAAGCAAGAAGAAGAAGAAGATGCGTCACGCGCCGCCTGAAGAAGAAGACGCGAACACGCTTGGGACAGTTCGGACATTGCGGTGAATCAGAGGTAAAAAACAATATAAATACTGTTCAGTTTCTTGCACAGACAGATCGTTTTGTGTCTTTACACATCAATGTATCATCACGAGACGCAGGGTTTAATTTGGTTTTGTTTGCATATGTTTTTTTTACTCTCTAAGCCGTGATTCCCATTCACCTCCATTTTAAGATGACAGACCGCAACGGTTTGAGTTAAAAAATCTTTGTTTGGGTTCTACTGAAGAAACAAAGTCACCTACATCTTGCATGCCCTGGGGGTAAGCAGATACCAATAACATTAATGTTGGGTGAACTATGCCTTTAAGTCTGGAAATCATGGACATCACCAGAGCCTGGGTTTCCTCCTTTGTGATGCTTTGCCAGGCCTTTACTGTAGCTGACTTCAGTTGTTGTTTGTTTGTGAGTCTTTCTGCCTTTAGTTTTGTCTTCAGCAAATGAAATGCATGTTCAAGCGGGTTGAGATCAGGAGATTGACTTGGCCATTGCAGAATATTCAAGCTGTTTCATGGCACTCAGCGGGTGTTGCATGCATTCGTCCAAAAGCAGTTAAATAAAAATCGCCCATCCATAAAAAAAGTGTCTCACACGGCTCCGGGGGGTGAACAAAGGCCTTCTGTAGCGAATCGATGTGTTTTTGTAAGAAAAATATCCACATTCAAAACGTAATAATCACTTTAATGTAGCTTGCGCTCACTGTTGTACATTGGAAGCAGTTCCGGGGGAATGAACTATAAGGTCAGCGCTGCGCATATATAAGTCAAATACACCTAGCATGAGCTGTTCAGAGCCTTCTCCATACTTTTTTGTTCCCGTCATTCTGGTACAGGTCGATCTTAATTTCAGCTGCCCAAAGAATGCTTTTCCAGAACTGGTCTGGCTTTTTCTAATCTGAAAGTCTAATCTTGCCTTGTATGCACTTTGTGGTCAACCCTCTGTATTTGCTCCACTGTTGTCCTCCGTGGACATCCAGACCTTTTTATGTTGCTGAGCTCACCAGTGCATTCTTTTTTCTCAGAAGGTACCAGACTGTTGATTTGGCCATTCCTAATGTTCCTGCTATCTCTCTGATGGATTTGTTTTGTTTTTGAAGCCTAACAATTGTCTGTTTCACTTGTATGGAGAGCTCCTTTGTGGGTTCACAGCAACAGCTTCCAAATGCAAATGGCACACTTAGAATCAACTCCAGACCTTTTACCTGCTTTCTTGATGTAGAAATAATGAAAGAATAACCCACGTCTGTCCATGAAACCGCTTTTGAGTCAATTGTCCAAATACTTGTGGTCCCTTGAAAAAGGGATCTTGTAAAAAGGAGCATAATAGGTGCCCTTTAACATTATCAATAGTAACATATTACTTATCAGACACTTACACATACAGTACAAATATTCTTGGACCTGATTGGACAGATCAAATTCAGACATGTAAATGGATGGATTCTACCATACTTTATAAAGCCTTTTTTAACCTCAAATAATTGTGATATGTAACTTACTTAAACTCTCAGGAGACACGTGCCCCCTCAGTCTGAATGGGCATGAGGTGTGTACTGTACGTGCTCCACCTCTGCACTGAGAGAGAAAAAGGCATGAAATATTCCCACCGGGAATACTCTAGAACTGTGCTCATCATGGTTACTATACTTTCACACGAGGCCCCTGTGAGGCTGTGGCAGACTGTTTGTATGGCCCCAGGCTGTGCGGGGTGCTGCTATATCTCTGAAAACATCACACTCTGCACTCTAATGGAGACATACAGCGAGATTGAGAAGGAGAGGGAGGGAAAAATGGGGAGAGGCGAGAAACGGGGAGTTGACTGTAATGGAACTGAATTAAATTGAGGGCAATACAAAATTAAACTGAGTTACAGTAAACTGAATCAAGGCATAAAAATAAACTGTTTATTTTCCTCTCTTATTCATCTTTTGTTGGATGCTCTCTCCACTGTTACTCTGTCATCAAATGTTTGTTCAAAAGTTACTCACTAGAGTGGATTACAAAGCAACATCAGGATGTATAGTATAACATGGTAAATCTGTGGTAAAGCTGACTGAAATCAGCAAAATAAACTGGTGATTTGTCAAAACTGTCGTGTCGCATTCAGAAAATGTTTTAAACAATTTTCTAAGTTCAATTCAAAAACATCACAATGGTCCACAAGTAATCCACACGAATCCAGTCCATCAGTCGGTCAATGACATCAATGTAAAGGAAAAAGCTGGTATAAGAAAAACAAATCCATCAAGGCGTTTTAACTTTAATCTGTCTCTTCTGACCAAAATACCAGTCCATAATCCATAATAACACTTCCTCTAATGATCCCCTGTTGTCCTTTCACATCAAAA
Source organism: Sinocyclocheilus anophthalmus (assembly GCA_018155175.1). Taxonomy (NCBI): domain Eukaryota; kingdom Metazoa; phylum Chordata; class Actinopteri; order Cypriniformes; family Cyprinidae; genus Sinocyclocheilus; species Sinocyclocheilus anophthalmus. The sequence continues at coordinate 29,878 of JADLZN010009768.1, forward strand.
TCCATCAACATATTGGTTTAAAACCGTTTTCATTTGTAAACACAGGCTGCTCGTTATTCTCTCCCTGATTAGACAGACAACTTTTTCACATGAGAAAGCAATAATATGGATGGAAGACTCTGGTTTGAAGTTGAAAATATCTTAATGATGGATCTTTTTCTTACAAACACACAGCTTTTTGCTTCACAATACATTAATTGATGTACTTTAGTTGTGTGGATTACTTGTCGATTATTGTGATGTTTCTATCAGCTGAATTTGTGACGGCACCCATTCACTACAGAGGATCCATTGTTGAGTAAGTGACGTAATGCTAAATTTCTCCAAATCTGTGCTGATGAAGAACAAAGCTAAACATCTTGGATGGCCTGAGGTCTGAGTCATTTTGGGTGAACTATTTCTTTAAATGTAATCTTTAGCAAATCTCAGAATGAATATCCATCCAATATCGTTCCGTTTCATTTTCTAAACTAGCCATGCTTCTGTACTTGCTACTTGAGCAAGCATGCTTGTGTCTATCTGTTTGACAGCTAACACTGTAACACTGAACATTGTCAGTTTATGCAAGCCTCTGTGAGAGGACTCTCTCTCCCTCCTCTCTCTCTCTTCCCTTTGCTCTCCTGTCGTTGTTTCTCGTCCCTTGTTGCTGCTTTAAACCCACACAAATGACCACATCATATGGAATGGGTGCCGACCATGTGTATGTAAATTTGTGACATAACACCAAATACAGACCACGGACCAAAAAAAACAGACTACTGAGACTATGGCTTCGTCTACATTAAAGGGATAGTTCACCAAAAAATTAAAATTCTGTTATTAATAACTCACCCTCACGTCATTCCAAACCTGCAAGACAAATTTTCGATTTAATCGTCCAGCCCTACTTCTGGGTTAGTCTCTGCCGCCATTCACGAGAGAATTTACAGAACAAAATTATTAATGGCTGCACCTTGTTTACATGCATCGTGGTATTTTCATGAATGGCAGCGGAGACTGACCGGATTAATTGATGATAAAGCAGTATTTTGGTTTTCTTTGTGCACAAAAAGTATTCTTGTGGCTTCATAAAATTAAGGTTGAACCAATGATGTCACATGAACTATTTTAACAATGCCCTTAATACCTTTCTGGGCCTTGAATGTGGTAGTTGTGTTGCTGTCTATGGAGGGTCAGAAAGCTCTTGGATTTCATCTAAAATATCTTAATTTGTCTTCCAAAGATGAACAAAGGTTTTACGGGTTTGGAACCTCATGAGGGTGAGTATTAATTACAAAATTTTAATTTTGTAATTCAAAATAAAAATTAAAACTAGCCCATATATTACTCACCCTCAAGTCATCCTAGGTGTTATATGACTACTAGTGCGCAGCGCTGAACTCATACGTCATTCCCCCGGAACTGCTTTTGTTTTACAACAGTGAGCGCAAGCTACATTGAAGTGATTATTACGTTTTGAATGTGGATATTTTTCTTACAAAAACGCATCGATTCGCTACAGAAGGCCTTTGTTCACCCCCCGGAGCCATGTGAGACACTTTTTTTTTATGGATGGGCGATTTTTATTTAACTGCTTTTGGACGAATGCATGCAACACCCGCTGAGTGCCATGAAACAGCTTGAAAGATCAAAGACCATTTTTAATATAACTCCGACTGGATTCGTCTGAAAGAAGAAAGTCATATACACCTAGGATGACTTGAGGGTGAGTGATTTATGGGCTAATTTTTATTTTTGGGTGAACTAACCCTTTAATCTGAAAACATTTTAATCTTTTTTTTTCTGTGGGGCCTTCTGTTAACACTGAGACACCATTTTTGTGCTGTGAGAACAGGTTTTGAAGATTCTCTCCCAAATGGATAAATTTTAAAACGCCATTTTAACATTATAGTGTGGACTGAGAGGTATTTGAAAATGATGATGCTTGCTTTGTACACTCTGATATTACATTCCTGAAAAGATGTAGAATATTTACTTGACATTTTAAAAATATTATTATTATAAAAGCTTGAAATAGATTTTTTAATCCAAAAAAGTTATTTTTACTGGCAGCATTTGAATAAAATTTTGATACTCAGTTTTTACGTTTGTTCTCAAACCCCACTGAATATTTGTATTCTTACACATTTTTGAGGATTTTATGGTTTGTGATTGTTACTTCTGTTTTAAACGGTGAAATGAAAGCAGCTATAATCTGTTTACAAATAGACCATGTTTTTGATCATTTACGATTAGCAGTCTTATTAAAGCAGCTGTTCTGAACTGTACAACATTCAAGCATCTGTTTCCATCCACGTTTCATTCACCCACCCACCCACAATACATCCATCACGCCGCCAACTGCCTGCGGTGGAGGTGACACCAAAACTTTGATCAGGGAAAAAAATATATTTTTCTGCTTCTCACATGCACGGCATGCTCTGGAGCTCTGAGTTTTCCCGCCTCTCCCCTGCTCCAGAAAGGTCTCCATCCAGGTGTCCAGCAGAGATACCCCTCAGAAAGTGTTTGAGGGTGATTGTCAGGGATGAGTGCTTAAGCCTATGTGGAGGAGGAGTACGTGGACTGTATTTTCTGCCTACTGTTGGCGTCAGCGACTTTTTCCTGCTCAAAGCTGAGGCGCTGGTTTTCCAGGACTTGTCTTCTTCAATTTGTTCTCAGTGTGTCACTCTGACGTTTTTAGTTTTTTTCTGAAGTAGAATGCTTCAGGGACTCGCCTGCTCGCCGGAATGTGCAGTGCTTGAAACAAGTCAAGATTAGGAACGATAGCAGTCTAACGTTTCCATCGAGGATCTCTTTATTTGAGAAAAGTGAGGAAAACCTCCCAGTCAAGGCTGTGACTCACTCAGCTTCTCTGGAGTGATAACACATCCGGATTTAATAAAAAAAAAAAAAACTTGGATAGTAGTATTTTCTGATCAATCAAGGCTCACTGAGGGTGTGTGTGTGTGTGTGTGTGTGTGTATGAGGGGCAGTTTGCCTGCATAGACGCATGATTTGATTGACATTTGAGGTTTTAGTAGTTTGTTAATAATGTTCTTTCTCACACATATATCTGCCCTAGTTTTTCTCTTTGTTCATCCCTTCCTCCATTCTCTTCTACACTCCACTGTTGTCTCTATAAAAAATGAGGGCTGTCAATCGATTGAAGATTGTAATCAAATTAATTGTGATATTTCAGTTAATTATTCAAATTAACAACACATAGGAATATTTGCTGAGAAAAGACCTCACACAAAGATAAAAATGTTCCATTATTCCGGCAGATCAGTAAAGCCTTTAAATCGACAAAAAGTTGCTTTGTTTTATTTCCATTTCATTGAACATAAGTTTTTCACTTGCCTACAGCATATAAATCCATTCATTGTGTTTGAGGTTGACTGAGAGGCTGTTCACATGCATGGACATTTTTTCAGTCTAATGATTTTCAGTGTCTCACGCCATGAGCACTGTGTTTTTATGAATACTGTGTGTCAAGTTTAATAATAGTGAGTCAGTCTACTTCTGTTGCACTCTGTTTTTCAACATAAGAACACATCACATGTCCTGTTTATTGGACAAGCGCATTGCCTGCAATAGCAGCTATAGGGCTGCAAAAATCGTGAAGGTGGCACTTCAAGCTAGAATTTATCCAGTGGTAGGAAAAATCCTTATAAACGGAGCATATTTAATTAGATATGATCTTTTAATCATGTTGCTTTTTAAAGAACAAGTCACAGAAAATGAATGCAGATTTGAAAGAACCAAAAATTATTGCCAAGAGACTGCAAGAGTTAACAGACTATATTTAAAACATCTGCAATAATGAATAAAATACACAAAAATACATATGGTCATATTTTATTTGGTGCCAGGAAGGAGAATTTATTTATCCTTTTTTCTGTTACTTGGGAAAAGTGGATTTCTTTTTGCTGTTGCATTACTCTTTCAGTAATAATGCAGAAACTTCAAAATTCAAAATGACTTAAAATTAATTTTCTCCATAAATTAGCCTTGCGTGTACATTTCATGCGAAAGCAACACATTTTGGTGTATTTATTACTTCTATTTATATACAGTCAGTAAATATAACTATCTATTTTAAGTTCAAAGCTACAGTTTGGGTTTGCTTGTAGATTTATTTTAATGTAAATGTGATTCACCTCATGTAAATTAGATTTTATAATGAGCAAGTTTGAAATAATTCACACAGTCACACACTCCCAGTAATCACTTTTATAGTTTATGGCTATGATTCAAAGAAATTCTCAATGTATTAACCTCAAAAAACACTTTTTCTATAGAGCCACAGCCGTTACGCAGCAGAAACACTGTCAGTGTCAAAGCACAAAGGGAATCTGCTACACTGCTGTTTTGCTGCCATGTGTGCAATGTGGGCTTATTGTGCATTTAGTGCATTGCATAACAGAAGTAATAAAATCAATAATGTGTTTTTATCATGGAACATGTGCCAATATATATATATTTTAATAGCCACCCACTTGAGTCAGTCTGACCCCAGCATGACCCAACTTATTTCCAAGCCAGACACACACAATGGCGTAAACACCAGGCTAGTAAACAGGCAAACTGTGTTAAATAGACCCAGACAGAAATTTATTTGTTTGTGTAGTGAGGTGAAATTGGCTGTCAATGCACGTTCGGATAGGCACATGCACACACACCCGCGCAAAGCTGCCGATGTGACTCACTGTGAATCATAGGCCACCATGTAGGTGGACAAGCCAGCAGGAAATTATAATGTAATCCACCTCAAAATAGTGGGAGCAGTATATATATGATGTGATGACCTGTTAAGACCTTTTCCTGCTGCCGCTGGGATCCTTTCCCCGGGGAGCAAGCGAAAATCCTCTGCGTATCTTTGTATGAACACCTGACCCGTAATGTCTGTGTTCCACTATTAGTAAGTGTTGCTGATATAATACATCTGTCTGCGTGACTCACACAGCGAACACTAAGATGGCCAGTCTGTGAGTGGAATCATAATGTTTTGACAGGGAGCGTGTTTGGCGCACGCTCACTTCTTTTAAGCTGGAACAGAAAGGGGTTGACTAACGGAATTGGACGTGGGTTATTGATGATCAAGAAGGCTTTGTCACCGCTGTTTACTTGACCTTTTCCTCCTTCTCTCTACTTCATTTTCTGTTTCTCTCTTTCCTTCTATCTGTATTGATGTTCATTAAACTGTGTTTTCTAGTCACTATAGCCCCTCAGCCTATAACCCCTATTTCTTCTTATTTTATGTATTTTTCCTCTCTCTCATTATTTGTTCCTTTCTACCTGTTTCACTTGCTTTGTCTTTGTAACTCCAGACTTTTTTTTTTGCACCTGTATTAAAGACCCCATTAAATCAATTTGAATGCCTTTCAAGTGTTTTAGCTTTAAGCTGATCTGTATGCTAATGTACCTAACTATATTTACCAACATACTAATTAAAAATTTTCAAAGATTTACAGACAAAAATTATTAATGGCTTATCCTGCACTACTGACTAGCAGCTAGCAGGTAACAAAGCATGTCCATGACTGTGCTAAAGGCACACGAACGTCCTGTTTCAGTAGGGAAAAAGTTACCACAGGAAAGAAAATTGCACTGGTATTGTCTTATGGGTGATGAAACATCTTGTTTTTTTGTTTGTTTTTTTGAGTGATGCAATCACAAGTGGTCAAAACCTGATGATAGTTGGGAAACATGAGATAAAAACATATTTGCTAAAGCAACCATGCCATTTTAGCTGGCTTCTACGAGTCTTTGAGATCTTGTTTTGTGACGTGTGTTTCACAGGACTTGTACACGAGCACCCCACATCGCAAGTACAGTGCTGTACCGGGTGAGCTTCTGAGCAAGTTTACCTCATCAGAAAAGCCATAGATATGGAGCTGGTTATACGATGCAAATGCCAAAATGTGTCAGTTTACAAAACATGCACTATGGTAAAAGTCTCTTGAGGTCATAACATATATTGTGCCATCCATGCAAAAATAAGTCCTAAGAACAACAAAGGATCCTGCTAAAGGTGCTTCAAAAGGTTCTTCAAGCGATGCCATAGAAGAACCATTTCTGGTTCCACAAAGAACCATTCAGTCAAAGGTTCTTTAAAGAACCATCTCTTTCTTACCTTTTTATAATCTGAAGAACCTTCTTTCGCCCCAAAGAACCTTTTGTGAAACAGAAAGGTTCTTCAGATGTTAAAGGTTCTTTATGGAACCATTTAGACAAAAAGGTTCTTCTATGGCATCGTGAAGCACCTTTATTTTTAAGAGTGTAGTACTCCTAGATATAGAGTAAAAGGGAATCCACTGTGTTCATGTCTATTTTTGTAGGTATCCATCTCTGTCTCTGTGAGTGTCTATAAATATCTATTATAAGTATCTCTGTCTGTATGAGTGTTCAACACTGAAGGATCTTTTTGTGAATTAAATGAAAACTCCACAGTCCTTGAATCTCAGTCATTCAGAGGTGTGTGTGTGTGTGAGAGAGAGGAGAGTTTTTTTTTTAGAGCGCTGGTATGTGTGAATGTGTCACATTAGCAGTGAGATATTGTCAGGATAAGTTTTTTTTTTTTTTTTGGTGCTCCAGGGAAACACAATGCAGATGGCTCCAAATGGCTCAAAACAATAGGCTGCCCTGCCCACTGTGTGAAATGGTTCTTTTGTATTGCAAACATGATACTTGACTCTGAACAGCTGCTAATCATTATTCTTTTGTCTTTAATATTCTGACCATTGGTACCCGTCTCACACCTAGATACACCATCATTGCATCTTTGTTGTGATTAGCATACGCGCGAGTGTTGCGACACATGTTTACATTAATCTACACCCCGCCTTCAGCAGCGCGGGGGTGTTGGAATGTTCGAAATCAGTATACCGTTGCTCAGCCTTTTCAAACTTATTTTTGTCCCCAAATGAAGAACGAAAACTAACTTCGTTTGAAGTAGATAGAGACCTTTACATGTAAAAACAAACATAAGCACAATACAGGTGGCTTTCACCATAACCATTACTATTGTGAAAATTTGTTAGTACAAACAAATTGATACCAATCTGGAGTGCCGCAGGAATGATGCATTTTTGTAGGCCAACTCAGAAGTTAACATCACCTTGGCCATAGCAATAGGATTTTTCCATTGATTTTTGGATAATTGCGAAAAAAAATTACCTCTGAGACCAACAAAATTTTCTGATTTTCTTATACAATTCTAAGCTAAAGTTGGTCTCTTTATTTAAAATCTACAGAATACCCATGTTTTGAAGCATGGCAGCTGGATTGAGCTGGTCTAAGCTGGTCCATGGCTGGTCATGAGCTGGTTTAAACTGGTCCTGAGCAGGAGCTATAGTTGCTCAACCTGCTTAGGACCAGCACATGACCAGCTTAAACCAGCTCATGACCAGCTTCCATGCTTCAAAACATACCTGACCAGCAAATGCTGTTTTTTTCAACAGGGTAGTTTGCAAGAGCATGATTATAAACACACTCAGGCTGTAAAAAGGGGACAAGTGAGTAGATGAGTTTTAATTGATTTGTTCCTGACAACCTCTGTAGTCCCATTTAGCCACTTTTTAGCAACCGCCTTTTTCAAGATATGTAAAATTAAACAAAAAAAAGAAAATCACTAGTGAGGTATTACTAATGTATTTCATATCATATAATTAAACATGAAACCATCTTGAGCTTGTGCTACAGACTTTAAGGCATTTGACATTTCATGAAACCCATTGAATTCAAGACGGTGGAACCCAAAGTATAAAAATGCTTATTTTCTTGGGTTTAGGGCTCTTATTTTCACACACTCTTTTAAAAATACTACATGACTTGGGATCCTAGTCTTTGATATTTGGGTAATATATAAATTGTGAAGCAGCTCTGAAAATGGCTTGACATAAGGTCCAGCAGCACTGCAAGCTGATGACTTGTCTGTCACCGACTGTCGTCATGGTCAGACTGACTCATAGGACATATGCTCTGTGTCAGGAGACGCCCTGCGGTCAGCGTGCCTCTCCTCAGCCACCTCTGAGCTCACGGTGAGACAGTACAAGTACAAGTCCAGCAAAGTTAGAGCATCTGCACCAGGCCCAATGACAGGGCCAGTAAGGTGTATTTTCATGGATGATTTGAGAACTGCAGCATCTTCATTTGTGAGCAATATTTTCGAGAGGCGAAACTGATTAATGCTTTCCCAGGCTTACTCCCCATGGGAAGTGATTCAAAACTGCACGTTTGTTCCCCTTATTATCTCTCAGCTAAGCATGTTGGAAATGGGACACGAGGCATTTCCATCCTGATTTGTGTGTTTTTGACAGAATAAACCTTTGAACGTTTGCATGAAAGCACCGTGTAGATGTTCTTGACGCAATCATCTATCATCATCATAAAGGCATGCGCTAAGCTGCGAGGTGTCGAGGGAGAGGGGAACACGATCAACGCGCCCTCAAACGTTACAGATGTACTATCAAACACTCTTTACGTGCTCCGTCCTAAGAGACCTGCGTAGAGCAAAGCAGCTGCCATTCTTTTGCACGATGGCTTTTTTGCTGCTTAAATACAGTCTACAATTATCCCCAGAGCACACAAATCTCCCCGCGTTCCTCCCAGCATCCTGTTCCCCTTCTGATTTACCTCCACTCCCAAACTCCCCTACATGTGAAGGCGGAGTGGATGTGTCCAGTAGGGCTTGTCTGGGGGAGGGGGTGCTTGTGAAATGGTATAGTCTGATAGATGGAGTGGGCATGAGACAGTGTGTGTGAGCGGAATAGTAAAGGAGCCCTGGAGACGGAGAGGATGGAGGCACAGAGCCAGAAAATTGCATTGCATATTTGGTGATTAGTTTACCTCATGGGTCTCTTTCTTCCCAATGCTCTCTTTAGTCTTCCTTTTCTTCTTTATCCTCATCTTCATCCTGGTCATTCCTCTATGGCGCATATCATCCTTGTTTCTCACATTGCCTGTATCACAAGTTATCTCTGTATTGCCCATATCACCTTTTTCTATTTCCTTTACTGAACATTGAGATTCTATGGCTTTTACAATACGTTCTCAGGGCTTTTTGTTTATTTGACATTTAAGAAATATTCACGTTCAGAGTTTAAATGAACTGAAATTGAGGCTGATTCGATAATGATTCTTTTGGACAGATTTGTGAACTGGTTTAATAAATTCATTCAAACGGATTCATAATTTGCTCTCTAGTCCGACATCCTTGCAAGTTTTACTACACACAAAATCAATATTTATCATATTAACTTTTAGAACATAACTAGAAAATGTATGTAATTTAATATTCACTATAGAAATTACCATGACTTTATAATAAATTGAGTTTAATTAAATGTATTTTTATTAAGTGTTCCAACTGGAGCCACATCGTTTTTTATTTATTAATTTATTTATATATAAAAGAAAAACAAATTCAGTGAAATTCAGAGATTATTTAATACAAAATGAATATGATTACAAATTACAAATGGTTGGCATCAGTGCTGGATACAAAATTTCCTCATAATATCATTCCCTGTTTTGTTTTTTCTGCAGATTAATTGCATCACATGACTTTGTTGGTCGCACCACATGACTTGTTTTGGCAGACAGACATTTTTCAAATATTAACCAGTCAAACAGTTTTGTTCAAATGTTTTAGATAATGAAATAATGAGTAAATAATGTTTTTCAGTTATCTTAATAAACTTTTCAAGAATGTAATTCTTTAAATAAGGCTTTTTTCTTCATTATAATATCAGGACGGTTCTATCACCCAGACATTTTTGACTTTTCATTGTTTGCACCTGTCATTTTTATTATGTTTGTCTTGTGGACGACACAAAAATGTCTGTTATGTGAAATAGCTTACTCAGAGTAGTACTAAATAAAAAACAACATGCTATTTTTATGATCCCTCTTTTTTTCTACTAACTTTTTGTAGATTCTGCAAAGTCTATGAAAACTTATAACTACAACTATATATATTTATTTAGGAAACACCTTGTTCAGTATTCTTTTCACAAACACCTGATTTCTTTCAACCGTCCTCAAAGCTCTGCTCAAGATAAGTATAGGCAAATTTCAGTATCCTCACTGCTGAGTACAAACTTCAGCACTGCTCCCAAGTCAGCGATTCTGTGAGGGAAAAATGCCCTTTTTGAGACTTTTTCGCTCAGCCTTTGTGCAAAGCAACACACTGAAACCATACTGTTTAGAATAGCAAATTGCCTGCTTATAAATGCAGACACTAGCAAATGCGTGCAAGTTAGTGTGCTCCACTAGTGTGTGCTGCCACCGACTAAACTAGCAGGCAGAAATCTAAGACCTTCGGGAGATAGTATTGATAATTGATTTCAATTGTCGTGCAGTCGCGACAGTTCTCTGAAACTGTAAGCCACCTGTTGTAATTACAGCCTCAAATAGGATAAACCTGCACAACGTGCTTTTCAATGACTGAAAAGGAAATACAGGCAGCCACAGCGTTCTCCTGAAAAGCAAGTAGGTCAAGCGCTTTCTTTTAATCCAGGCTTAGTCTGCGCCCATGTCTAGTTGATGGGAGTTCTCAAAGCTCCAAAGGCAGCAGAGAAAACCCCGCTCTCTTCCATACTGCCAAAAATGGTCCATATTCTCTTTGTTTGCAATCAAAGGACACTCGGCTGTCATTACATCACTCAACTCCTGCATTCTCTTTGGACTCGGGTCTCTTTGAAACTCAGGCATTGTTTGTGTTGTATTTGCACAAGCCTGATGTTTGTTTAGTTATGAAACTCCACGGAAAGCATCGGAGATGAAATCGATGAAAGTCTCAGCATGAAATAATTTACTGCTTACATAAAGCCTAATGATCATCCAATAAGCCAGCCAACAAAAATTAACTAAAAACCGCTTTGATTAGCTTACTGTTATTGCTTTTTTCGCAGTGATGGAGATGCATCACTGTGGGCACGAATATACATTTATATCCGAGTGAAGAATCAGAACATCCCAGGCAAAGTCACGGTGGCCTCTGATTGGCTGGTGCGCTGACTCAAAAGGCCATACTTTCTACACAATTAGCTGCTCTCTGGGTCCCCAGGGCAGAAACAAGAAATGCTCTCTGACCGAGATGATGGACTTGTATGTAAGGCACTTTTGTAACCGAGGATTTCGGCTGTGGAAGTGGGACACAGTGGCACAGTGTACAAGGACAACAGGTATGAGATGTCAAACAGCAGCGGTGGATAAACGTTTGGACTTTACTGCTGCATGCAGTGAACATTAATTTGCACATTATCTTTCGGGAATATAATCAAATTATCTCAAACTTTGTGCTCTCATACTGTCAGAACACATCTTTTGGAGGGAATCAGATCTCATTGCTGGAAGGATCTTCTTTGTGTGCATTCACATCTATGCTGGATTCTGCTTGTTGGTTTACACTACCATTATTTTCTCATTTGTTTTGTTTTCCAGTAAAAATATCTAAACAAATAAATAGACAAATAAATTTACTTGAGAAGCAAAAAGATACCAAGCCTTGTTGTCAGAGATAAAATACTTTTTTTTTTAAAGAAATGAATACATTCATTCAGCAATGAAGCAATCTTTTTTTTTAAAGTGACAGTGAAGACATTTGTTACAAAAGATTTCAATCTCAAATTTTTTAACTTTCTATACATCAAAGAATGCTGAAAAATGTTTTCACAAAACATTTTCCACAAACATATTAAGCAGCATAAATTTTTTCAGCATTGATAAGAAGAACTGTTTTTTTGAGCACCAAACAGCATATTAGAAGAATTTCTGAAGGACCATGTGACACTGAAGACTGGGGTAATGTCTGCTGAAAATTCAACATTGCATCACAAGAATAAATTACATTTTAATACATAATGCAATAGAAAACATTTATTTAAAATTTTAATAATATTTCTCAATATTGCTCTTTTTACTGTATTTTTAAACAAAATAAATGCAGTCTTGGTGAGCATAAGAGACTTATTTCAACAACACTGAATCATCTTACCGACTCCTACCGAAACCTTTGAACGATATTGGGTATATTTAAAAAAAATATTTTAATAAATATGCCATTTTTTTTGCATCAAGAGTAATATTGGTTGCCACAGGTACATTGTGTGATGTCATTGCAATAGAAATATAAAGTCGTATTGTGAGATATTAACCCACAATTATGAGAAATAGTTGCAATTGTGAGATATATTGTGAGATATTAACTCATAATAATGAGAAATAGTCACAATTGTGAGATATTATGAGTTAAGTCATAATTATGAGGGAGTTACAATTCTGAGATATAAAGCCATATTGGGAGATATATGAGAAATAGTTGCAATTGCGAGATATAAAGACATATTGGAAGATATTAACTCATAACTATGAGAAATAGTTGCAATTGTGAGATGTAGCTGCACATAGGCTTCCACACATTTTAAAACTAAATTATTTTTGTGTATATTTTTCGTTAGTGCATAATTAGCTGATATTAACATTTAGTTGTACATGTAAGCACACTCATTGACTTCTGCCCGCTTCAGATTTCATCAGACTCCCAGACACTGTAAGTAAATCTGACAAATTGACTGTTTTTACCACAGACAGAAGATGATGATTTCATCAGCTCCTCGTTTTTACAGACTGCGGTTCGAATCTCTTTTTGCATTGACCACATCCTCTTTTTTTTCCCTCCCTCTCCTCAACATGAACTCATATGATTCAGACTCTAGCTGTGATATGAGCAGCGGTTGCTAATAGTGACAAAAGACCGTGAAGAGAATCAGAGCGTGAGGGACTCACGGCTCCATTGACTATGAGCCGTGAGGCAGTGGGAGACATACACGCACATATACACACTAAAACAAATGGGCGAATGCTCTTTTTTTGCTCTCTCTAAAGGTAATTTCTATTCATGAATGATACTTAAGTTTTAATTTAGTGCCAAATGATTAACATTGACTGCCAAATCAGCGTATTAGAATGATTTCTGAAGGATCATGTGACACTGAAGACTGGAGAAATGATGCTGAAAATTCAGCTATTCCACCACAGGAATTAATTACATTTCAAAATATAGTAAAAGACAAAACAGATATTTGAAATTGGAATAATATTTCACAATATTTCTATTTTTACTGTATTTTTTATCAAATAAATAGAGCACTGGTGACCGTAAAAGACCTGATATTAGCTGGTGTGTAGATGATATATATATAATATATATATTAATAGATATATATATATATATATCTACAGTACACGGATCTCGATAAATTAGATTGTCGTGGAAAAGTTCATTTATTTCATAATTCAACTCAAATTGGAAACTCGTGTATTAAATAAATTCAATGCACACAGATTGAGGTAGTTTAAGTCTTTGGTTCTTTTAATTGTGATGATTTTGGCTCACATTTAACAAAAAACCAACAATTCACTATCTCAACAAATTAGAATACTTCATAAGACCAATAAAAAAAAAAAAATTTTTAGTGAATTGTTAGCCTTCTGAAAAGTATGTTAATTTACTGTACATGTAATCAATACTTGGTTGGGCCTCCTTTTGAATGAATTACTGCATCAGTGCGGCGTGACATGGAGACAATCAGCCTGTGGCACTACTGAGGTGGTATGGAAGCCCAGGTTTTTTGAGAGCTGTGACCTTCAGCTCATCTGCATTTTTTGGTTTCTTGTTTCTCGTTTTCCTCTTGACAGTACCCCATAGAATCTCTATGGGGTTCAGGTCAGGCGAGTTTGAAGGCCAATCAAGCACACCAACACCATGGTCACTGAACCAGCTTTTGGTGCTTTTGGCAGTGTGGGCAGGTGCCAAGTCCTGCTGTAAAATTAAATCAGCATCTCCATAAAGCTGGTCAGCAGAAGGGAGCATGAAGTGCTCTAAAATTTCCTGATAGATGGCTGCGTTGACTGTGGACTTTCAGAAAACACAGTGGACCAAAGTCCACTTTTCAGATGAAAGTAAATTTAGCATTTAATTTGGAAATCAAGGTCCCAGATTCTGGAGGAAAAGTGGAGAGGCACAGAAACCATGTTGCTTGAAGTCCAGTGTGAAGTTTCCACAGTCAGTGGTGATTTGGGCTGCCATGTCATCTGCTGCTGTTGGTCCGTTGTGTTTTCTGAAGTCCACAGTCAATGAAGCCATCTACCAGGAAATTTTAGAGCACGTCATGCTTCCTTCTGCTGACAAGCTTAATGGAGATGCTGATTTCATTTTCCAGAAGGACTTGGCACCTGCCCACACTGCCAAAAAAAACAAAAGCTGGTTCAATGACCATGGTGACCAATCAGTGTTACTGTGCTTGATTGGCCTGCAAACTCGCCTGACCTGAACCCATAGAGAATCTATGGGGTATTGTCAAGAGGAAGATGCGAGACACCAGACCCAACAATGCAGATGAACTGAAGGCCACTATCAAAGCAACCTGGGCGTCCATTACACCTGAGCAGTGCCACAGGCTGATCGCCTCCATGCCACGCCGCACTGATGCAGTAATTCATGCAAAAGGAGCCCCTACCAAGGATTGAGTACATGTACAGTAAATGAACATACTTTTCCGAAGGCCAACAATTCACTAAAATGTTTTTTTTTATTGGTCTTATAAAGTATTCTAATTTGTTGAGATAGTGAATTGGTGGGTTTTTGTGAAATGTGAGCCAAAATCATCCCAATTAAAAGAACCAAAGACTAAAACTACTTCAGTCTGTGTGCACTGAAATTATTTAATACACGAGTTTCACAATATGAGTTGAATTACTGAAATAAATGACGTTTCCACGAATTCTAATTAGCGAGATGGCACTGTATATATATATATATAGATATATATAATTATATAGATACTGTATATCTATATAAAAAAATGATCTGATGTAGTATAGTTGTGCATGTCTTTTTGATATTAAGGTGCAATTAAACTATTTTTTGTTATGTTGCGGGACTGGCTATAATACTGAGCAATTTTTAAAGGGGTCAGACAAAATGATTTTTTATTATTATTTTAATATGTTTCTTGAGGTTGAATAATGTTAACAAAGTTTTTTGCACACACACAAAAAAAATATATATGTGAAAAAAATTATTATTTTCAACCCTCATTCTGAACCTCTCTCTAAAACGACCTGTTTTAAGGGGCGTGTCCTTTAAGGCTTCTCAGTAATCGGACACTGTTATGATTGGCTAACATCACTGTATAGGAAACAGTATCAACGCCCCCTCACTATTGCATGTGAGTGTTTTTACAAAACCATAATCAAGAAATAAAACGGTCATTTCCAGACAAAGTATTATGAAATCATTTACTTACGGTTTTTGATGCAGCTGCAGTCAGATCTAGTACAGCTCATCTTTAAACAAATGTTTCTCTGTGAACTCTCCATGACACTGTGCCTCATTTACAAAACAAAATTCTCCGAACAATCCTCAGACACGATCCAGGATGCCATTAAAATTAAACTGTCCACTTGTTCCTTATGCTGATATCTGTACAAAGACGCAATTAAACATGCTGTTTAAACCAAACACGTCAAAGCGAACATTCTTTCATGCCATTTGTCCTGAAGACAGACTCGAATGCATGGACTGTCTCAAAAAGCAAATACACATCTGCATACTGTATTCAGTGTAGACAAGATAGCGGCAGTGATGGTAATTTCTATTTGCTTTTGACGCGACAAGACACTCGCATTCAGCGTGATCAAGTGTCAGCCGTTAGCGGCTGAATGCCAGTGGGTGGGGCCTATGTCGATGTCTTGCTCTGGAGGCAGTGTTTATGCAAACAACTGGGGCTAGCTGACATCACCTTGTCCCTCGGATCCAAAACGAGCCGTTTTCTGAGGGTTATTACATAAATGTTTTTTTTATTGATGATGAGGACATTTTAAATTATGAAACTTGCAGGATGTATTAAGCATACAGAGACATATTTTGTATCAAAAGATCAAGGTAAATTGTCATGACCCCTTTAATGTCTGCGAATGGAGAAACATGCTTATTACCATTACGAGTAATGGTGTAGTTACTGCATCTACCAGCAGGGGCTAACAGACAGTGTTAACCAGACAAATCTTAAACCCTCGAAACTGTCAGATATTGCAGTCACCTTGGACTGATACTGACACCTAGTGGCATGGATGCAGCACAAGTCAACTTTTGTAGAAATTAGCTATTTGCAGTCTGCCATGATAATGTCCTCCATGAGTGAACATATCCAATAAAAGGAGTTTACTGAGATAAAGTAAGTAGTATTCAGTAAAATTCAGCAAAAACGTGTGAAGCTTTTATGAGGCCACTTTTATGACTAGATCCTTGATGCCTGTAATTACACATTTTTAATGATCAAGTTGCAATTTAGCACATTAAAATATATTAATTAACTTTGAATAACACACTACAGATAAAATTATAATCCTCTGAAATGATTTAAAATATATTTTTTAATCATTAAAACGTAGAGCACCAATAACCCAGTGTAACAGAACAGAACCAACATAAATACATTGCAGATATCATTAGGTTCAATAATTTAATGTAACATTTTGAAATTAGTCTGATTCAAGGAGAATCAGAAGGCTGAATCCTGACAGACAAGAGAAGGAGTGTATCTTTAGCGAAGCAGTGTGCAGAGCGGCTTCTGGGACGCTTCTGAAACATGCCTCTATCAATTGTTTGCTCTCTGGCTAATTCTGTTTTAAGCCTTTTTAGCTTTGCTTAGCATCAGCTTTAACACTTTGTTACATTAGTTCACCATGTGCAGCCGACACAGAGTTCTATTTAGTATACTAGCAGTAATTAAGTGTGGCTGTCCATCATAAAGGCTTCACTCTTGGTCCAGACACATACTTTATAATCATATGTATATTTGATTGTGTAATGCTGTAAACATATCTGTAAGTACTAGCAATTTAAGGCCTTCTCAGGGTTTGTGATTCATTGTATCGTCCATCATAAAAGACTTGTGTACTGCTCTGATACATGGAAAGCTTTCTGTACCCCACTGGGAAGCATTTACGCCCTCACTGTTGCCATCATAGTGATGTAATGGGAGGCACTTTCTGGCTTTCTCCAGAGACGGCCGGTCGGCTCTAAATCTGGCACTGTCACACTTTCATAAAAGCTCAAATTTAATTTGCAGCCATTTGTGTGTTTCTCCCTCACAGTGAATAGGACTGTGGCTATAAATATCTGAAATGCACAGGGACAGAGACGCTGCGCATAATCAAAGAGAACCTCAGCAGAGACAAATAATCAGGAGAGAGGGAGAGGGAAAGAGCCAACGGAGAGCGGTAAATAATGATTAGAACTAGGAATAGAAGAAAAATGGAATCATAAATCAATAGGGAACAGATAGTAAAGGAAAGAAAGGGATGCTGGGAAACTGGAGGAGCGTTCAGCAGGTGGTGTGGAGGACCTGAAGAAAGTGTCCCCCTCACCTCAGCTCAATGACTCCTTTAGTGACTCATCCGTGTCCTGTCACACACACACACACAGCCCACACATCTCTCCAACTAATTAGCTGTATGTACTTCAAAATATGCAAAACACCCAACATGGAGGCCATTTTAGCATACAGTTATATTCAAAAGTGCCGACAGTGCTTTTGTTAATACATGAAAGGCATGAAATGTGTCATTTCCAAGAGGCCTATAATACCTTTACTAGTGAGTGTCTTGTGATGTGAAAAGGAAAAATGTAAGCCTATTTTATGCTTTTATTAAGAGCCCTCCAAAAAATGGTCACTGGAAAAACATCTACTACAATGAAATATAACATTTCAGGTACTTGTATTTATTTTAATATTTTAGGGCAGTGGTTTTTAGTTTTTTGACCCCAAGACAATAATCAAAGGCGCTCCTATCAAAGTACCTCAGCTTATGTTGTAATAAAAATAAACTAGAAATATGATGTCAGTTTAATGTGGTACATTTTTATTTTTGTGTTTTTAAGTATTTTTATTAGGATGAGTTATGTTAATAACTAAATTTAAATAATTTTAAGACTTCCTCCTAGAAGTGTGGTTAAGCACTGCTGTTCTAAAGATTAATTTTTATTGAAACTATTGAAACATCTTTTCATTTTGTTATATGAAGGACACGTTAAAATATGGTTATGTGTGGGAAGCTTTTTACCATGCCTTTTATGTATAGATTTAATAGTTGTATACTCTTGCCCCAGACTCAGACATGTGGGATAAAAATCAATGTAAATAAAGCTTAAATATAAGAGAAATCAATATGAATATCACTTATGTAAATATCAGAGAAATAAATGTAAATATCACTTATTTCATATCAGAATATCAGAATATTTTATTGTGCATCATTTCCAGCTAAACTGTAATTTTGTCAAATTATTCAGTGAGTACACTCTTAAAAATAAAGGTGCTTCAAAAGGTTCTTGAAGCGATGCCATAGAAGAACCATTCAGTCAAAGGTTCTTTAAAGAACCATCTCTTTCTTACCTTTTTGTAATCTGAAGAACCTTCTTTCGCCCTAAAGAACCTTTTGTGAAACAGAAAGGTTCTTCAGATGTTAAAGGTTCTTTATGGAACCATTTAGACAAAAAGGTTCTTCTATGGCATCGTGAAGAACCTTTATTTTTATGTATATATGTAATGATAATGCAAGTCAGTGATTTACAATGTTGTTTAAACCCCAGTGTTCTTCAAAATATATTCTTTTTATGTGTGCGTAAGAGGTTTAAAACAACATGAAGGTTAGTAAATTACACGTTTTTCATTTTTGGGTGACTGTGTATAAACAAAGCATTTGGAATATGGTGGGGGAAATGACACTGGTGGAAGCGTTCATGGCAAAAAAAAAAGAAAGAAGTATGTCCACTTTTGCATATTGTTAGTACACTAAGTGTAGTTGTCTCTGCACATCAAACTGGGACATTTGAACTAGATGGGTAGAGTATTGACTGTTTAGCTGAAGGGAAGCTCATCAAAATTGCTGGTGGGAACAACCCTGCATCTCTTGAAAACACTTTCTTTCTATCAAAACAAGGTGTGTTCTTCAAGCACTAGTTAATTAAGCGTGACCTGATGCACCACATGCCCCACTGAACCATTAGTCGTTAGCACTGGCGCGTGCGCATCAGGAAATTGTCTGTATTTGCAGTGCAGATGGGCAGATCCGCAGAGCACTCGGACGTGACCTGGAACAGTTCAGGCCAAGTGCAGGCTAGCTAACGAGGCGTGAGCGAATGCAATGATCTCAGGCCCGATAATTCAAGGGGAGCCAGGTTTCAGACAAAAGGTCTAAAATATCTCAACGTGAGGGTCTTCAAGTGTAGCACATGCTGAGACTGTAATCGAATGAGGTTTTCTGTGGGAGTGAAAGTTAAGGTTTAGGTGCTCAAATATACCACTTGGCAAGTGCAGCTTCCTTTCCTGAGTTTAAGTATTTCTTATTGAAACAGAAAGTTGGGGTGGGACATATCAGAGGACCCTTTTTAAAAAAATAAAAAAAAACACATTTTGTTCACATCACAGTTGTGAATGATATTCTACTTGCTATTGCAAGTCAAAAGTAGATGATATTAGAATGAGGGGATGTTCTCATTCCAGAGAGCATTTTATTGCACAAGAGTGCAAGAAATATTAAGACATATACAGGTGCATCTCAATAAATTAGAATGTCATGGAAAAGTTCATTTATTTCAGTAATTCAACTCAAATTGTGAAACTCGTGTATTAAATAAATTCAATGCACACAGACTGAAGTAGTTTAAGTCTTTTGTTCTTGTAATTGTGATGATTTTGGCTCACATTAAAAAAAAAAAACACCAATTCACTATCTCAACAAAATAGAATACTTCACAAGACCAATAAAAAAAAAAACATTTTTAGTGAATTGTTGGCCCTTCTGGAAAGTATGTTCATTTACTTACATGTACTCAATACTTGGTAGGGCCTCCATTTGCTTTAATTTCTGCCTCAATTCGGCGTGGCATGGAGGTGATCAATTTGTGGCACTGCTGAGGTGGTATGGAAGCCCAGGTTTCTTTGACAGTGGCCTTCAGCTCATCTGCATTTTTTGGTCTCTTGTTTCTCATTTTCCTCTTGACAATACCCCATAGATTCTTTATGGGGTTCAGGTCTGGTGAGTTTGCAGACCAGTCAAGCACACCAACACCATGGCCATTAAACCACCTTTGGCAGTGTGGGCAGGTGCTAAATCCTGCTGGGAAATGAAATCAGCATTTTCAAAAAGCTGCATGGTCAGCTGAAGGAAGCATGAAGTGCTCCAAAATTTCTTGGTAGACGGGTGCGGTGACGTTGGTTTTCAAAAAACAAAATGGATCAACACCAGCAGATGACATTGTACCCTAAATCATCACAGACTGTGGAAAATTAACTCTGGACTTCAAGCAACTTGGCTATGAGCTTCTCCACCCTTCCTCAAGACTCTAAGACTTTGGTTTCCAAATGAAATACAAAACTTGCTCTCATCTGAAAAGAGGACTTTGGACCACTGGCAACAGTCCAGTTCTTCTCCTTAGACCAGGTAAGACGCCTCTGACATTGTCTGTGGTTCGGAGTGGCTTATAACAAGAGTAATATGACAACTGTAGCCAAATTCCTTGACACGTTTGTGTGGTGGCTCTTGATGTCTTGACCCAGCCTCAGTCCATTCCTTGTGAAGTTCACTCAAATTCTTTGAATCGATTTTGCTTGACAATCCTCATAAGGCTGTGGTTCTCTCGGTTGGTTGCGCATCTTTTTCTTCCACACTTTTTCCTTCCACTCAACTTTCTGTTAGCATGCTTGGATACAGCGCTCTGTGAACAGCCAGCTTCTTTGGCAATGAATGTTTGTGGCTTACCCTCCTTGTGAAGGGTGTCAATGATTATCTTCTGGTCAGATCAGCAGTCTTCCCCATGATAGTGAACCAAACTGAGAGACCATTTTGAAGTCTCAAGAAACCTTTGCAGGTATTTTGAGTTGATTAGCTGACTGGCATGTCACCATATTCTAATTTGTTGAGATAGTGAATTGTTGGGTTTTTGTTAAATATGAGCCAAAATCATCACAATTAAAAGAACCAAAGACTTAAACTACTTCAGTCTGTGTGCATATAATTTATTTAATACACGAGTTTCACAATTTGAGTTGAATTACTGAAATAAAATGAACTTTTCCACAACATTAATTTATTGAGATGCAAATGTATATATATTAAGATATATATATATATTTGGTTCATTCCCCCAGAAGAGAAGAATTTTACTTTTTAAAGGTGCTGTATGTAATTTTTGACTATAAAGCCAAAAAATACCATAATATGTTTACAGATATTTAGGAAACATGCTAAGTTCACATATTTGTTTCTCTGAAAAGCAATGCTACAGTCAGTTATTCAACTTTGAAATGTGCATTCCGTGTCAGAATGTCTGTTTTTGTTTCGGTCTGTGTAATTCCACCCACTGCCAATTTACCCAATAGTATTTCAACACCCCGGGTTGACAGTTGTGGCCACAAAACGTCTCAGGTTACGTATTTAACCATGGTTCCTCGAGGGAACGAGACGTTGCGTCGGAAAACGCTAGGGGAACGCTTCAGCGATACCAAGCTCTGAATCAAATGTGTAATCAGTCGAACGATGGGCGAGACATCCGCGGCAGGTGACATCATGACCAGGAAGCTATAAAAGATGTGAGGGCCACGCGGCGCTGCTTCTTAGGAGGGAAGCAAGCTATAGTAGGATGCGGAAGTATGGCCCTTGCGACGAGCGTATCGTTCCACGGGGGAACGTGGTACACTACGCTAACCTGGGACGTTATCCCTTCGGGAACTAGAGCTGCGTAGTGAAAACGCTAGGGGAACGGAGAGTTCCACGCCAGCCAGACTGGCAATCCCTGCCTGGTGTTGAAAGGGCTACGGTAGGGCAGAGAACATAAAAGAGCCGGATGGCTACGTTAGCGAGGTCGCATACCAAGAAGGTCAACTTCTTGGAGGAGTGAATCTTGAACCCAAGGATTTGAGGGGAGATCATGAGAACGAGGCTATTGAATATGCTCATCCTCTCCACCACCTTAGCCTAAGCTTCTCGGCAGAGGGCGACTCTGCCTGCGCTCATCAGATACCGCAGAGGAATATGTTTAAGTAGAGGGTTACTTGGGTTGAAGTCTTACCAATGTAATGGGCCACCGAGAGCGTGGCGTGGTATTCTCAATGCGGCCAATTAGGCTGCCACAAAGCCGTCTAGGGTGGCGTGGGTCACTACCCGTGCGGAATAAACCAGTCGCCTCAAGGAATCCTTCAGAACTGTACCAAACGGCGGCATTAGTGGGTCTGGGCTGGCGGTCTCCGCAGATATACCGCTGTCTTCAGAGAGGGAGATTTGTAGCTCTGGTTTGGAGGATGGTCTCAACAACCTCGGGTGAGAGACCGGAAGTTATGAGTTGTGCCTCCTCAGAGGCCAAACCCACAGCATCCACAGCTCCCCGCATGTGTAGAGAGATA
Source organism: Sinocyclocheilus anophthalmus (assembly GCA_018155175.1). Classification (NCBI taxonomy): domain Eukaryota; kingdom Metazoa; phylum Chordata; class Actinopteri; order Cypriniformes; family Cyprinidae; genus Sinocyclocheilus; species Sinocyclocheilus anophthalmus. Next base: position 52,332 of record JADLZN010009768.1, read on the forward strand.
GATCTAATGACGGGGAAATCTCCCCATTAGAGCGCCCATCACGAGGAGAGAAATAGCCTGAGGATCCCAACACTCGGCAGGCCTCGTGAATGGGGGGATATCACAACAGACGGGCCTGATCACGGCGCACTCTCTGCCAGCAACTCCTAGGGCAGCAGAAAAATTGGAGGAAAAAAGACGTGTAAAGTGACGAGAAGCCTCGGTCCACGTCTGTACATGGCAATCCCGCCCAGTGGAGCTGGATGAAGTCAGAGAGAACAGCGGGGACAGTGTGATATATAGGCTAGACCACGGTCAACCTGAGCCTGGCCAAACTTCAATATCCCCCCCTCCCCTCGGACTTCACCACTCGGTTAGTGTGAGAGCATCCATTCCCGGGCCCCAGTCCCTTGCGCGACAGGATAATGACTCCCTTCTACGAGATGCCCAGGAATGTAAAACGTGCTCTCAAGCGATTGAGGAGGTGTTTGCAGTTGGGGACCACACAAGTATCTGGTCCTAACCCTGCGCCAGGCTTTGTTGTACAAGGGGCGTGAACGCAGAACTCCTTGGTGGTTGATGTAAGAGACCACCGTTTGCGTTGTTACCAACATATGGTGACTTCTTAGGTCTGGGAGAACTCGAAACAGGGCCAGGCATCTCCCGACAATTGAATGCCATGTCAAATGGCGACCACTCCACAGACCGCGGGCACGGTGGCCACTCATGACCGCACCTCCACCAGTGAGGGATGCATCCGTCGCTAGCATACGCGCAACAAGGGACGCTGTGCCCGCACGGAGCCCTGTCGAGACAAGAACCAAGGTTTCCTCCACATATCTAAGGCACGTAGGGACACCTCGCGTGGACAGTACGCGTGCTGAAAGGGCGTTTCCTCCTAGGGAAGAACCCCTTGTTTCTTGTGCCACAACGTAGTGTGTGTGTATCATGTTACAGCCTGGCACCAAACGTTATCACGTTGGCGCAGAGCTGTCATCAGCCACAAGCAGTCTGGAAATGCTGTGACAGTGAGCTGACGGCACTTCTTCTTACTCTCGCTGACTGAGGTGCGGCTCACTCGATCGAGCAGGTAGCATACATGCACTGCATCGTGGTCGATCACTCACACACCACGCCCAGATAAGTAGTCTCTGTATGGAAAAAGCACACTTTTCTTGGCGAGAGATCCACCAGCTCTTTCGTTTCTGGAGAGCGGAACGAACATCGCGATGTCGAACCGCAATCGCTCTGGATGAGCTAATATCAACAAGCGTCGATTTGGTTGAGTCGTTGAACTGTGGGGTGAGAAGTTGACAAGTCCTAAGGAAGAAACCAGTATGGTAGGACTTTCGCCCAAATATGTCGAACCTCAGGAACTTCCTGTATTTTTTTTTTTTAGGAGGAAGGAGGGAGATATGAAATATGGGTCCTTCAGAGTCGATCTCTGTGACAAACCAGTCATCGGACTGATCGAGGACACGACTTGTTTGGAGTGTGGCTTTTGAACTTCAGTCGTATGACTGAATGGTTCAATAGGTTGCAGATACTAAAATGGTGACGCAACCCTACCAGCACCATCCTCTTGCCCGGAACACCGAACCCTACCCCCCTTACTTTTTTCTTATAGTTTACTGTTGATAGGCTGTAGAACCCGGAATCCGTTTCGTGAGGAGGGACCACCTCGATGGCTTCCTTTGTCAAGAGAGTGTTTACTTCTTGTTCTAATACTGGAGCCTGCTCGGGACCCACCAGAGTGGGTGTGACCCCGTTGAATCGAGGCGGACGCGAACCGAACTGGATTCCGTAGCCTTTTTCTACAGTACGCAGGACCCATTGAAATACATTTGGCAGTAGCTTCCATGCTACTAAATAATCTACTAAGGTAATCAGTCTCTCGAGACTGATCTCTGATGTGCCCAGAACGGCTAGTTCGGTGCCATGAAGCGTCTGCACACCGACAGGGGACAGACCTCCCGAAGAGATCCATATGCGATTCGAGATCTAGAGCATATCAGTGCCGCTACGTTGCTGGGCGGAAACTGAGAGAAGAGCTCGCGGAGACCGCTGCGTCCTGGAACACGGCAGGGTTGGCAGACAGACCTCCTGAGGGCACTGAGGAGAGAAGGGCACCATGTAATGCGGTGTACACCGCTCTTCCACAGAGGGGCCTGCCCTCCGAGGTCCTGAGCCACAGCATCAGGACTCTCCTAGCTGAAGTCTCCTATTGAAAATGAACAGCCCTCAGACCCATGTCGTCTGCTAGGAATACTAAACCACAGCCTTTCTCGGGGCAGGACCCAATGAAGCACAATTGGCAGGGGCTCCCACACCGCCAGGTAACATACTAAAGGGAATCAGTCTCTCGAGACTGACCACTGGTGCAATAAGAGCGGCTAGCTCGGTGCCCTGAAGCAGCGGAATGGCAGAGGATGGCCGTGCTAGCTGCTCTAGATACCTCCGTAGGGGTAGCGAGCCTCTTAGTACTGCTACGTTTCCGGGCGGTGACTGAGAGAAGTGCTCACCGAAGACCGCTGCGCCCTGATGCACCGTAGGTGGCAGGGTTGGCAGAATGTTCTCCTGAGGGCACTGAGGAGAGACGGTCACCGTGTAATGCGATGTGAACCTCTCTTCCCCAGAGGGGCCTGCCCTCCGAGGTCCTGAGCCACAGCATCAGGACTCTCATAGCTGAAGTCTCCTATTGAAAACGACGGCCCTCAGAACCACGTCGTCTGCTAGGAAGACTAGACAACAGCCTGCTCCGGGCAGGACCCATCTAGATACCTCCTTAGAGATAGCGAGCCTCTTAGTACCGCTACGTCCCTGGGTGGTGACTGAGAGAAGTGCTCGCTGGAGACCACTGCACCCTGGAACACGGCAGGGTTGGCAGACCGACCTACTGAGGGCACTGAGGAGAGACGGGCACCGTGTAATACGGTGTACACCACTCTTCCCCAGAGGAAGCTGGCCCTCAAAAAGTCCTAGGCCATATGCGTCAGGGCGTTTACGATGAAGACTATCCAGCAAGAATGACGGTACGCAGACAGCTATCGGTTAGAAGCCTTCGGCCTGGGAAAAGCTACACTCTGACCTTAGACTCATGCGGAGTACGAGAAGTGAGGCCCAGAATGGGGGTGGACACACGGGGGTTGGGAAGCTCCGCCAGCGCCCCTGAAAAAAGCCTCAACTCCTCAAAGGAAAAGAGAGGTTAACGCGTGCTCTCACCCCCGATAAAGTGTTGTATATCCACAAGGCTACCTGATATCTAATCTCATAGTCAGACAAAATACTTCATTTTATGCATCAGAATAAATGCAACCAAACAACCAGACGCAGTATTACGGTCTAGTGTAGTAAGATTCGAGTCACTTATACACTGAGAAATTTTTTTAGATATTATGAGGTCCCCCACAACCCCCTATACGAGTCCCCCCCCCTGCAGCGTCGCAGCGCCCGCACCCTTCAGGAGCACCCCGTAATGAGCAATCAGTTGCCGGCTTTCAACTCAATCTCCTTGAGCAAACAATTTGTTTTTTATTCTTTTGATGTGTGAGTGTATAATTATAGCAAAACACGAGGTATTCAGGAGATAGAAATGTATGCCTGTCTCGCAAACACCACCTCTCCCGACTCCAGACCACTCCCCGTGAGCGATCTTCAGAGAGCTCTATCCCCAGCGCCGCCGTGCCTCAGCTGCCAGCAGATTGGCTAACTGGTCGGGGCGGAAGAGTCGGCACAAGTCACAGAAGAAAGGAACACAGCATCCTCGGAGCGTGCCCGGCGACGGATCAGACCGAGGAGCGGAGCGTTAATAGCGGAGGGGGAACACAATCCGCCACGGCTGCAGCGGAGCTCGCCCTTAGTAAGACTGCTCATTATAATATATAGGGCATAATATTGTTTGCTGGTGTAATGATGCTTGTTGCATAATGGCCCCAACAGCAACGCTCTTTGACGCCCTCCGTATCAATCTCGTCTGAGAAAGACAGGTGGAGCGTCGCGCCCTCTCCCCGGGGGGGCAGTACCGCAGCGCGGGCTTCCGAAACCCAGAGAGCGGGCGCCGGATCTGGTGATTAGAAGATACATATGCGAAACCCACGAGCACAGCCGCCGCTCCGCCTCGGGGAAAGCGGGGCCGGCACCGCGAGGAACACTAGTGAAGGCTCCCTCCTCAAAGATAGCCCTCTGAGAGCGAAGCAAGGCAGAAACAACTATGCTTCGCTCTCAAGCAAACCACGCACAGCCTGTGTGTGTCCCCACTCGTGATATAACTTTATCTTTGGGCAGGGAGGAACACACAACCTACAACGTGGCTTACTCTCGCCCTTGAAGTGCTTTGTCCTTGCATGAGCTTAGACGTAGTTGGAGCTTATAGACTTTGGACAGACAACGATAAATAAGACTCACAGAACATAAATCGTGGCCGACACACACAGATAGCTTCGCTGAATGATGCAGTGGTAAGCTAGAGCAGTAGATGGTAAATTCCAAGCTTGCTTAAAGGCTTCATCGTCGGTCAGGTTATGACGTCACCCGTCCGCCACACGAGACGGTCTCGCCCAGCGTTCGATGATTCAAACATCAGATTCAGGCGCTGGTGGTATGCTGGGTGGAGGGCTTGTTTTGGTTGCGAGCCCTAGCGTTCGTTACAGTAGTTAGCCTACGGTGCCGGTGCTGCCGAGGGGGAAACACAGTATACTGCAGCATGGAAGCTGACTCGGGATATTACCGATGCGGCAACGGTTTTTGTGTGTTGTGGGAAACTGAGGGTTCGAAATCAGAGTGTACTGACCTCAGCATCCATCTAAAAAGCTCTGTGACCAGAGGCATATTAAAACTGCGATAATTCACAGTTTAAGGCTTGTTGTTTTCCATTGTCAGTTGTGCTTGTTCCTGTTGTGTGTCCTCAATCTGGCAATGCATGTGAGTGTTGAGTCTGAGAAGGAGGCGGGAGAAACAATATTTTGAATTTAGACCGCAGTACCCATTTCAACTGACAACAACTGCTACGTTCCATTAACAGATTTGCGCAAAAGTTTTGCGATATTTTATAAATGTCGATAAAAAAAGTATTGCAAAATGACGGCGTTTCCATTAACCGATGTTATGCGACTTAAACGGGTTTTTTTTTTTTCCTCTCGCGATAAGTCATGTTAGTGGATATTGGTAGGTTTGCGTATAGTACAGCCACCGCACTAACCATTATTTTTAACTGAAGGAGACAAAGGCGTGTATCTTTAGCGAAGCAGTATGGAGAGCAGCTTCTGGGACGCTTCTGAAACATGCCACAGCCACTGAACTATATGTTGCATCGCAGCTGGTATGAACACAAGCTGCCATTCGATAGAAGTGGTCAGATCCGCTCAGTGGCGGTTTCTTGGACGCCGGTAAATGTAAAGCAAAAAAAAAAACCTTGCAGTTTCCTTGCAGTTTTGCAGAATATAATTTTTTTTAATTGCCTGAAAAATGGATGGGAGTTTTTGCTAAATTTATGTATTTCCATTTCAATTTGCGCAATTTGAAAGGTAATGGAAACGCAGCTATTATTACACACAGCACCTTTAAATGTGTGTATTTCCTAAAAGGTAAAAATCGTCTCTTTTTTATTTTTATTTTATTTTCGTCAAATTTGGGAATTCACTGTGTCAAAATGAATTATTTGCCAAAATTCACCAAAACTTTAAAGAGGTATGACTTGTCATAAGACTGTTGGTACTCACGCAGTAATAAAATTTGGTTTATTTATATCCTTAAAAATAGTGCAGTTTTAATTTTGTGTTATCTCTGAACTTGTGTACTGTATCCACCTTATTTTAAGAAAATGGGTGCTGCTATTTGTAACTTGAATGTGTGAGGCTTACAGTGTCAGATAGTTTAGATGTACAAAAACAGTGTTATGCTGCTTGATATCACAAAGTAACAGACTTGTTATCAAATTATTTTAATTCCTTATCATAATCATAAACACAGTGGATTGTATTTACTGCACTTTGTTATTCTTATACTGTAGTTATTTATCTACAGTGGCTAATGAATTGGAAGTCTTGCAAATTCAAAGAAAATATCTCACTTCCCCGTTGCAAAATATTAGCATATAAATGAGCTCAAAGCTAACACACATGAACTAAAAGCCCCAAAACTCTCATGCTGTCATTAGAAGTGCTAAAATGCAGGGAAGGATGCTTACATGGCTGCCTGTGAACTCTTTATTTGCTCCTCCCATTCAAGTCAGGAATCAGGAGCACACAAGTGGGCTTTCATGGGTTCACACTGCTGCAACATTTGAGGGGCATGTGAGTGTGGGGGGCAAGGAGCATACTGGTAGGTTTGTTTGTTAGCACCCCTGACATTTACCAGACTAACAGAAAATGTCAGTGAATGTCAGATGTTAGCTCTGGTGATGATGCAGCTCTAGAAAAGCTTGAGCTATTGATCCATAGCCTCCCTCCCTTCACCCAATTCACGTCTCCTCTCACCCTGCCCCTTCACTTGCCTTTTTTCTCTCTCCTCCTCCTCTCCCTCTCTTCTCCTGCTCTGTGCGGAGCAACTGACACCTGTCAAAGATCAGAAGTCATAGGTCTGAATAATGGATCTTATGCACATACTGGCTGAAACAGTCAACATTTGCTCTCATTCCTGGGTTCTGCTGGTATCGCTAAAGCTGTGTTCAGGCATGAGAAGAGCAGCCCTGTCTTACATGAGTGGGCTACATATCATACAATAATGTGAGATAAATTCTGTATGTTAAGGGCAAACCCTTTTCAGCCCCACCTGAATCAGACAATCCTCTGATGGAAAGTCGGAGTTGACCTTCCCAGCTTTGACACACCATCTCACATTTTTTCACCCCCAGAGAGACGTTTTATTGCTCAGAGGTTGCTCTTTTATAAGCTTAGGAGGCTTAATGGAGTTATGTTTCTTTTGTGTGTCAATTTTGTCTTTAGACATTTCTCTTTATTTTGTGTTTTTATTGAAATGTGACATGATTGCAAACTTTTGTGTGTCATGATGTGACACCCTGGTGTTTTGTGTTCATTTAAATGAATAAATCACCCAAAATGAAACCTCAGGCCATCCAAGATGTAGAAACTTTATTTCTTCATCGGAACAGATTCAGATCAATTTAATATTACATCACTCGCTCACCAATGGATCCTCTGCAGTGAATGGGTGCCGTCAGAATGAGTGTCCAAACAGCTGATAAAAAAAAAAAAACATCACAATAACCCACGACTACCCAGTCCATCAATTAATGTCCTGTTCATCACCTGTTGTCCTTTCACACAAACATTTTTGTTCAGAACTGTTTTGGGCTGTTTTCACTTGTAAATGCTTGACCTGTGCATATTTCTCTCCTGAATCAGACGAGACCAAATTTTCACTGGAGAAAGCAATATTATAGATAGACTCATATTTACAAAACATTAATTGGTGGACTGGGGTCGATTTCTTGTGAATTATTATTATTCCTTGTGGATATTTTGATCAGCTGTTTCATTCTGACGGCATCCATTCACTGCAAAGGATCCACTGGTAAGCAAGTGATGTAATGCTAAATTTCTCCAAATCTGTTCCTAAGAAGAAACAAACTCAATATCTTGGATGGCCTGAGGTGGAGTACATTTCACAAGTTTTCATTTTCAGGTGAACTGTTCCTTTAAGTACATTAAAAATGCTGTTCATACCTACAGTGGCTTGAATACGCCTCTTTACACCACATATTTATGAATTAATAATCATGATATTTAAGAACTTTTAAGTAATAATGATGTTCATTAATATGTTAATATGTGAGGAAAATATATGTATGTTATATATATATACTATCTATATATATCAGATATAAATATATAAGATATAAGACCACAATACATAGATTGTTTTACGATTATACACATGACAATATCAGTGTGTAAATTAAATTTAACTTTCTCAAATTTTTTCTAATACAAACACACAAAACCAACATAAAAAACTTTCTAAGGATTGCCCAAGATTTATGATAGATGGTGTAACACTTTACGATAAGGTACTGTTTGTTGCATTAACTAACATGGAAGAAGGTGAGCAATACATGTACAGTATAAATTAATCTTGTAATGTTAGTTAGATAAAAATACAACTGTTTATTGTTAGTTCGTGTTAGCTCAGCTCCATTAAATAATATTAAACTTTTGATTTTAATATATTAGTAAATGTTAAAATGAACACTGATTAATTAATGCTTTACAAGTATTTATTGTTCGCTATTAACAGTTTTAACTAATGTTAACAAACTTAACCTTATTGTAAAGTGTTACTTTTATTCACACTCCTTTATGTCATATATTATGGTTTCTAAAGGGGACACATGAGATTTCTAAGTCTTTTTATCAGTAGATCAGATAATCAGGAGAAAAGTCTCCTTTGCTCATGATGTTGTCTAATAAGTGTAGAAACAATTGTGATCTCATTTGTGATTTTTCTTTCCTGCGGACAGGCTCCTTCCCTGGAACATTTTGCCTCACTTTCAGTCAGCTGACTGAATGATTGAGCGGTGAAATGGAGCTAAAACACTAGCTGCACGGTTTGAGATCCTCTCCTTGTTGAGGAAAAACTCGGCAAGTTACACCGTTCATCCTGTTGGCATTGTGACAGGTGAAACTCTGGTGAAACGTCCTGCTCACTTTGCATTTTTCAGATTCATGCATGTGCAGTTTTGCCACTTGTCCCCAGAAATCTGATTCATGCAGTGAAGTGGTAAATGGGCTCTGTGCATGATGCATTCAGACATACAATGACAGCAGAGTGAAGCTCTTTTCAATAAATTGACAGCTTTTCACAAATACACACCATCTGTCATCAGAGAACTGCAAGCAATCGCTCTCATTTGTAGACAACCTTTATCTGTAGATCATGTTTGCAAGTATTTAAGATTCATTTCTGAACATTAATGTTATGTACTTTATTATTTTTTTATTTTGCTGTTTTACTGTCTTGTAAGATCTTGTTTTTATTGAATGCTCATCTTTAGACACCCATAACTGGTTGCTCTTGGTCAGTTTTGTTTAGTTTTTGGATGTTTAGTCGTTAGATATTGTTGGTTAGTCTTGTTTAGTCACTTAATGTTGTTGACAAGTCTTCATTGGACATTGTTAGTTAGTCTTGTTTAGTCCTAAATTGTTGATCAGTCTTGTGTAGTCATTGGTCAATGGCTAGTCTTGTTTACTCATTGGTTGTTGTTGATGAGTCTTGTTTAATCATAGATGTTTGTTGGTTAGTCTTGTTTACTCATTGGTGGTTGCTGGTCAGTCTTTTTCAGTAATGAGTTGAGTTGGTTAGTCTGTGTAAGGCATGGTTGTGATACGGGCAGTTTTGTGTCAATCATGTGTCGTCTGTTAGTCGTGGTCGGTGTTGGTAGTCTTTTTTACTATGTGTTTGTGTTGGTCAATTTGTTTAATCCTTACATAAAACATAATATTGTATGCGATACTACGATATCTTGTTTAGTCATTTGTTGCTGTTTCCTTTCGTCTTCTCTTCAGTATTAATACCCAACAGCGATATTCTAGCCCTCACATTGCCTTTGTTTATTAAGTGTACATTTTGTTCTTTCCTGACTGAGTTTTGGGAACGGCTTCCTTCGTTATGACGCATCACCTTGAGAGTGAGACACGCAGTAGGTGCCTGTCGGAGTTTTCGCGCCCAGTGTAACTGTAGACGCATCTCAAATCACACTGTCCGTATTACCGTCAAGTTTGTTATACAAACACTGACTGTGTGGACATAGCTTGAGGGGATTTAGAAGCATAAAATCCTCCGACTAAGGTTACCCTATACCGCGCGCAAAACACTTGTCACTTCTCTGGCCCGGCGAGTGTTGCAGCACCGCGGTTTTCGCCGCCCCTGGCACGTCTTACCCACAACGACCTGAACTTACGAAGTGCTTGGATGCCACCACAGAGACCCTGTGAGCCTTTTTGTTGCTGGCCAGCGTTGTAGATGGGGCTCTCTAGTCATATGAGCAGCTGATCCGCCAAGCCCGCGTGTACCTGGTTGAGCCGCGATTATGATATAAAGAGGCGTGGCTTACCCGCGAGACGGGAAGGAGCACCGGGGCGGGTTCAACCGAGCGGCGGCGACTCGCAGCTCAGCTGTGGCCGCTATCCACGTCTCGGTGTGAGATTCGACGAGAAATGATGGCGGGCAGAGACAGTGCCGAGAGCAGCACGGAGCAGCGAGAGATTACGATCCATTCATAAGAAACAATTTCCGATGGGAACGATTCTAAACGGCACGCTTGCTGTCTGAAAAACGCATACGCGATCCAAGAGTCATTGCAGGACCGCTCCTAGTTGGAAGGGCCAGCCCGTACAGAGCCTGATGTCACTTTTTGGTGCGACGAGCAGCATCGGCGGCACGCAAAGAAGAGAGTCAGACCAGGCACGCACGACAAGGGAGAACTTCACGAGGCGAGGATAGTGCAAGAATAGCGTCCCAGTAATAAGTCTGAGGCCTAGTATAAAAAAAGGGACCTGACACAAATGCACACAGGTACTGCGACAGACGATGTTAGAAAGTCAAAGAAAGAAAAAAAAAAATCTAAATGTTTATTGTATCGTATTATTACGGTATAATTTGACTTGGGTACTAAAAATGTTCCGTGTTTGTTGTCTGGGCAGTTACGTAGTTGTTATTTTGATAGGATGCGTGTAGACATATAACTGCGAAACCTGGTGACACGTAGAAAGATGAAAAATGAAAAGCGCGAACTTAGAATACGAAACTGCTATTTAGGCTACTACGTACTGTTTAACATTAGTAAATAGCGGACCTGTGGCTGTTTATATGTTCACTAATACGCACTAGCTAAGGCTAGTTTACAACGTTTAGCCAATAGTATAAAAGTTCTAATGTTACCATCCCTTACAAAAAATTAGCATGGTTTTAGTGTAGGAAAAGTGAAGTAACCATCATAGTTTTGGCATTATTGATTACATCTGTAAAAACAATAAGTGGTACTACAAAATAACAAATGGTTAGTGTAGTCAAAACCTTGGTAGTGTGGGTACCACAGTTTAACTAGCTAACCATTGATTTTTTTGGTCTGGATTTGTAGTATAACAAACCGTCGATTTGGTTAATATTTGTAGGGGATGAGCCTGGATTGTAGCAAGTTATAATGTTACCAATAGGCAAAATAGCTATTTCAGGCTAGTTTATAAGGAGCTTTCGATTAGATACTATAAAGGCCTAGTTTCACGATGTTACCATCCCTTCCCTGTTGTGAAAACAACAGCATTATGCTGAAGTAAGATAGGTTTTGAAGAAGCTGGGATGCTGGTCCTTTGATGGTTTAGCTGGCCTTTGCGTGCGGGTTATGTGCGTCTTCTGCTGGTTTATGACTGGTCATGTGTGGTCGTAAGCTGTCGGACCAGTTTAGGACCAAGACATGACCAGCTACGGAACAGCATTAAACCAGTAAAGGACAAGCAAAAGGACCAGCTTAAACCAGCAAAGGACCAGCTTAAACCAGCAAAGGACCAGCTTAAACCAGCAAAGGACCAACTTAAACCAGCAAAGGACCAGCTTAAATGACTCAAACCAGGCATCCCCAGCTATCAAAACATACGGCTAACAAGATCTGCTGTTTTGTTCAACCCCCCAGGGGTTACGAAATCTAACCATGGCTTTCTTGTAGTAAAAGTGCAGTTTTTTTGTGGCGTATTGATTGTCATCTGTGTAACCACAGTTTTACTACAAATACCATGGTTAAACTATGGTTAGTTTAGCAAAGCCTTGGCTCATTTGTGGCTACCATAGTAACATGTTTTTTGTAGTAAAACCATGGTTATTTTTCGAAAGGGATGAGTCGGCTCTTGTAGCTAGTTTATAATGTTCACCAAAACTCAAATAGATATACTGGCTAGTTTATATTGCTCACTAGCTATAGGGTAAATAGCTGTTGTTGCTAGTTCATGTTGACTTTCAATATATGAAATACCTGAAACCAACACTTGTCATGGTGTAACTACAATACTACTTTTGTAAGGGGGTGAACATGAAAATGAGTTTCACACCAATTTAGGTTTTAAGGAGCAGACAGCATCTGTGAAACTATTGTGTGTGTGACTGTAGAGCAGCTGTAGCCATGTTCTGTACTTAATGTGTACATTAAACGCGAGAGCAGATGTAGCAGTGTTCAGTAGTTGGTGTGTAAACAGAGCGGGTGAGCTGCTCTCAGTGTATAAGTAGCTCCAAGCAGATGGCACAGTTATGGCAGCCAGAGAAGTGAAGTCACAGCAACTTCAAGCAGCAGCTGCCCCTTTCATGCTGATTTAGGACCTGCTGCTGAGTTTTTACATTCAAAATCCATACCTGAAACAGTAAAAATGAGATTTTGTAGATTTCAGTGTAATGTACGCAGCTTTCACAGCTCGGTGGTCCAGAACGAGGTGAAGAGGCGGGAGACGGGGTGCACTTACAGACGGTGTGGATGAGTAAACCATGAAGAACATATTGGGTGAACAGAATGGCTAAAGCAGACATGAAAGAAACATAGAGCTGAGATGGCAGGAGATTATGCTCGTCAACATTGTTATGGACTGGAGCCAAGGAGGTGGGACAGCATCTGTGACTAACTTTGAAGTTTGTGCATAAATGTGTGTGTTTCCCATCAGTCCTTTCACTGTACTGTGTTACACTGCTTTCTCTGTAACAAAGATTTGAAGTGCACAAAAATGCATGTCATTTGGACCGATGATTGATTTCTTAATGCTTATATTTTCAAACAAGATTGATTAGATGATGTGTTTTGTAAAGAAGTCGTTGCAACCTCAGAATGAAAAAATACAAAGGTTGGCTTTATTTATGATTTTTTTTTTTTAATTGCTACATCTCACAATTTTAACTTTTTTTTTTGTACAATTTTGAATTTACTTCTTGTAAATGCAGCTTTATTTCCAACTCAATCTTATGGGAAAATGTAACTATTTTATTAGTTGGTAATTTTGAATGAATTTGTTTGATCATTTTACACACAAATTATATTGTATGAATTCATAACAAGTCCCCACCAAATGTAAAATAGTTATGAATTAGTTATGAATTGACATAAGAGTGTGTTATTTCTTATAACTGCAGCTTTATATCCCTCAGTTGCAGCTTTTTGTTGTAACTTTGACTTTGTATCTCACAATGTATTCTTTTATTTGTTATATTTGTTCTTTATTCAGATGCCCATTATCTGAGTGACCCACATAGCGTTAGCGTTTGGCTAGTTTGTGATGTGTGGGTGTCCATAATAGTCCACGCAACAATTTAGAATACAAAATATATAAATATATAATTCAAAAACAAGGATAAAATTACTATAAGCAGATCAACAAACAATAGTATGACATTATTATGTTACATTAATCTGAATAATTAATACGAATATCACAAAGACAAGTGTGTTTTCTCAGGACAGCTATTTAATGATATATGTAAGGTAGTAGGGACATTTTATGTGTCGTATTGAGAAAAAAAGCTTGAAGCACCTTTAAGTAACTGAATGCCTGCGGATTTTACAGATTGTGTTTTACAGCCTGTTTTACATAACAGTAAAGTGAACCCTCTAGTGGTGTAGTCATGTCATTACACTTTTTTTAGGAGGCCGTTTAAATTTTTTTTTTTTCAGATACTGGGCCTATGAGTCCCATTTACCTCCTGTTGGCCTCAAAGTCTCAGTCCTGTTATTATGGCTGAATGTAATTGTGTCCTCTCAGCTCCTAAGTCCTTAAAGTATCTCAGCTTCTCTCATGAAAGCATCATAATTGAGCTTTAGGTAAGAAATGAGAGAGAAATGTGTGCCTTCCAATAAATGACTCCATGGTGTTGAGCTCTAGAAGATCATCCAAGCTCAAGATCACAGATAATCAATCCCTGACAGTCGCGCCCTGTCTCCATCCCTGCCTAGACAGGCGCCTGTCAGCCACTGTCCCCAGTGGTATATAGTGGTGTCTTTAACACAATATGAGAAGAGATAGGACAAGATTAGCAGTCTGTATGTTTGCTGGAATAACCATCCGCTTCCAGTTATCACGCACTACTGATTGCACAACAAAACAACATAGAATAAATCCTAATGAACATGTTATTTAATGTTGGATGTTTGGGAGCAAAAAGAATATTTATGTAGAATACTTTATTTTTTGCTCCACCAGTGGAAATAGTTTCAAACGAAGTCACAGCAGAATCGTGTCTCTGAGCAACACACAGTAGTGGTATTTTGTTCCAGAATGAAGCAGTGTTGTTAAATGAATCGGTTGAGTGACTGTTTCAAATGACTCACTAACAAAGACAGTGACTGTGCCTGAAAGCTTAGGCAGCTGACTTGTTACCTCATTGCCCTATCAGGCAATGACTTTTCTGGCAGACATTGTGCATGACAGATTTCAGACAGACTTCTGAGCATAACGGTTTTATGATCTACAACAAAATAGAGAGAGCTTTGGTAATAAATGTGAATAAGTGTATATGTCATTTGTAATTACTACAATACTAATTTCTCCCTTAAATTATGAAAAAGGAAAAAGTTGGCCAAAAACATACATTTACACACAAACTGACCACCAAACACACTTTTACAATGCATTTAACTTTATTCGCTCAGTAGTCATGGAATAGAAAATCTTAGTAGAAAGGATGTGAGATGATCATTGGATTCAGATGCTTGTTGCCTTCCTACCTGTTGACTGCCTGCGCGTGCATTTTTTCAGCATTTTTGAGCCCTTCTTTTGTTTTGTTTCTTAAGGAATCAGTGTTGTTGAATGAATCAGTGAAGTGAATGATACAGATGATGAATAATTCAGTTACAGTTGCCTGTTTAGTTTTTTAAAAAAATCAGTGTTGCTGAGTGTATCGATTGAGTTAATAATTCAAATGACTCACTAATAATGACAAGCACTTGTTGCCACCTACTAGTAATGATGTAACCTGTAGAATGAATCACTGAAAAATGCCCACCGATAATACACATACTCTGGTCTGGCACAAACACCGACAAGTGAAGTTATAGAAAAAAAGAGCGAGACATTCTACCAGTGTGTGTCAGATTGTGTTCGATAGTAGTTGTGGTTAGCCTTAGCTATCTCAGTCACAAAACTGTGTGCAAAAATGTGACAAAAACAGCAAAGTGCATTTTCACACTACACCATTAGTGTAGTAGATTGTTACAAGAAAAACTACACTACTAGGAGAACAGCTGAGCTGCTGTCACACTTTTAAAAACCAATTATAGTCTCCACCCAACCCTTGTTTGAACAATACAATGTCATGCAGCTAATGTAGGAGCTCGGGAAACGAGGGGCTTACCTGCAGTACCTCACTTCCCCCCGTGTAATCACTTTGTGGTTAAACTTGATACGGGGCGTGAGTGCCACACTCATTCGGCGTTGTGTTCTCGAGTATGTATCCTGGTAATTTACCCCATGCCTTTTACTTCGATGTTGGAATGATCTACCTAGGTGGCGCAGAAAATTGAACAGGCTAGATGCTCGAGATACCAGGCGGATCGCCTTTTACGCAGCGCGCCAGTTTGGTACCGAGTGCTGACGCTGTCGCAAAGCTAAGTTCTTGGAGAAGCATTTGGATCAGGGGAACTTATGTGGCATCGACATCAGTCTGGTCTCAGGACTTAGCTGGGGTGCCAGGGACTGAGGAAGCTGTCTGTACTGAGACCACTGACATTTCGAACAGTACTGCTTATGTGTGTCAATGATGAATGTTTTTGGATGTGTAAATTTCACTGGGATAACTCTGAAACCTTGGCAAGAAGAATGTGACAATTTATACCTTTCAGAAGATATATTTACTCATGATTTCATATTTTGTGATTGTGGTCTAGCATAATGCAATTATAGGTTAATAATTTCAGTAGTGAGAGTTGTTTCAAATTGACTGTTGTTGATTTTTCACATGCATTGCATGCTCTAGCAACATTTCCTGATTAGAAATGTTACTGGAAATGTACCATTAATTTTTTATGAGTGCAACTCAAGGCTCTGTAACAACATGATGCATGGCCAAAATTTTCTGTTAGGTTAGCTTTTCAAGTGACAATAGTATATGCCCAACTGGATCTCACAGCTTTGTGTTGTATTAATTTATCAACACGTCAAACAACTATCTTAATCTTTCAGAAAACCGGACACATCATGGAAAATCTATACTGTGCATCTGGAAAAAAGGCTGAGTTGTGGATGAATCTGAGTATAATGCCCTCCCTGTCTGAGACTTTTTGAATGATCAACTGTGTTTGTGGGGAGCATGTTTTTTCTGCTGTGCAGCAGATAATCTGAGCCGTAAGACCATTTCTTACGTTTGAGGTGACAGCACTGCCAGCAGTGCAGATGCCTTTATGAACATGAAGTCTGAGCTCAGCAGGATGAATGGTAAACGTCTTAGAAAAAAGATATATAGAACAAGAAAGAGGTGTGTTTTGGAAAATGGCTCCAACAAATGGTAGGCAGGTGTTGTAGAAATGATAAGACAATGATTGATGCTGTTTGTATGTGTTAGCGTGCTTTTCATTAGCATTACTGGATACAGACAGTTAATGTTATTCATCACAGTCCATATATAATGGATTGTGATTTTGTTATTTTTTTCACACAGAAAATTTACAAATATTGCAGTGTGTTAGAATAACAGACAGATTAGAACCTGGAATTTGAAACACACTTTAATGTGTTTATTGTGGTCCTGATACTTGTCCATTTATCATGTAAAAAGACTTAAAGGGATAGTTCACCTAAAAATGTAAATTACCCTATGATTTACTCACAATACAATAACATTACAATCATATTAATTCCAACTATAAACAAGCAACAACATTGTATGTCTCTCTGTTGTCCAGGTGTGTCGGCGGTCGCGTCTCTCCTCTCTCTTTCCTGGGTTCTGGCCTCGTACCACAAGCTTCTGCGTGATTCCCGCGACGACCAAAAGAGCATGAGCTACCGGGGAGCGCTGGTGCATCTTCTGTGGCGTTTTTTCACCATTTCTTCTCGGGCGCTATCTTTCGCCCTCTTTGCCTCAGTTTTCCACATCTATTTTGGCATTTTTGTGGTGCTGCACTGGTGTGCCATGGCCTTCTGGGTAATCCACGGAGGAACCGACTTCTGTATGTCCAAGTGGGAGGAGGTGCTATTCAACATGGTGGTAGGCGTGGTCTATGTCTTCTGCTGGTTTAACGTCAAGGAGGGAAGGACCCGATTCCGCATGGTGGTTTATTATTTGCTGGTGCTGGTGGAAAATACCATCCTTACTGCTCTGTGGTACACCTACAGAGACCCGGTCACTACCGACTCCTACGCTGCATCCGCCCTCTGCGGCGTCTTCCTGTGCTTTGCCTCCGGAGTGGCCTGCATGGTCCTCTACTACAGCGTCCTGCATCCCATGGGGCCCCGGCTGAGGGTGCTGGCCAGTTCCTGCTGTGCTGAGCTGCTCTGGGGCCTCCCCTTGCCACCCGAGGCTGAGCCCATGGCTCCCACTCCGGGGCCTCGGGGCTCCCAAGCCACCCCGACCAGGGGGATGGCTTCAGGGGACTACAGCGAGCCGGAGGAGGCCGCCACAGACACTTGTCTGCCGGTGTTCCAGGTGAGATCCACAGAGCCCACCGATGCGGCGGGTAGGCCCATCCCCCCCGAGGGGCCCCTCATCAAGATCGACATGCCCAGGAAGCGCTACCCAGCCTGGGATGCTCACTTTGTGGACCGACGTTTGCGGCGGACCATAAACATCCTCCAGTACATCAGCCCCAATGCGGTGGGCATCAGGTACAGGGATGGACCTCTCCTCTACGAGCTGCTCCAGTACGAGTCCTCCCTGTGAAGGTGTGCGATGCCGCTCTGTCTCTACTATCATGCCCTCTCTGGTTCTCCACTTCCCCTGGTGCTTTTTTATTTAGTTGTGCTCTGAAGCTATAAGAGTGCATCTAAAAGAGTCTAAACAGAGAATATTCAACATATATTTTGACTAACAGAGTGTAGAGTTAGAGTTAGTCCGAAATACAACATTCCCTAGTTTGGGTTACTATGGCGTGAATGTTCGACTAATGTGTATGTTTGATGGTGTTTGTGGCCCTGTCGCCTCTAAAATGTGTATGATGGGAATGATGGAGGAACATAGTCTTTAGCATCCTCATTCTGATTTTGCTTTTACCATTTTGTGCCTACATTTTTCCCAGACAGTTGTGGTGACAACTGTTCTTAAAGATGGCAAATGAGTCAATATTAGCTAGACACTAAAAAGCACATTTAATTGTCAAAAAAAGCACACGATGCCCCACTCCTTTTCTCCTTTGATAAAGGGGGAAGAGGCTTGAAATTGTTGGGAAAGTGCACCAAAAAGGTACAATCATTTTTCAAATAAAATGCAATGATGTCATGTAAAAAATTGGTGTTAAATGTTGGTGACGGCCTACCATATTATACTGCCACCACTATTTTGATCATCAAGGGCCTTAATATTTATCTTAATATGTCTTTTCCTACTGAATCTCACTAGTGATGTGATATCTTCAGCTCTGTAATCTGAGGGAGTTGAATATTTGCCCACAATTTTTTTAACCCATCTGTAGTATGTGAGGGTGCACTTTATGACTGCTATGTCTAAATAAATGGGACATATTTTCTTATATACACTACCGTTCAAAAGTTTGGGCTTAGTAAGGATGCATTAAATTGATCAAAAGTGACAGTAAACAGTACAACTTTTCTATTCTGTTTAAAGGATAATGTAATTACATTTCTTTCTCAAATAAATGCTGTTCTTTGAACCTTTTATTCATCAAAGAATCCTAAATAATGTATCACGGTTTCCACAAAAATATTAAGCAGCATGAATGCTTTCAATATTAATAATAAGAAATGTTTCTTGAGCACCAAATTCATCATATTAGAATGATTTCTGAAGAAATTGCTGAAAACTGGAGTAATTACTGCTATATTACTAACGTCTCATATATACCCAAAACTTTTAAACGGTAGTGCATATGATTATTATTATTTTTTATATATGGCCCACTGATATATTTTTTAACCCATTTATATTACATGTGAGTGCAACTGATGAAAGCTAGAAAGAATAAATAGGACATATTTCCTTAAATAAGTCCTTCCATAAATAAACACGCACACACATAAAAATAAACTACTGTTAAACATATTTTGTCATATAATTTACAAAATGTGCTTTATGTGAATCAACATTAAAATTGAAATAAATTAATTGGTTTTATTCAAGGAAAAATATTAAGTAATATGACTAAACAAACCTTAATGAAATAGGTTACATCAAAGTTATTTTTGAGGGTTAAATCATGGGTTAGAAAACTGATCTTTAAAGTAACAATTGCTTGTTACCATTTTTACGTTGTAATAATGAACAGAAATATTTGCTGTGTGTGGTGCTCAACTCTAACCTTTAGTACTCCTCCATCATTCCCTGCACAAAATAGCATTTTTTCTCTCCACTTAAACCTTTTCTTCAGAAAAAAGGCTAAAGGTTGCTCAAAAGGTGAAGAACCTTGACACATTTACATGTGTAAATGGTATACCATTCGCATTCAAAATGTACTATATTCATTTTTGATAAAAGAAAAAGGTTCTTTATTTGAATTGTGCAATATTTTTTTGAAAATGTACTTTGAAGTGATTGGAGAAAAAGGTGTTGCTTTTGCCTGAAATTAGCTAAGTTTATACACCACCATCGAATGCATGCCAAGGTTGCACATATTGAGGATTGACTAGGTTGACAGGTGCCAACCAGCGAATGAGGGTTTCTAATGTGCAAGATTATTGAATTAAACATCCCATTTTATGTTTTTTTTTCAGTATCCTATATACTGTGTGCTTAGAACAAACCTGAGGGTTACCTCTACAAAAAGCCACTTGTTTACCTCCAATCCTGAGGTAATTTTCCCCTGATTTCATCAATTCAATTGAGAATGAATTGCTCTGTGAGGGCTGAGTAATTTTTGTTGTTCTGACGCTTTGTTTAGCATCCAGGCGAGATAAATGCAGAAATTAACATGGGATGCCAAGTTTCACCGCATGGGCTGCTACAAACCCCATTTGTGCCTGCTGAAATTTTCCAAGCAGACTTCAGATCGGTTGTAGTTGACGATGTGGAGGGTTTTTTTTGCCAGGGATGGAAAAGAACATGAGGATAGACAATAGCTATCAGTGAGTGTGTGTATGCGTATGACTTTGGTTTGTAGGTCTTACCTCTTCAGATCCATCCTTGGTTGCTGCTCTGACCCCTCCACCCCTCTCATGCGAGTGTTATCTAGGATATTTGGATGCAAAGACTATGTTTCAAGATAAAAACTTGGATTTATAACCTGGCCAAAGGGAACGGGGGACGGGCAGGTGATTTCATGCAATTCTTATTCCAAAACATCAATATTCCGTAACCCTTGCAATATCAGGTTTTCAGTTTAAGCAAAAGAACGAAACCGTTCCGTTTCCTGTTCCCTGTTCCCTGTTCCCTTCCAGTGCCTAAAAAGTCACCGATATTCCACTTCTGTAGGTGCTTGGCACATTGATGCACTGTTGTTTGCTGGGATATCCCCAACCCTGTTACGCTATGACGTGTATGACAGCTACTCGTTTTTACGGTTGCGTGACTCGGCTGCCTGGCATCCCATGATACGTTCATAGTCCAATTACAGAATCGGTAACTGCTAACGCATTTGAGGAAAGACAGTCCAGGTGATATTTTCAACTACACTGTGATATGATATTTTCTTCTATTATTCCACTAGCATGATGTGTTGTGACCAACATCGCCACGTTTGATCAGATACAGGTCAGGATTTGCAACAAATCCAACCCTGTACAGCATGCATATAATTCCGAACTGGTTCGTTTTAGATTACTGCCTTACTAGTCAAACAAGTTACACATCAGTTTAGTCGATATTAAAGTCATGCCGCCATTTGTAGACGTGGAGGGTGGGATGGGTAAGTGGGACCAGTCTCTAATATCTGATTCTTTGTGGTGCCTTGTCTTTTTGGGTGCTTCTGTGTAGCCATGGCAGCCAGTGCAGCAAACAACAATGCCAGTGTCTCTATCTCCATTCATATTTCGCTCAGTACTGTAACAAGCCAGTCAATTTTGTCCCGTACCCACACAGAAAGTGCACTCCTGGGTAAATCTTTGCAAAATGAAATGATCTGCATATTACAACTTAAAGGCAATACTTAACATCTACTTGAATGTTGGGTTCCACACTTTTCCCGAAGACGAAATACACAGACCGGTTCCATTCGACTATTCTCGAGGGTTTTGTTTATGATCGGATACGAAAAAGCAATGAGATTTGGTTTGTTTGGGTACTAAATGACAGTTATGATGAAGTTAGCAATTTACTTAATGATTGTTAATGTACTTCTGTCTATGCCTTCCTCTGTCTTGCAAAACGAATGAGCTGTAGTGCCAACAAGTTAATCTTTTTCTCTCTGTCGTTTGTCTTGTGAACAAAAATGTCTAGCCAAATGGATTTATGCCTGCAAAAAAAAAGAAGAAGAAAAAAAGAAAAAATGTGTGTAGACCAATAAGAATAGAAAAAGTGGGGTACGTAAACATGGTGCTGACTGGGTGGAATATTTTAACTAAAACCTGAGATGGCATTGGACACATTTTTAAAGGCCTCTAGTGCTGAACCATCTTCAGACTGCTTCTACATCCTTTGGATACTTAGCATGCTCGCAAAATGCATCCTATGGTGACTCCTCCAACACACGTGCATGTTTTCTTCAGTGCTATGTCCCACCCATCGCTCCAGGGTTCTCTACACGCTCATCAAATCCAGTTCTGTACAGTGGTTCCGCAATGATCAGTATTGATATAGAGCCAAAAGTTCTGATGACGAAACAACCACAAAACGGTGCATTTTTGTTTCTTGACCTGGTGCTTATCAACATATTCTAAAGGTGCTACCACGAATGTGGACCGCAGGACCCCTGTTGTGGCTCACTAAGCAAGGCCACCGTCCAATAGACCTGTCTCTTTAAGCTCACGGACACTTTCTTCTCTGGAAGAACAAGCACCTCAACACAGTTTACAGCCAAACATCTCTCTTTGAAATATGGTGCCATTTATTATGTTTCAAGCTGTACAAAGAAGCATTGGTGCAGCAAATATGTTTATTTTTTACTTCTTCCCCGAATTTCTGTTTATTTTTATGTATATTTGTTTTAAAAAAATATGTTTAGGTGTTTAGAATCTGCACTAGGATTTCTCGTAAGAGAAAAAAAAGATGAAAATGCATCATTTTGACATTCATCATATAGGCCTAAAAGGACTACTGGTAAAAAGGGATCGCTAAACATATAGAAGGTGATTGCTGTGTTGTATATTCCTGTCATCTCTATGTCCTAAACCTATGTGTATTTCTTCTGTTATTGTAGATCTGGCTGTATATTTTGTTGGAAAATGATCTTATTAATGATTATGGTTGTCAGATGAATTGCTGCTGATTTTAGAGTTGTTATCCATGCTGTTGGACACAGGTAAGCTACCTGTAAAACAGATTGTGTTAGATCGTCATTGTGTTTCTCACATGGGGTGTTAAAGAAAGAAGGCACAAAGTTAAGCAAATTATTTGCTACTATCTGTAACATTTCTTTTTTCATAACTGACTGTACTTATTGCTTATGTTGAGAAAAAAAAAAGATTTATTTGATGTTGTCAAATACAAATGAAAGTAAATTGTTTTGTTTGATTGCCATTATTTGAGAACAAAACTGATGTCTAGTAATGCATTAGACCTTATTTTTGGGAAAAAATATTACTAATACTGACAACATATGGTGCTACGGTTGATTTTGTAAACTTTAGTTTTTAGGCGAAAAAGGGAATATCATACTGACAAAAAAAGAATATGTTGAGCCTTACTGTAGATCTATATATGAGACTGTTCATCACTGAAGACTGGAAAAATAAGTATAGTATTTGAAAGTGAGTACATATATATAAAACTGTATGCTTTATGTTTATGCAGAATTTGCCCAATGACAGATCAAAGTGGTTATATACTAATGTATATGTTCAGATGTGTATGTGAATGTATACTGATATGATAGAGATAGATTTCCCAGAGTAACAAATTGTTGTTTAATAAAGATATTACATTATTATAATTCATTTTTTTATCATCAAATTGCTTCAATCGAGTTATTAGTTATGAAACACTCGAATGTATTCAGAATTCATAACTTATTCATATATCCAAGCATGTAACCACATTCAGGACTGGGGGGGGATCTGATTAACAATAGTACTGTTACTTTGGTGGTGGTTACAACAGATGAAGTATCAATAGTCTAAAATAGCTACTTGAGTAAATCCATAAATAAAGACAAATGTTATTGAAGGAACATATTTAAAATAGAACTAGGCTATGTTACATTATATGTTCCAAATAAGCATTTAGAGATGTTATGTTTTCTGTTTGTCTCGCAAAGCACTGTGGGTAGACGTCCTACGCCCAAAATGGCGGCAGGATTGAAAAGTTTGTTGCTGCTTTTGTTTTATTTTATGACATTTTATTGGCCTCTGTCTCCTCCTGAATAAATCCCTATTTTTTGTTTATCACGATTAAGAAGGTTAGTCGTTTATTTTGTTTAGTTTAGATCGGTAAAGCGCCTCCGTGGAAGTGTACGAGGCAGATGGCACTGAACTCGAGGACAGAACTGCATCTAATACAATTAAAATGAAGAGCATTTGTACATAGAGATGGAGGATGACGTAAAGAAAGTCAAAAAGGTAAGTCAACATTGTAATATTTTGAGAGTTTACGCGCATGATCCACAAACTGGTTAGTAGTTGAAAAGTGTTGGCCTGACCACAGATAAACAGCTGTATTAGCTCTCCTCAGCCTCATAAAAACACCCACATTTTATTCTTATCACTAATGATATTTAGAGGATTCTCTATGCGTTTTGTCGTTGACGTTACTTGACTGGATTAGTAACGTTAGGGGAATTGCTGGTGGTTTACGTTAGTCGCTTTATTTAGACGCATCACCCAAAATAACCTGAGAATCTCAGCATGTGACTTTACTGTGATTGTAGCATATCTGTCTCTTGTCATTGTCTTCTGAGCTTCTTTATGGCGTTTAGTATCTCGCTCATACTTCGGTCAGAGTTACAGAGCCCCTCTATGTTCCCGTAGAAAAATATGAGACCCATGAATTTTCTAATCTGTACTGTCTGTTTATAATTTTTTGTAATCTATACAATCAGTAGCTACTCAAAGATTCATAAACTACATCCATAGTATCGCAGCATGGTCCTCCAATTAAGAAATATGTCTACACTGATGTTCTTGTAGTAGATATGATCCTAAAATATTGGAATTTTACATTGTAGTAAATAATATATAAATCTCATATAAATAAACAAAAAAAGAGCCAAAACTGCTAAATAACATTATAGCATGGCTCTTAATAGATTTTAAGTTAGAAGCTGTGAACCTAAAATTAGAATGTAAAATACATCCAGGCTTTTCTTAAAAAACGTTTAAGCTATATATATATAGTATATGTCGGTATTATTGTGTGTGTGTGGTGTGGTGTGGTTAGAAAAAACGATCTTATATATATAATTAGATATATATATATCCATACATACATACTGATGTGTGTGTGTATATATATATATATATATATATATATAATATATATAATATCCTCTGAGAACCCAGCTATGGAGTTTTTGCCTCTGTAGTGGACATTATATTTTAGTGAATTTCTCTGAGACCTCACATGTCACAGTTTTAAGTCTGGATGTCCTGTACAGAGAACATTCAGGGCTTTCCAGAGATACCAAATGATTGGATGTTTCACTGTGACCACTCCCTCTCCTTGGTTTTTAAAAATGGCTGACATTAATTTAGTGATAAATTGTACATCCTTATGGAAATATGATAATATTTTGTAATTACAATTGAAATCTGATTAATTTTCAAATTGTTTGTCATAAATCAACATCTCAGCAAAATGTTATGGGGTTTCAAATCAAAATATGACCTTCTGTTATGAAACAGGACATGATTTCATACATGTCCACTGTAGAGGACACAAGGACTAAAAGCATGTTTATTATACATTCTGGAAGACAAAATAATTGAATAGGAAAACAAATTATATATCAATATTCTTATGAAATATTAGATATTATTATGAAAATCTGGCCAATTACTACTCCCATTATTACACTTCTTTTTTCAACATTGGAATTTTTACACATATTTCATAAAGCAAAATGGTATATCAAATAATTTTGCTATATATTTTATAACATAGTTGAGAACCATCCTTAAACAATGTTAGGTATAAAAAAAATCCTGAAACCTAAAAATTGATTGGTGATTTTAAAAAAATTCCCATTGTTTTTGCCTTTTCATGTCTATTCTTGTCATTTTATTTTAGTCCTGGTGTCCTCTACAGAAGACATAGCATAACATATAAATAAAATAAAATTTTTCAAAAATGTTATTTTACCATTTTTTTCTTATGCTCTAAACAATGTAATGGCATGAAAAAATACTAAATTCACAAAGCTTTTTATTTCTGGTTCTCAGGAGGATATATTAACAAAATAAATGGTTTAATTTTTTTAACAAAATTTGTTTGTATATATATTTAAAGTGTAAATATAAAAATTTAAATTATTACTATTAATGATAACATCTACATTTTAGCTGTGAGCAGGATGTATAAATGTGGGAATGGCTCTACAAATCTGTGTTTGTGATTTTGTGAGTGCAGTTTCAAAATTAAGGGTACAGTTTACCCATTTTTGAGCATTGATTGCTAAAATAAAATGATCAGACCTTAAAAGTCTCCTCTTTGACCCTATATTGAGTCTATGTACTCCTCTATCCGATGTTGAAGTTAATAGGCCTGCAGGAACAGCATTATCTGATGTGAGGAATGGCAGGATCACAGGCAGGGTTCTTATGATGTGACGTTTCCTGTCAGATCAGCGTTTTTGTAGGGGAGGTGTTTCCATGCTGAGCTCACACTTTCCTCCTCATACACAGGAGAGAATGCGGGTTGCAAGTAGGTATAACTGCAGACCGGAGATCCCTTCTAGAGGGTTGGGTTCTCCAAAGATTCAGACAGGATGTGACGCCCCCTGTGTCTGCGTCTTAATCACCACTGTGCTGCGGATGCTTTCTTTCCCTCAGTCAAAGCAAATCAATTTTCATAGTTTTGTAGGATGTTGTGTAAACTTTCAAAGGTTGGGCTTTCAGTCGTTATTAAAGCGGTAATGTTTTAGCATTAAAACATAGCACTCTTTATTCTAATTCTATTCTTTATAAAAAAAAAGTTTTAAAAACTTGCCCCTTTTAGACTTGCCTTTATTTGCTAACTGCTTGTTTTCTTTAAAAAAAATAAAAAATAAAAAACGAACACACGATATTCTATCTATTTGTTTTCTTTTTATTTATTATACAATGAACAAAAGCAAAAAAGGCCTCTAACACTAGCTTGCTCTATTCTTTTTCTATTCTATCTGTTTTTTATTTATTATATGATTTTTAAAAAAAACCTTGCTACGTGTATTGCATTAAGCTAACTGTGACTTGTCATAGCATTGCTCATATTATTGCTCTTTTGTTGATTTTGATTACTTCCATTGTCCTCATTTGTAAGTCGCTTTGGATAAAAGCATCTGCTAAATGTAAATGTAAATGTGTTAATGAATGTTTTGGTTGTTTGATTTAGCAGAGAGAATCAGTTTCCCCAAGTGTCCACAGGGTGGAGGCATTGAGTCATTTACTGTCAAAATCAGTGTGAAATTTGTTTTATATTAGTAATATTTTTATTGTGATTATTTGTTAATGTAAACAGCAGCTTTTGTAAAACCTGAAATAAATAAAAACCTTGAACTTAAAGCAATAAAATCTTTTTATATAATCTACCATTCAAAAGTTTGGTGTTGGTGAGATTTTTTTAAATGGCTTTGAAAAAAATTCTCATGCTCAAAAAAATAGTAAAACAGTATTTTTTTTTTTAATTATTACAATTCAAACTAACTGTTTTCGAATGGTTTTTGATCACTAAAATGTGTACAATTTAAGAATTTACTTCTGGAGCCAAATTGAAATTACAGTATCTCAGGGACTGAAAGATATAGGGACTTAAGGGTTAGACCCCCCCCCCCCCCCCCCCCCACCACCCAACAACAATTTTTTTAAATTTTTTTTTTTTGTTTTTGTTTTAAACTTCACCCCAAAAAGAAAATTCTGTCATTAATTACTCACCCTAGTGTTGTTCCAAACCTGTAAGACCTTCGTTCATCTTCGGAACACATATTAAGATATTTTTGATGAAATCTGAGGTAGGGCTGCACAATTAATCGAATTTCTAATCGCGATTACAATTATGGATGCCACAATTACATAATCGTTTAAAGTGGCAATTAATCGTTCAAAGTCCACTTATGTTATTCTGCGTGCTTAAGATGTGTTTTTTTCTTTCTACATGTTATCTTAAGGGTTTTTACCATTATTTTAATTGTAATTTTAGTATAACATTATAATACCATTAATATTTGTACTTTTTTATAATTTAAAGAAACCAATCCGATGTATAGTTGACATTTGAGGCTTAATACGATAGAAAAGCACTAAAGGTTTCTCAGCTAGTATTTTTCATATAAAAATACGGCATGCTGTTGCATCAAACAATGGTATAAACATCATTCAATGTAAATTGTGATAATCGTAATTAATAATCGCAATTACAATTTCAAGGGAATAATCGACAATTACGATTTTTGTCATAATCATGCAGCCCTAATCTGAGGGCTCTGACCCTCCCATAGACAGCAAGGTAAACTACCCGTTCAAGTTCAGAAAAGTACCAAGATGATCAACAAAGTAGTCCATGTGACATCAGTGGTTCAACCGTAGTTTTACAAAGCTACGAGAATACTTTTTTGCACAAATAAAACAAAAATAACGATTTATTCCACATTTCAGTCTCTACTGCGTCACTTGTGGACGCGCGTTCACGACAGTATCATGACGCGAGCGTGTGGCGGCGCTGACCCAGATCCGGCGTGATGAAAAAGTATTTTCGTAGATTCGTAACTTTACAGTTTGAACCACTGATGTCACACGGACTAATTTGACAATGTCCTCACTACCTTTCTGGGCCTTGAAAGTGGTAGTTACCTTGCTGTCTATGGGAGGGTCAGAGCCCTCAGACTTCATCAAAAATATCTTAATATGTGTTCCGAAGATGAACGAAGGTCTTACGGTTTGGAACAACACGAGGGTGAGTAATTAATGACAGAATTTTCATTTTTGGGTGAACTAACCCTTTAAAATGAAGATGCCAAAAGCAATGTTTTTTTAAGACCCAATATGTAAAAGGGCATTAAGATCTTTAATACTTCTTGAGTTACAGACATGCAAACTTTGGAGAAAAAACTTGAAAAATGCCTATTCCCCATTTTTTAATGATCACCATTGGCACATAATGCAACAAAAGATTGCTAAAGTCAACAGATTTTACTAATAAACCTACCAATCTCTGTGTAAAAATAACAATGATGCTGCCATCTTTCTAAAATCATTTTTTACTCCCCTGAAATTTGGCTTTGAATCTCAGGTGAAATTGTTATTTTGACCCTCCTCTGCAAAATAGTGTATTACTCTAAATATACATTGACAACATTTAAAGGGTCATATGATGCTTTTTTAAAATATTATTTTGTGTATTTGGTGTAACAAAATATGTTGAAATGCTTTAATGTTCAAAAAACACATTTTTTTCAAATACTGTACATTATTGTAAGTCCTCCCCGCCTCTCCCCCCCCCTCTTTCTCCCCCTCCCCCTCCCCCTCTCCCTCTCCCCCTCCCTCCCCCCCCCTCCCCCCCCCCCCACCCACCCCCACCCACCACCCCCCTCCCCCCCTCCTCTTCCCCCCTCTCCCCCCCCCCCCCCCCCTCCTCCCCTCCCCCCCCCTCCCCCCCCCCCTCCCCCCCCTCCCCTCCCCCCCCCCCCCCTCCCCTCTCCCCCCCCCCCCATCCTTCCCCTCTCACACCTCCCTCCTTCTCTATGCTCCGCCTCTCTCAAACGCTTAGTTTTCTACAATGTCCCTCCTTCCGACAAGCGCAGTCTGCTCTTATTGGTCAGCTGACCCAGTGCATTGTGAATGGCCGAACACCGCAAGCACTCGTCAGAAAGTAACACCTCTTACCATAATCGCGAGCTTCATCTTTAAAAATAAATGTAAAGACAGAGCCCGAAAAGGGAAACAGAGTCTCGTGACAGACACAGTGATGAAAATGTGTTTGCAGTACACAAGCCACGTTAAGAAAGCTGACTCCACTGTGATGTCTCTCTCTCTCTCTCTCTCGCACACGCACGCACACACACACGATGCGCAAATCTCCACATTTGAACAGTCATGAGCGAATACTTTAACTAATAACAAAACAGTAGCTGATTCAGAGGCACCAGATTGTCATAGCAAAGTCAGAATTACCTCCTCTCCTAGACGATTGACAGCCAAAGAAAAACGGTTGTCCATAAAATGCATTGCTGTTCTGTTGTAAGTAATCTTAAAGATTCCTAAATGCATCTACTTTCGGAAGGCCAAATAAAGTGCTTTTGCTTTCGCCTAGAAACACACAGCGTCTCCCTGACGTGCTGCATCAACACTAACTGCGTTACTGAAACCACACCTTCTTTCTTCGAGTGAACATTTGGGCGGCATTATGCTAATATTTCCCACATAGTAACGTAGATATGTGGGGGCATGTTAGAACAGGGTTTTAGGGGGCGTGGCAGAGTCTTAACCTTGGTAAGGAATATCTCTTTGGTTTTGAGACTTTAGTCTTTGAAACTTCAGGGATCTTATCTATGCACAATCAGCTTGTAACATTCCAAAGAGAAAGGAAAACTTGAAATCCCATCATATGACCCCTTTAAGAATTTGGCTTTCATCACTGTACATATTTATCTTTCTTGAGAAAAGAATATTGACAAATCAAAAATTAGAGTTTCTGAAATTTGGTTTATTTCAGGGGTTCCCAAAGTCTACATTCAAAGGTCCAAAGCTAATTTTCATCGGTGTCAAAGGTCCGGACCGGAACAATTGGTTATTATAAAACTTGTTTTTAATAAACATAGGCTACATAACATGCCAAAACACTAATTAAAATAAATAAATAAATAAAGTGCCCTTTGCATTCAAAATACATTAATAGCAAGTGCAAAAGTGGCAAAACAATTAATTTAAGTGTCAGCAATAGAGGTCGACCGATAAGGGTTTTTCTCTGGCCGATGCCCATTTTTACAAATCAGGGCAGCCGATGGACGACATATGATGCTGACTTTTTTGGCTGATATGATTGGCTGATTTTTTATTTTTTTTTTCCCTTTATCTCATAAAAGCGAGTTTGAGTAAATGATTATTGCAGGGCACAAGATGGTAATAGTAGTAGTAGCCTAACTCATAGTAATAATACATGGCTCAAAGCACCTTCTCAAAACAGTTCTGAAGCATGCTTTTTGTTTATGTTTGATGACAGACACCAGTGTTTCTCACAAACTTGCAAATGCAAAATGATTATCTGCCAGCAGGAGGCGCTGTTGGAGCAGAGATATAGCGGTTTCCACGGTAACGGCTGTAATCAAATAAGCGCTGAGCTCACAAATGCTAGAAATGAAAATGACATCGAAGCTTTTCTGAAAACGGTCGATTCTTTTCAGTGATACATTCATATAAAAACACCCGTGCTGCATTTTAATTTTAAAACGTGCAGTGCTCAGTTTATTCAACGAAATAGAATCCTTTTGGAAAATCTATTTGTGGCGGTCAGTTTTGATTTTATGACGGGCCGCCACAAATAACTCAATGTATGGGAAACACTGGACACTGCTATAAGTCAAATGGCCATAATCTAAGTGATAACAAAAATAAATAAATAAATAAAAAATAACTCATATTAGCGGTGAAATGTCGCCCAATTATGTCAAACGTCATATGCTCACTGGATGTCATGACAACAAATATCTTGAAGGAAAAGTTTCAATATCTCGCCTTCGCTTTCATTTCGGACAATCTCCAAAAAGACATTAAAAAAACTAAAATGATTTACAAGTTTAACATGCGTTTATTAAAGTAGGAAATAATGAGTATTCTTGAAATGGAGGCGGGTCCGGACTGAATTCCCTCCTTTGAGAAGCACTGGTTTATTTGATACCCCATGACTCAAATGTCTTTACTGTCACTTTTGATCAATTTAATATATCCTTGCTGAATAAAGTAATAATTTATTTTAAATAATCTTACTGGCACCAAACCTTTCACTTTCACCCTTCGTATGTCTGTTAAATCCAGGTGAGGATCACCTGTACACCTTGTTTTCTGAAATTTCAGAAGGACACAGACTCATGAAATGTTGATGTTCCTTTAGTGTCTCATTCCTTGTCTGTTCAATAATATAGTATGTGAAAGAATTAGGCTTGTCTGAGACAGAATATATCATAGATTCATTGCTCACACATGAACACATCTAATGTTATGAATTAGCTTTTGAATACTTTATATCGGGGCTATTTTTTTTTTTTTTTTTACACTATTCGGACAAAAACTCCTTGGTGGATATAAATGGGCAGTGCCCCCCTGATAAATATTGTATAAAAGGAGATTTGCATTTTAGGCCTATAATAAAATGCTATAGTACAATATTAATGAATATTTAATATTGTTAAAATAAAATGATATTTATTTATTATCAAGAGCCATATAGTTGTGCATTATAATTTTACTAAATTCATTATAATGTGGGATTGGGCTGATCTTCAACTCCTTAACTTGAATAGACTTCTAAACTGTTTGTGTTGTTGTACTCTTAGTGGTATAATTGTTTTTGTTAGTTCCTCTTTATTAATTACTTCCTACCTAGCCCAGTATTTTGCACATACTAGTGACACACCTGAAGTCCTGTTTACTCAAAGCAGTATGACATTATTGGAGATCATCTTATAGAAGGACAGCAGTTTCTACAACCTTTTTTTATACTTTGTTTGGGTGTTTTATCACAGGAAATGGCGGTTTCTGTTCTTCCTGATTGCATGAACTATAGCTTAAGGCAGAACGTGAGTGTTTGTGTGTCATGGGGTGTGGTTTCTCTTGCTGCTTTGAGGGAGTTAGCCCTCATTTGTCACAAGCCACATGCAACCTGTTTTGAGAGCAGCGCGCAACAGTAGTCGACGGTTGCATAGGGCAGCTGTCGTGCGCCACCAGTTTCCATTGTGCTGTCGAAGTGACTGATCATGGAGACAGAGGTAGGGCTCGCAGAACTCTTGCTTCTTTTCTTAAGCGTAATTTTAGTATGCTGTTCAACATTACAAATCCACAGACTTTGAAATACAACGTGACTGCCTAAACATTCAGTCCACCTCCAGGTTTCAGCCTTAACTACTTCCAAGAGCTTAGAGACTTTTCTTTTGGATAGCAAGCTGACATTAGTGGTTAGGTTTACCACAGAGTAAGTAGCAGCCTTTTTCCATGAATGTCAATCTCATTATGTTTCGCAAAGGTATAGGATTTTATAAAAGACCTCAAGCCAATGTAGTGCTGAGACTAGTTGATTGTGTTGTTGTTTTTAAGCCAGTAGTACATTTGAAGGGTAAGGACAGCATGTTAATGCATCTATTTTGCTGATTTATGTTGAATGTTTTAAAAGAAACTGCATTTTTGTTCAATTTGATTGAATAACTTGATTCAGAATAACCTGCACTTCCATGGAGGCTGATGTATTTACAAGCTTGGGATTGTTGTAGTAACAGTTGCCCCATCAGTCCAGAGCACAGAATTCAAAGATGTCGTCAGTGTGAAGTGTATCAGAACGACATCAGCAAGAATCATTTTGGTGCAGCTAGCCATTGACCAAACTCATAAAATTATGGTCACACTGAAAAAGCTCTTGTGTTTTTGACTTCCTCTGGTCGTGATGTGATTTCCTCTTTCTCTCTTTCTTTCTTCAGCCAGGTATTGTGTCTCCGTTTAAGCGGGTGTTTCTGAAAGGAGAGAAGGGGAGAGATAAGAAGACTCTGGAGAAGTCCACTGAGCGTAGGGCCCTCCACACCTTCTCCCTTTCTCTCCCGGACCACCGTATCGACCCAGACATTCTGCTCAATGATTACATTGAGAAGGAAGTTAAGGTATTACTCGCCTTCAAATTTGTGCTATTGCATTATGTACTCATTTTACCATTTTGTTTGGGGGAAAAAAGCCTTTGGGGGAGAAAACCCTTCCCAAATCTTTTGCTGTTGCCATCAAAGGCAGAGCGTCCAATTAAACTTAAGAGCGTGTAAAACTCAACTCTCAGTTACCGTAATATTCTTCTTTTGGATTCAAGCTCTGCATTTGACAGTGTTTGCCACAAGCTCTTCACAGGATCCCATCTTGCAGCAAGTTTTTATTTTTACTAAACCTTTACCTAATCAACCTATGGCATCCCTCAGGGTTCGATACTTGGTCCGCTTCTATTTGCATTTTATGCCTTTATTTCGACAGATAATGAAGCACCATGGTTTCCACTGTTATGCTGATGATACCAACATTTATATCAACTCCTGTGATTTCTCCACTCCCTCCCTTAGTTTCCTAGCTTCCTAGCTAGCTAGTTAGGGACTTCCATGGGTGGCAGGTTATTTAGCACTGCTGCTCCTAGATTCTAGAGCTCCTTAGACAAAAATAATTAAATAAAATAAAAGAACTGTGTAGTGCAGTCTCTTGTTGTATTCCTGTATCTATCCTTGTTATTTTCTTTTGCCATTTTTTTATATAAATAATTGTTTTTCATTATATTCCTTATTTTTCATTATTGTTATTATTACTATTGTAGTATCTGGGACAGCTGACCTCAGTTCCTGGATATCTGAATCCCTCCAGCCGCACAGAAGTTTTGCAGCTTATTGACAATGCCAGGGTAAGAGAAACAGTCAATGACATTGCCTTATTTTGCAATATGAAGATAAATTCCCACATTGCTTCTCTAATGTGTTTTGCAGAAGTCTCATCAGTTGGCAGGACAGCTGACATCAGAGCAGGATGCTGTTGTCAGTTTGTCGGCATACAATGTGAAGCTCGTGTGGCGTGACGGAGAAGACATCATTCTCCGCGTACCCATTCATGACATCGCAGCTGTGTCCTACATCAGAGACGACTCACTCCACCTCGTGGTGCTAAAAACAGGTACGCAGTAATGTGGATGAGTATTACACAAAAAGCGAAACAGAACACGGAAATTTAATTTTTTTTAGATTCTAAGGATAATGTGTGAAAATAATTTTGGGTTTTTTACCATGGGGTATGATTTGCATTTGCAGCTCAGGAGCCCGGAGGTTCTCCATGTCATAGTACAGAGATGTCAAAATCTCCCACTCTGAGCTCTCTTTCAGAGAGCGGCGCTGTGCTTGTGGAGGTCTGCTGCCTGCTTGTGCTGGCTGTCGATAATAAGGTTGGCTTTGGTCATTTAAAAGGACCTTATTTTGTCTGTTAAATTTGAAACAAGTGACATGACCAAGACATGACACGTTTATTGCAAAAACTACTGCTATTGTGCAATGTACTGTTACTTTTGATGTTTATAAAAGCAGCAGTGGTTTGATTATCATGAGCTCTGGTTTTGCAGGCTGCAGCAGAGGAGCTGTGTGTTCTACTTAGTCAAGTCTTCCAGATCGTCTACACAGAGTCCACCATTGACTTTCTGGACAGGGCCATCTTTGATGGAGCCACAACACCCATCAGGCATCTCTCGATCTGCAGCGGTGAGTAGGCAAGAGCTTCATCATTTTGGGATTTCCCAGGAAATTTGTACTTGCCCAAAACCACAGACCACAGTCAGTTTCACATCTCTATTTCATCTGGGGTGGTTTATTGGAACCGTATTTATGCTTCCTGAAGCTTAGTCTGTTAATAGCACTCTGACCTTGTTGCAAAATTAAATATTTCTAAATACTTTCCTTATTTTTCCAATAAAAGAGGACTCCTCGAGCAAAGATGTCAAAGAAGTGTTTGAGGCCGAGGCGAGCACATTGTGAGTATCGCTTCAAATGTCCTCTGCAGTAATGTGCCATTTTATCTCTTGAATTGAGCAATCATTGTGTTTTTGTCCAATCTCAGTACTTTCCAAAGTTCTCTAGAGGCGGGACACTCCTCTAGCCCCTCCCCCTCCTCCACCCCGGCCTCCCCACAAACCATAACAGCCAGTGAGAGTGAACTAAGCACAACAGCTGCTGAACTGCTACAAGACTACATGACCACAGTGAGTGTTTGTGTGTGTAGAGTGCAGTGTATAAAAATACATTTGTCTGTAATTAGTCTTTGCATAACAATCTTTCTGTCATCCTCTGCTATAGTTGAGGACAAAGCTGTCATCTCAGGAGATACAGCAGTTTGCCACACTGTTACGCGAGTACAGAAACGGAGCCTCCATCCATGAGTTCTGCATCAACCTGCGTCAGCTTTATGGAGACAGCAGGAAGTTCCTCCTCCTGGGTTAGTTACATGTTGGAGTGTTAAATTTGTTTTCAACATAGCTGTTTTTTATGGACTACTCGTTGTTCACTGACTTTAACATTAGTGTATGCAGAGTTGTTATTGTTAACTAAAACTATTAAATTCACTTTTCATTAATTGAAATAAAATAAAAATGTAATAAAGGAAACCAATAAATTAAATATAAATATAAAAAAACAAAAACAAATTAAAAATGACAATGAATATAACAAAATTACTTATATTAAAATAACTGAAAATTGAAAAGCTAATTTAGTATAGTAAATTAATAAACACTATAATCAAAATTAGTAAATACTATAATAGTATTTAAATTCTACTAAATTAACACTGGTTAAAATGACTTTTACCATTTTTACTGATTACTTAGCTCTTGGTTTTTATTCCATATAAATTATTCATAATTATATTTTTCCTCTGGAGTCCACTTAAATTGTAACTGATTTTCCATCCTCTCGATGACCCTTAGAATTAAATATTTTTGCTACTGTATCTTTAAGACTTGTGATATGTGAATGTTTAAAGGGGTCATATGACGTTGCTAAAAAGAACATTATTTTGTGTATTTGGTGTAAAGAAATGTGTTTTTGCGGTTTAAGGTTCAAAAAACACATTGTTTTCCATATAATGTACATTATTCTTTCTCCTCTATGCCCTGCCTTTCTGAAACGTGTCGATTTTTTACAAAGCTCATCGGTCTAAAAAAGCGAGGTGTGCTCTGATTGGCCAGCTATCCAGTGCATTGTGATTGGCCGAATGTCTCAAGTGTGTGATGGAAATGTTACACCCTAACCATACTGTGATGGCATCTCCCAGCACGATGAGAAAAAACCAATAAAACCCATTACAAACGAGGCTTTTGTTGCATCCAGTGAGGACATAATCACGGATTATAATGACTTACACTGTCTTTTACGCGTTGCATTGCATTGCGCCGCTCAACCATGAAAACCATGTCTGCATTTGTGATCGGAGATATGACAAACAAGCACTAACGTTACTCTACATTGCTCAAAATTCGTGTTTGAATCATCAGTGGCAAATTTTTAAATATAAAAAAACTTACTTACAAGTTGTGAATCAGAAGCGCCAGACTGTCCTTGCAAAATTGGAACTGCCCCCCTGTAGAAACAGCCTTTGTGCCACAGATGGATTGTAGGCTACTGGTTCAGGAAACACTCCTCGTCCTCCATAAAATGTGCAGCACTCATCTGAATGTTTGGGTTGAACTGTTTTGGAAGAGTGTTGTAAATACAACTTACCACTGATTTCTAGTCATGTCCTCTTTTTGGAAGACCAAACAAAGTATTTTCGCTTTCACAACGAAACACGCAGCGTCTCCACGACATGGCGGCGGCTGCAACAAAAATACTACAGCGAGAATTACAATGTACTCCTTCTTTCTTTCTTTTGTTTAACATTTGGGGTGGCGTTTGCTGCAAATCTTCCCCGTTCGTGACGTAGAGCATGTGAGGGTGTTAGAACGAGCCATTTTTTATGTAGGGTGGTTGCTCTTAACTTTTTGTAAAGAAATCTCTTTGGATTTGAGACTTTGTCTTTGCAACTTTACAGATCTTCTTTATGCACCTAGATCTTGTAACACTCCAAAGAGAAAAGGAAAAATTGAAATCGCATCATATCACCCCTTTAATTTACATAGGATTAGTAACTACCACAGTTTGAGAGTTTGCGCCATGTCCAGTTTTTGTTTCTTCTATCTCCTCCTTCAATAACAGCCTCTTTGTTAAGCCTGTGAGGCATTTTGACAGGTTCAAACGGTTTGTGCTGAAATTTGTCACATTGTTATGGTCAGACTGTTGTTGTCGTCAGGGACCTACAACTTCCCCCCTCCCCCAAAAATACACAGCTGCTTGCAGAATATTTAAATGGTACATCAGACTTCACATTTGTTCTTATTGACCTATGTTGGAGATTTTCTTCATTTGTTAAATTCTTTTCTGTTTTCTCCACTCCAGGACTGCGGCCTTTCATTCCTGAGAAGGACAGCCAGCACTTTGAGAACTTTTTGGAAACCATCGGCGTGAAGGATGGCCGCGGCATCATAACGGACAGCTTTGGGCGTTACAAACGCACGACAAGCTCTGCGTCAGACTCCACCACTAATGGAAACGGTGCTGCGGGCGGATCGGATGAAGGAACGGCCACCTCTGAGGGTGACGAATGGGACCGCATGATTTCAGACATAAGCAATGACATTGAAGCGTTAGGAAGCAGTATGGACCAGGACGGCATGTCGCCTTGATGTCACGGCACTGGGTCAGTGTCTCGCAGTGTGCTTTAGCCAATCACCACTTGAGATAATCACACGGGCCATTGGCCCATATTGCTGTCCATCCAATCTGACAATGCTGGAGTTCGGATACTGTGTGGATACCACTTCCTGGCCATCATCCTTATTTTTATATATTGTGCCATATTAACACAACTTGATTTTTCAGATTTGACAATTGTGATTTTCAAGACCTGTGATAGAAGGATCGTGTATTGCTGTGGACAGCAGTTGTGTTCTTCTGGGATGTTTATTGGCAGTATCTGCTACCACTAATGAGAAACCTTGTTGCTGGTAGATATCGCTCTTTCACACTGATCTGTATGAAAGCTTATTTCCACCACAGATTAAAAAGGTATTTTACAATTCTGACTTTTTCCTGTGAATTTATAACTGTCAAATTTGAGAAAAAAGTCAAAGTTGTGAGATAAAAGAACGCAATTACTTTTTTATTCAAGAAATACACGTAATTGTGACTTTTTATTCCACAGTTCAGACTTTTCCAGCAAATGCAAGTTAACCTCTTTTTGAGTTTATATCTTACAGTTTTGAGTTTATATTTTGACTTCAGAATTGCAGGAAAGTCTAATCTGAGAAAGAAGTCAATTGTGAGATGTTAACTTAAATTACTTCATAACTTTGGTTTATAACTCAGTTGCGAGAAAGGTCAGAATGATAGGATTAAAAGTTACCCTTTTAAAAAATGAACAATTCTGATGTTTTTTCCCTCTCAATTGTGTTTATATCTCACAATTCAGACTTTTTCTTAGAATTGCATGTCTCGCAGTCTTGAGTTTATGTCTTTGAATTCTGACTTCAGCAGCTGTGTGGGGGGGGGAGGGGGGGGCTGGGGGGGAAAAATTGAGCAAACTACTGAATGATAACTCATTCTGACAAAAATGTAATTGCAAGTTTTAAAATCTCAATTGTGAGAAAAAAAAGTCAGCGAATGATGAAAAGTCGCAATTACTTTTTATTTATTAAAAATAAAAAATAAAGTACTTGCAACTTTTTACTCACACGTTCGACTTTTTTCTTCTCAGTATCACAGGTTTTTATCTCGGTCCCCAGTTTATATCTTGCAATTCTGACTTAAGAACTGAGGGAAAAGTCAGAATTATAAGAGGAAAAACGCATTATTATGAGTTTATAATGCTTAGTTGCGAGACAATTAATTTGCAGGTAACCTCTTAAACTTTTTAGAAATTCTGTTGCAGAAATAAGCTTCCAAAGATTGAGATCAGCGTGTGAGACCACTTGTGTCTCATTTAATGCGACTTCTGATCAGTGTGAAGGTGCAGTTTGAAGCATTGCCTAGTGGGCTTCCTAAAGCGTGATCTGCATTGCCTCATGTGTGTTGTATGTGTTGTAACCTGATGGAAGTGAGCTGCAGTATATTTCTCCTGCACTGAAGTGCTAATCAAAACTTGACCTTTTTACACCCTTATATTAACTGGTCACTTGTTTTTCCTCTAACATATATTTTTCACTTCTTTTATATTTGTTTCAGCCAGGATTGATTATAATTACCCAGTTATTGTCATGTTTCTTCAGGTAGGAAATGTAGCACTATATATTTTTGGTTTTGACTGAAACCTGGAAAATGTGGATATTAGACAGTCCTTTTTCTGGCTGATTGAGAATGCAATATTCAGCACACTGCATTACGCTCACGTCCCGTCATTCATTGTATCTCCTCAGAGTTTTCAGTAATCTAACATTGTGCCTTGCAGAATCACTGATTGTATCATCCAACATGGATGCAAGTAATATTCTGTAATCTGTACAGAACATGACTGAAGTATGAGTTTATTAAAAAGTGCAGCACTTACATCCTCATTTATTGCTTTTTGTATCATTTGAGCACTTTATAGTGAAACTACAGGAGGGGTTATTTCACAAGAATGGACTTGCCTGCTCTGCATCACATTTTATGGTCTTTGTGGGGCTTCTTTTGATTAGTTAGTCTTCTTTTAATACTGTTTAACCCTCTTTAATAAAAAATTCACTTTTTTTATTCTGAAAGGAGATTTCACTAATTTTAAACCTGCATTATGAAGCGTTGCTCCAGAACAGCTCCATGAACTGGTATACTGAGAAAAAAAAATTATTCATTGAATTTACTAATTTTTTTACGGTAAGTGGTTGCAATCAGTTGCAATTTAAATAAACAAATTGAGTTGACTAACTTTCACCATATTTTTTTTATTATTAAATGTAGCTAAAATAAATTGTTTGCAACCACTTAGCTTAAAAAAATGTAGTATAATTCATTGTATAGATGTAATTGATTATAATTTGGTTCCTAAAGTGTTAAATAATCCTGGGTTAACGAATTCAGTTTTTAATGGAAAACTTCCTCAAAGGATGTAAAACAAAAGATTATTTTATTTAATAAAAAATATAATCAGTATATTCCATTTCATTGCGCAACTGGGAATTAAGCTGTAAGTGTGCTCCAATCCCTCACACTTGTTTAAAAGACCTACGCTCACAACTAATGACCAATAAAAACCTTGACAAAAATAGGCATTTAAGAAGAATCCCTAACATAGGCATAAGCCTGCTCAAATTATCCAAGCATGTAGCTATCACGCAACGATAAGTAGGATTAAACGTATCCCACAGGGCAACAGTGCACTCCCTCTCTCTCATTAGCGGATGTTACCTCTGAAACAAGAGGCCTTTGCCATGGATTGACTTCTTTTTGAGGTTACCTAGAGGGTTAATTTTGGATAAGGTAAACTTGTGCTATAAATCTGCCCTTTTCATTTTAATTCTTTTGTGCTGGAGAGTCCTTGCCATCAAAGCAAGAGCTAAAGTCCTCAAAGACATTGACTGGCATTATCACATGGCTACAGAACAAGCTTTGGGACCCGTACATATAAAACAACAGCGCCAAAAGTTTATTTGAGCAGAAGACATTAAGTCGGTCATTAATAATACGCCTCTTGAAGGCGAACATGGCGCATAACTTCGCTCACACAGCACATACCTGTAATTCCAGGGCGCATGCATGCGTAAAACCCTCATTCCTCACTGGAGCCAAGAAGCACATCCTGACAAACTGAGCTGCTTTAGGGACACACAAAGGGTGTCAAAGGTCAGTACCTTGATCCTGAGCTAACAAGGAGCTGGGAGCTTATGTCATGTTAGATGTCATTTGACAAGACAGCTGCACTGGAGACAATGATACAGAGAGACCCGGTTTCTCATTAGAGCTAAAGTTGACTGGGGAATGGTGGCAGACAATAGCTCCAAAACGACAGGTGTCTTGATGGTTTATAAAGGCAGTAAAGAGTGCATTAGTGCCCACCCACTTTTCTCAGTGGGCTTGGTTCCGGAAGTATTTTTCCCATTCATTTTCCCATAGGGATTTAAAAAGGCTTTTTAAAGCATTATAAGCCATGAACCAAACCAACCACCTACGAGGTGAATCACAACTTTAAAAAGTAGGAAAATCAGACCTAAAACACAAAGGAGCACGACTT
This sequence comes from Sinocyclocheilus anophthalmus, assembly GCA_018155175.1. Classification (NCBI taxonomy): domain Eukaryota; kingdom Metazoa; phylum Chordata; class Actinopteri; order Cypriniformes; family Cyprinidae; genus Sinocyclocheilus; species Sinocyclocheilus anophthalmus. The sequence goes on from JADLZN010009768.1 coordinate 93,677, forward strand.
GTGTGAGGGAAAGAAACTCCATCCCACAAAGCACTGCAATGACATAATTACATTTAAAAACAGACCTTAATATTAAACTAATTACTTAGTATATGATCTAACGATATATATCAAGTTTCCATTGCTGTTATGGAGGGAGCAAAAGCTCTCGTTTTCGCAAAAATATCTTCATTTGTGTTCCGAAGATGAACAAAGGTCTTCTGGAAGGTTTGGAACGGTGAGTAATTAATGACAGAATTTTCTTTTTTGTGTGAACTAACCCTTATATGTTATAAATCTAAATAATTTCCTTTATACACTCTCAGAAAAAAGTGCAAAGCTGTTACTGGAGCGGTAAGGTACAAAAGGTACATTTCTGTACTTATTTATCTCTAAATGTTGCATATTAGTACATACAAGTACTTCAAAAGTACATATTGGTATTTTTGAAAGGGTACGGCCCCAGTTTTGTACCCGAGAGATTTTTCTGAGAGTGTATGGAGAAAATGAATGGCATTTTTATCTCTGGAGCCAGATTGTTGCACTCAATGGCTTTACACGAAAGATTCCGTTTTGTAAAAAAGTATATATAATTTGATTAAGCAATATCACACAAGTAGATATTTGTGCCAACAACACGACTGTGAGTGTGATACTGCATTTTTAAGTTTAATAAACAAGAAGTTCATATTGAGTAACTTTAATTTTAGACACTATAATATCACTGAAAGTAGTTCCAATACAAAACAGTGAAAAGTCTCCATGCTATCAGCTGGTCGACCAATCACATTCGAGGACCGGATTGCTATAAGAAAGTCCCAGAATGCTTTGGGAGTTTATCATTGATCAAGGATGGTTTGGCTGTACACAAAAGCCAGTCATTGAAGGGATGTGAAACACAACCTTTCTGAAAAAGAACTTTGAAACACACCCTTTCAGCTTTTGTTCAGAGCTGGTTTCACTCCAGAAAGCCAAGACATTTTCTCTGAGGTAGGCCTATTGTTCTGACTGAGTTATCCAGCACAATATTCACACTCATTAAAAAAGCACTGCAAATGTTTAAGATTAACATGAAAACCAAGTGAACCGAAATACTCCAGTGTTCAAACAAACAGGAAGTACCTAAACATCCACAAATAAGGTAATTGAGCGTAGTAATGGCACTTATTATCGTAGCCTTTGCACATATGTTGGAGTTTTTGTTTATGAAAACATGTCATTTGAATGATGGAGATCTGAAGAGACGCTCCTCCCAGACTGGGAAAAATGGAACCACTTAAGAGTAATTGGCTCCATAGAGATCAGCTCAATGTACACAAAGTGGTACACTGATGAGCCTTCTTGCTTCCTTTCATAGTAACATACTAACTCAGCAACAATGTACTGTAAAACATTTATTGCAGGATTATATGGATGAATTATCAGAGGTTTCTGTAAGCATGTTTCCACAGATGATCTGTAGACTGGGATGTAATTGTACAGTATATAGCAAATACCATCTTTACTGTACATGCCAAGCATAATATTTTTATGTTATGTTTATAAGATATTCTTCTATATAAAATACAAATGTGTATAGAAAAAATCTTAAGAGTTCAAACATGCAGACTCATGTGTAACTACTTGAGACATTTTGTGTCATTCATAAGCAAAACTGAATTAAGGCTGTGGCTCTGTTCCAAAACCTAGTGAGATGCTGCACTACGGCCTACATAATCCTACTCCTGAACTCGCACAAGACACCGATTTGGAGCACTCTCACCTAGGTAGCAGTCTTTGGGCCACACAATATTTGCATACTCTTGGTGGGCGATTCTTGATTCATTTTATTTCCATAGAGTGCAACAATCGGGCTCCGGAAGTTAAAATCCCATTCATTTTCTCTATAGGGGAATTGATTTTTAACAATAACTTATAAATCTTTAAAGACAGACCTGTTGTGAGCTTCAAGGTTGTTAATCGATGGTACACGCTTTTGTTGAAACCCATCAGCCTGCATTACTCTGTTTCTTATTTATTTATTATTTTTTATCATGTTTAATGGTGGAATTCCTGGTGAAAATGATCACAATCACAACCACAATGATTCATGGGATTGTAATTATTAAGTCAATAAGTACACAACCTTTTGTCTGATTTTCAGAAATGTTTTTGCTTCAGATCAAAGTTTATGTTGTTATTCATTTCATAGCTGGTTGGTTTGGTTTACAGCTTATAACTATTTAATGAAAATGTTTTAAAATCCATAGGGGAAAAATGAATGGGAAAAAAAATCTGGAATGAAGGCAGCTGAAAAAATGTCTGTGCACTATTGACGTTAACATGTTGCTAAGCTAACGCACTAATAAAGCATTAAAATAAAACATAATAAGCAAGTCACATGAGTCTTGGCAACAATTAATATGATAAATCACTCGCATCCAAAATAAAAGTTTTGTGTACATAATATATGTGTGTATATAAATACACACACATGCATGCATACATATATTTAAGAAAAATTTTATATATTAAATATATTCATATATGATATTATTTATATGAATATAAATATATACATGTAGATATTTTCTAAATATATACTGTATGTATGTGTCTTTTTATAAAAATATACATCATAAATATACACAGTACACACACATATATTACATACACAAAAACTTTTATTTTGGACGCAATTATTCACGATTAATTGCTGCTCAGCACTAATTCAATTTCACAGAACACAAAATTATTATAAAATAATTCATTTAAATGACATTCATCAATACTTTTCAATATTAAATGATATGTACGTTTATTGATAATGAACATTTCTAATGCCTTGTCCGCAATCCTGTTCACTGAGCTTATCGCAATGCATTATTGGATTGCTTTCACCATGAATGCTGCCTTAGAATTTGGCAAGGTGTATTAGAGGCACTATAATTAAGATGCCTATATTGGAACAGTCTTTACGCTTTTGATAGTTTACAAGGTTTTGAAACAAAGCATGTGTGTGTGGTATAAGCAACATCATTTGATATCTCATGACCACACCAAGGACTGTATCTAAGGCATAGAGCCATGGCTAGTGGATCAGACATTTTTTTTAGAAGTCATTGTCTATTGTTCATTTGATTAACTGAAAAGGTTTCACTGGCACAAGAACATAGAGCAAGAGGCACAGGATGTTCTGTGACAACAGTTCTCTTGGGTTCCAAAACAGTTGTCTAAGACCATTCACTTTTTGAGTCACTAATTATTTTCTTTCGTAGTTGGGTCACACGTTAAATGGCTAGCAAAGGGAAAAGCGTCTGGAGTTGATGTTCATCTTGGTGACACCAATGAGGCGCAGTGGTGAAGAGAGTCCAAACCCTGGAGTGACGGGCCCATCACACAGAAGATCCGACATCTCGTCACGCTCTTGTCCAGGCAAATGTGCGTCGTTGACATCCGTCGATGCAGGGAATGTCGGCTCCACTTGAGTTTGTTGATGTCACCGTGGCGTTATTCGCATAAGTTTTTTGGCGGGCCAACTGCTGGTCTGGATGCGCATCTCCATCTATGAAGAAGGAGGAGAAACTCATTAAAGGGTTATTTCACCCAAAAATGGAAATTCTGTCATTAATTACTCACCCTCATGTTGTTTCAAGCCTGTAACACAAGTGAAGATATTTCTGATGTAATCTGAGAGCTGTCTGACCCTGCATAGACAGCAACACAACTACCACATTCAAGGCCCAGAAAGGTGGTAAGGACATCGTTAAAATAGTCCCATGGATCTTTTGAAGCTACGAGAATACTTTTTTGTGCACAAAGAAAACAAAAAAAACAATTCTTCTCTTCTGTGTCCGTCTTCAACATGCATTCCACGCTGCATTGCTGTCTATGCAGGGTTTAGAAAGCTCTCGGATTTCATCAAATTATCTTAATTTGTGTTCTGAAGACGAACAAATGTCTTACGGGTTTGGAACGACATGAGATTGAGTAATTAATGACAGAATTTTTGGGTGAACTAATTTTAAAATGAAATTCTCCTCATGTCTCCTAGTATTTTGAATTTCAAATGCATTTTTAAACTACTGTAATATTTTTCAAAGTTTTCAAAACATTTGAGTACTTTTTACAATAAAATACCATTTTAGTTATTCAACCTCATCATTTCACATTTAATTCAATGTTACCTGCCATTTCTTTGTAATTAACTGTGAAAATGACTAGCAATTTCTAAGTAAAATTGTTCCTACGCTGTGATGACAAAGCTTCTTTTCAGCATCATTCCTCCAGTCTTCAATGTCACATGATCCATCAGAAATCATTCTAATATGCTGACTTGTTGCTCAATAACGTGGTTTATATTATCAATGCTGAAAACAGTTGTGCTGCTTAATAGTTTTTAATATAAATCTTTTGTAACATTATAAACTTTAATTGGCACGTTATCAATTGAATGCATTCTTGTTGAATAAATAGAAATCTTACTGACCCTAAACTTGGAAAAGGTAGTGTAAGTCTCTCTACCTTTCAGGCTCATGGCAAAATGTACCACGCATGGGCATGTAGATCCATCTTTGTTAGCAAACACGCTTTTGTCAGTTTCACATAACAAGGGGCTCAAAATTATGGGAGGTGATATGGATCATCAGAAGTCCCCTTGATACCGCAACTTGCCCTGTTTTTTTTGTTATTGTGTCCAGTTTTCTTTGTGTAAATGTTTATGGACACACACGGGGCAAAGGTGGTGGAAGAAAGGCTTCTGATGTGGCTAAAGGAGCCTCATTGTGTGCCTTGGCTGTAATGGCCTGTGCATAAAAGTATGTCTTGAACCACATGGCTGAGTGGAAGAGAAGTGATTACACTTAGAGGAACAGAGCGCGATCACCTCTCATGCTCATCTGCTCACCATCTTTTCCACTCACTTTAACATGAATGGCAATCTCTCACGCAGTGATGTAGCAATGAAGGCCTGCGCATTCACTCCATTGTTTCATTCAAATTAGCTAACTAATGGGGATGCTGTTCGTTTTCTTCCCTAAAAGAAAGATGATTGCGAAACAGCAGCAAGTATTTTGAAAAATCACATTTTTGAGAACATGATAATGACAAATATGAGTGTCGATAAAGACAATTTCATTGAAAATGCTTCAAAAATCCATTTAAAATGAATTGATTAAAATTTTTCAAGAAAAAAATACATGTATTTTCCATACACCGTGAATGAGTGTCCATAATCATTATTCAAATAAAATTTCAAATCTATTTTTAAGGTATTTTTTATTTATACAAAAATCTTAAATTATTAATTATATTTTTAGATGATATTAATTATACTTTTTTGGGAGTTGCACCACATGACATTTTACCTAAAACTGATCTTGTCATAAAAGGTCAAGTTTTCTGATATTTTAAGAGATGCTGACATGCATTATTCAGATAACTTCAGTCAACAAATGAAGATTTTGAAACGTTTTGACTTACCAGTTCTTTTCTAAGCCAAACCAGAGCTTCATCGATATTATCAAATCCTCCAAGGCTTCTAGAAATCAGAGCATTTCCTGCAGTCACTTGGGAATTCTGAGGTGTGACGTCAGGCTTCAGTCCAGCACCTTTCTCCAGCTCTGATGAGCCCTCTGACACGGCTAAGCCTTTGGAGCTTTGAGCTTCCACTTGTTCCTTCCACTCAAGATAGGACGGCCTTCTGGTCTCAAGCCTGAGCTTCTCAGTCAGTGCTTTCAGGTTTCTCAAATGATCATCTGGGGCGACCTCAAGGCCATCACAGTCCTCTATATTAATCTGAGGTATTGAGCTGGCATCCATGGCCTTTTGAGGAAGTCGTTAGAGTTGCCAAAAATAAACAGTGAAAATCAATTTAAGTGGTCAGATGATCTCATTGCCTTGTTGGATCAATAAAGATACAGTAGACCTTTGGATTTGCTTGCAGTAACCAGGATGGCGTGTCTGTGGGGCTGTAAAATAAATCAACAACGCAGATATTGAGCTTCTATTTTTCCAGCAGTATCGTCCCCCTAGCGTAGCACTCTTAACACATCTTGCTTCTTGATTCTTTCCTTTAATTGAAACGAACTTGGTTACCTTTTCATCATTTAAAAGTTTAGGCCTAATATTAAAGATGTATGTATTTTAATAGCATATAAAATTTCCATACATCAAGTCAAGTGCATACAGTATTTGTCACATGTATTTCGTCATAGTACCAATAAACTATAAAAGATGCATAATAACCAGGTTCTTTTTTGTTAGAATCTAATCTACCTTTATTTATTATATAAAAAAGTATAAATCATTAGATTTATTATTTTTAATAATAACTTATTTAAATTATTCTTTTAACTTCTTTTAATCAACATTTTGCCTAAATAAACTAATAGCTCATATACTTTTTAAGTGTTTCAGTTTAATTATTTTCACAATTAACATATTTACGCTGATTCAAATAATATATTTTGAATATATGATTATTTAAATAACGTTAAATACAAAATGATTTTTCTAAGTTGTAAATAAAGATTATTGGAGTGTTTTACAAGAAAATGCTGTATTTGATAGATTATTTGGTTTTAATTTGTAAAACCAGAAGCTATTTCTCTGAAGTAAATCATGGTTAAAATGGGAAGTTTACTGATCACACGGACGCTTTCCATCCATGCCTCATATCTCACTGTGGATCTTAGAAAGCTGGCGGTTGCCATAGCAACTAAGCCCAGCCAATGAGTCAGCAGCACTGAAGACTGTCTGCTTTGAACTAAATGTCACTCCTCACTAGAACAGCCAGACCTGTGACAATCACCAAAGAACACAATGCTGCTCAATTACAGCCTCTCATTACTCTAATACAGACCAGCAAAACTACTGCTGAGAACACAATCACATATAGTTATGTTACACAGCAATGCACCAGCATTGTGCTCATAATCTAATTGAGATTCAGGACCACCCACATTTTTAATGCTTTCCCACAAAGCTGTCTGTCCAATGTAGGCCTACTTGTGATATAGTGTTTGGCGCATTGCCTTGACGTCTTTCATCATCGCAGCTGCTCTAGGAATGCGTTCTTCCCATAAGAGGAGTGTGCTGGTTGTTAATTGGCCTCACATTAGCCTCCACACGGCTGCGGGACTAATCACACTCCTGAAGTCTCGGCTCATTTAGTGCTTTGCTCCACCTCCCGCACTGTGTGTGGCAGCACTAACGTGACTCATCTCACAGGGGGATCCATTCATCCCAGACCACTCTCACTTTAGTCTGAAAAAATGTGCTTCTCAAAACACTTACTGACTACATACCAAGACTTTAACATTTGAGGCAAACTGATAATTCATGGTGAAATAAGGCTTGAGACTCTACAAAGAGAATGAAAATACTGTATATTATATGTAATATGTATATGTAATATATAAATGCCTGTAGCATAGACTAAACAAGATTTGCAGGTTTTGCACTTACTTGATTTAATAAAACTTGTCACTTTATTTTACAGTCCTGTTCTGCATCTACTATTTAGTAATTACAATAACTGGTTAATAACTAGGTACTGACCCCTGAACCTACCCATAAACTCGTGTGGTGTTACCATATATTACCCAGTACTTTCTCAGGTAAGTACTGTATAAGTATATTGTAAGGACACATAGTCCGACCTGTAAACTACGTGCAACCTATAATAAAAAAAAAAAAAAAAGAAAAATATAATTATAATAAATAAGCCTGGAAATTTTCAACTTTTTAATGCCCTTTTCCTTAATAAATATTGTTTGAGTTGCTGTGAGCTATCTTTTCCACACTCTCTAAAGTATTATGTTTAGAATGCAGATCTCAAGGGGAAATTGTTCCTTTTTCCAGACCTAGGCCTATTAAAATGTTCTTCAGGCCAAACAGACCGTTAGGAACACTAGGCATGACTGCATTTATACGTCTAATTAGATGCGGTGAACCTTACTGTCCTATATCTAGAGAGCAAATCTTGGTTTCTCAGCATAAAATGATTCTCCGATTTGGAGTGAAAATGAACTAGCCAGAGTCTCACTTCACAATCACGGTCATAAATATTGCCTTGATGTCTAATAACTTTCTGTTGAAGCTGTTACAACATGTAACAACATTACTTTGATTATTACCAACTAGTTTATTTATTACACATGTCACAATGATTAACTGAGCCCTGGTAAATACAGACCAAATGAAAACATGAATAACTCTAGACAATTCATGAACATGAAATTTGTTTACTTTTTTAATAACTTAATGAAAGGTGTTACTTTAAAATAGGCTACACCAGCTCAATCAACCTATTAGAATAAAACATCATGAAGCAGATACACCCTGCGTGGAAAATCAATTAATGTAATTTAGGCTATTGAAAGTCACCTAAAAAAAACTTCTGCACTCAGGTCAGGCAAAGTACCCTGTTAGCCAGCTCAATGGTGACTCTTAAAGAATATTTGAATATTTTATCTAGTTTATATGTGGTTTAGGGAGTCTGGACGCTCTCTTTATGCAGATAGTATTAGATTAAAAAATGATTCTTACCTTCATAGTAGTTTGTCAGGCACTTGTACTCCTCGCGTGCTGCTCTAGAGGAGAGCACAATAACACTGCTCGTACTCCACACTTGTTTCTTGAATGAGATGAGACGCTTGAATGGAGGCGGGGCGTAAGTTGCGTCAGGTTGTGGTTGTCGTGGAGACGGTAAAGAATCTGCACAACGCCGCGAGTCCAGTAGCATCTCCCGGATCTCACAGAGTCCACAGATGTAAGTATTTAAAGGTTAAACCCCATTTCACTGGATTGAAGAATGATTTGAAGTTATTTGCAAAATCCCTTCAACGGATGATGGACAGAAATGCCTTTAACTGATCTTTCTGCCTTTGGATTTATAATTTATTAGATTCAGACCCTCAACCCTTTTTTTATTTTTTATTATTATTATTATTGAATTTTTTTTCTCTGTATTGTTTTGTTTTTCTTTAAATGCGGTTTCAACACGGGAAAAAAACTGATTTTTGATTGTTAAAATATGCCTTAAGTGTTTGCATTCAAATAATGTTTAATAAAAAAATAAAGAAAGAAAAAAATCTCCGGGATCTCACAGAGAGAGCCCAACTTACACTCCTCTAAAACTCTTATAGTAAAAATAAATATTAATTATCACTTCAAACATTTTACAAGCCCCATTTTACATCTACTTCTGCATACATTTAATCCTAACTATTTATTTGTAGGACTTCACAGAGACTTTCAGAGAACGCGTGTTATGGTGTGTAGTTTAGTTCTTTAATAAGCAGAAGCACCAGAAAAGTAAAAGACCACATCTCGTCGTATCTATTTCCAAACACTTAGCCTATTATTTAAGACTGAAATGCATATGGTTATTATTTAAACTGCCTGTTTATGACCGTGTAGCCTATTAGGTTATGTTTGTGTGACCTCTGGTGGACAATGTTGATAATAAAACTTGTATTAGTCATATTCTTTTTATATAAGTAGGCAGTTATTAAAAGGCTTGTATGTTCCAGTAACGGTCAAAAAATAGATTAGCCAGAACTTCTGTTTTCAGCTGACGGTAAATAGACGCTCGCGGACAGAACTCAGCAACCGTTCATGTGATGAGGCAAAGGCTGCTCGTGCGTTTTTGATCACACTGAAGGACGGACCATTGAAGTAGCCTACAGAACATCAACACTTAATCATATAAATAAAAAAAATAATCACAAACACAGCATGTTTTAAGCGGCGACCGTAAGGGACGTAACTTGATCCTTCTGAATACCATTCTACATCCACTGGTTAAAATATTGTACACAACAAAAAGTCATTACTTTGAAGAACAGTATATGGATAGCCTATAGTGACATTTACAACTATCATTTAGACTTCAGTAGCCCTAACAAATATTATTACACTCTAACAAATTATTCCATAAAAATAAAATTGATAGTGTTGTTAGCGCTATTGATTTTCCCCCAATGACTTTTCCTTCTCACAATGAGATGCTTTATGGTGAGTGAGAAATAGGCGGGACCTCCTGTGTTCTGTTCGCCCCTGTGTTTATTATTTTTTGCAGAGCCAAATACCGTCCACAGAGGTAAGCTGTACGTTTATTTGCATGCACACGGGTTAGATTCGTTTTAATTTAGCAAATGCACCCGTTTTCACTGCGAATGTGCTTGATATAGGAGACGTTTTCATAATGTATTGCAGTGGCATAAAACGTTGTCATAGATCATGCACTGCGCTAACTTGAGCTATATACGGTTTCCCGTTCGTTTACACCAGCTGCTGTTAAACGGAGAAGCGCACTGGTTAGTTGAGGATAATGTTATAGAATATTATTTTAGACCCACAGGGTAGATGTATTCAAAAAGCAGGACACCAGTGAAGCGAGCACCGTTATGGGTTACAGAAATGCGCTGCATCGTGTCTGATGTCATCATCTTCCATTTTTACTGACGCACTACAATTGAATTATTTTGGTACATTTTACACCCGTTTCAACCTGTTAGAGTGTTTGTAGTCCGAAATGTATCCAGTTAGTTGTTACATTATGTATAAGAAAAATGCACCTGTTAACTGAGCAGGCGCGCGGAAAGTAGGCTGCACTGCCATGACCGAATATTACATAAATAGCCGAACATACTGTACATGCAGTGCCATTCATATTTTACAGAACATTGCGCGACCGATTTCATTTTGCCAAACAGATATAAGGGGATTTTTTTAAACAATTTATCAGTTGTTCTTTCTTATTTAATAGAGAGGTGAGTCATTGTTGTGTAATGTTTTTCTTCTTCCCATATTTATCTTTTCATTTTAAAGAAAAATCGTTTGCAGAGATGCATTCCCCTGTTGAAATCATTAACGGTGGTTTACAAGAAACTATATTATAATAAAATATAATAAAATGAAAATAAAGTGACAATAAAATATAATAAAATAAAGTGAAAATATAATATTGATTTCATTTATTTAAATGTATTTAGTTTTGTTTAAACCCCCCCCCCACTCCAAATTCCATATCGAATCTTTTACCGAGCTGCATTTCCCCTGTGTGCAAATTTACTGATGTGTGTGTGTGTGTGTGTGTTTTAATATTAATATATTAAAGATAATTAAATATTCATCAGAAATTATTGACACATTAACTTAATCAGATTAATCCAACATTATGGTTTCTAGTAATCTGAATATATATAAACACCTTATTCAGAATATCCACTGTAACGAACTTTGATTTATATCTGTGCTTGTCCAAACAAAAATATATCTGGATGATATTAGATACAGACAGTTCTGAAAAGTCAAGCCGTTTAAGAAAAACTTGTTTTGAATGATTTTACATACATATTGCAAACTTTACGTAACAATATTTCACTTTTATGGGATTGTGTTTATATTAAGTTAGAAATTAATGTGCATATCTTGCAATTTGCTTATTGTATGTACACAGGAATTCCAATAACTGATCAAGTTGTAACAACACTGTTGACATTAATCACAAAAATATGTGCATGTAAATGTGGTCAGTGGTCAAAACTTTCTTTCATTCCTCATTCATGCCTACAATGAATTTGCTTTTTATAGGTCTCCCATTCGCAGAACATCTTGCATCATGCCAGACCTCTTAGTGATTAAGAGCTGCTTCCTGAGTTGCTTATTAGTACTGCTTCAGACATCGAGCTCACAGCAGGACGAGCAAAGCCAGCTGCTACTGGTGTCCTTTGATGGCTTCCGCTGGGACTATGTGAATCGAGTACCCACACCCAATTTCCGTGCCCTGATGGATGAGGGTGTGCAGGTGGAACAAGTGGAGAACACCTACATCACCAAGACCTACCCAAACCACTACACCTTAGTGACAGGATTACACGCCGAAACCCACGGCATTGTTGCTAATGAAATGTACGACCCCATTCACAACCTCACCTTTTCCATGGAGGGATCTGAAGTGTACGATGCATGGTGGTGGGAGGAGGCTGTGCCATTGTGGGTCACCAATCAGAAGGCTGGGCGGAAGAGCGGAGCTGCCATGTGGCCTGGATCAGATGTAGCCATTGGTGGAACGTATCCAACACATTATTTGAGTTATAATGCGTCAATGACATTTGAGACCCGAGTCGAGAAACTAATTGACTGGTTCTCAGGGCCAGAGGCCATCAATTTTGGTGTCTTGTATTGGGAGGAGCCAGACGAGAGTGGGCATAACTTGGGGCCGGAGAGCCCACTAATGGATGTAGTCATAGCAGACATCGATGAGAAGTTGGGATTCCTCAGGGGAAAGCTCAGAACCGCTGGCCTTTATGACAAAGTCAATCTCATTGTTACGAGTGATCATGGAATGACACAGTTATCACATGATAAGATTATTGAGCTGGACACCTACGTCAGCCGCGATCTTTACACATGGATAGACAAGAGCCCTGTAGTTGGCATTTTGCCGAAAGAAGGTAAGAATGAATATAAAGCATTTGTTATTGCTTATTACACTAGTCATTTAATTAGGTGTTTCTTCCACTACCTTCTTTTATTTTGTTTAATAAAAGATCACATAAATATAGGGGAGGGCAAAATGACCAAAATCACGATAAGAGTAATTTTGTTTCACTGTACAGATATAGTATTTCACAACATAGATGTTTTTGCTTTAAATAACGTCTTTATGATATAAAAATTTTTAAAACCATAGAAATTTCATAATTCTTGTCACCAGTGGCAATATCACAAAAACTAATACTAGCCTAATAAAAATTCAAGCTCACTGAAGACAAGTAAACAATCAGCAATTAAATAAGAATAAGAAACTAATTACAAGCAATGGGGCAAAACAAACTACAGCTGAACAAATAAATAAGAAATGCTACATACATTGTATAAAGTAATCAAATGTATAAAAACACTACATATTATTCACTGTGTAAAAGAAAAACAAAAGTGATTTAGTCAGGAGCGGTGAAAGATTTTCTTTTTTTTTGTTGTTTGATTAACATGAATAACAGACAGCAGGAATATTAGACTGCTATCACTTTAAGAGCTGCCTGGGTCCAATACACGTTTTTTACACTGTGTGTACGAGGATACTGGCAAAGACGGGCATTTGACATACACGTGTGTGTATTTAACCATTCAAGGCCTATAAAGCAGCAAAAATAACTGTTCAATACTCCCGTGCTCTGAGCACCGTCTTCACGTGTGCGCGCCTCTCTGACAGTGCTCAGAAACTGTCTCTCAGACAGTGTGCGCATATAGCAAAATGCATTCTCTTTTGCTGCTGACTGCATTTCAACGACTTAAAATCACTTGCTTAAAATGCTTACAAACTCAGGCAAACAATACGCTTTCATGACCACAAAGCACAGCAAAGTTACGATAGTCCAAAATATCTACCGGTTGACTAATTTCTACCGGATAATCGTGTATACCAGTATATAGCCCACCCCTAAATTAATATTGTATTGGAAAGTTTTACCATGCCTTAATCTTATATTTTTGGTATTTTTCAAAGGCCTTTTTTTTGGTATAGATTTGATCATTTTACTAATTTGCAAATGTGTGAAAATCCATCATAAAATATGAATTATTAAAACTATGATATTTTATTGTAGAAAGTAATTTACATTACCATTATCATCACAGAATATAACACAACAAAACATGCCTTTTTAAATGGCAAAATATGCCTATAGTTCAAGAAACGGGTGTTTTTTGAGTGTTATTCTCTTCTTAACCCAGGCAAACTTGAAGAGGTCTACAATTCGTTGAAGAACGCCAACCCTAACATGGTTGTGTATAAAAAGGAGGAGATCCCAGATCATTACCACTACAGACACAATGTCAGGATCATGCCTCTGATCATAGAGGTCAAAGAGGGCTGGACGGTCATGCAGAACAGAAACGGATCTTTTATGTGTACGTATTAATATTTACACAATTTAAGCAGAACATAGTACGATAACCTATTAAAGGAATAGTTCACCCATAAATGAAAAATTTGCTGACATGGCTCACCCTCAGGCCATCCAAGAGTTTATTTCTTCATCAGAACAGATTTGGAGAAATTTAGCATTACATCCTTTGCTCACTAATGGATCCTCGCAATGAATGTGTGCCGTCAGAATGAGAGTCCAAACAGCTGATAAAAACATCACAATAATCCACAAGTAATCCACAACACAACTCCAGTCCATCAGTTAATGTTTTGTGAAGTCAAAAGCTTAGGCTGTATTCACACCTGTCTTGTTTGGTTCGACTGAATCGAACTCAAGTTCGTTTCCCCTCTTGGTGCGGACCTTTTTGGCAGGTGTGAATACAGCAATCGCACTCTGGTGCGGACCAAACAACTGTACCGAGACCCAGCTGAAGAGGTGGTCTCGGTCCGCTTCCAAACGAACTCTGGTACGGTTCGTTTAAGGTGTGAATATGACCCGACCTCGATCCGACAGAAATCACGCTCAGAAACAGACAGCTCACACATATAGTGCTGTTATTTGGGTTTCAATGGCTTAAATCCCTTGTTTTTAAACCACAATGCTTAAAAACACATGCAAATTATGAGTTTTCGTGACCATGGTGTACAGCAATGTGACGTGAGCGCGCTAAATAGGCTAAAGCTTGCCGCAAAAATTACCATGACTATGTTGCGGGAAAATAGTAAGGAGATATTTGAATTAATTATTAATAAACTAGTGTTTTATGAGTCAGTGTCGCAATGAATTTGATGATCCTGACTCGACATCTCATCTTTGGATGCGCCTTTAGAAAGAAATGCATCTTTACGGATTACATAATAATAAGAGGTTTTGGATTTGAATTATTTCAATTTGTAGTCATTTAAATCTTTCTATAGATATATTCATCAAGTTTGTAAGGAAAATATTCGCTAAGTTTCAGTTCATTTTTGTGAAGCGCTCCTGTTCAAGACCGAGACGGCAAGCGCATCCTATTTGTTTACTTAATTTTACAAAAGCACATTTTCTTGATATTGTGAGTGCACACAAATAAAAATAGACCCTTTAACAGTTCTGAACGTTATGTTTCTTGATTAAATGTTTAAACTAACATTGTGATATGCTTTAAGTATTTTATGTCTATAGATTTTATTTTCGGCAAGTCGTAATTACAACATCGTATGACATTGTCTCATATGATGCTCATCAGTTTCCTCATATTGCGTTAGTATCTGAAAACACCAAATCAGTAAAAGAATAAAAATTGCACTACGAAAGATCTCCATGATTAGCCTGTTTTTGCACTTCCTGTTTTTCCCTGCTTGAGAATTTCTGTCCAAACTACAGAACTAGCGGACTTTCCTGGTGTGAATACATCCTTGATGGATTTGTGTATTACAAAAATGAAGCTTTTTGCTTCACAATTGATGAGCTGGAGTTGTGTTGTGGATTATTGTGATGTTTTTAGGACTCTCATTCTGACAGCACCCATTCACTGCAGAGGATCCATTGGTGAGCAAGTGATGTAATGCTAAATTTCTCCAAATCTGTTCCAATGAAGAAACAAACTCATCTACATCTTGGATTGCCTGAAGGTGAGTAATTTTTCAGCAAATTTTAATTTTTGGCCGAACTATTCCTTTAATGTCATTGACGTGCTTACTAATCAGTATCAGAAATATCTTTGCAGTTATCTAATGATTACATGCTTGATTTGCAGTGGGAAACCATGGTTATAACAACAGCCTTCCCAGCATGCACCCTGTGTTTGTCGCCCGTGGACCTGCTTTCCGCCGCGACTACACCAAGGCCTCCATGCGCTCCGTCGATCTCTATCCTCTCATGTGCAGCATTCTTGGTCTCAAGCCCTTACCTAACAATGGCTCTTTGTCAAGCGTGCAGGATCTCTTAGTGGAGACATCAACCCCAAAGCCAGTGGTCCCACCCGTGCCCAGAGAGCCTTCCTGCGCATGGGCCGTGGGATCCGTCCTCGGCGCTGCCCTCGTGATCGGGTTCCTCTTCATCTTTGTGCAACAGGTGACACAGCGGCAGCATCTGCCACTGCATCTGTCCAACAGTGAGATAACACAGCCTTTACTGTAGGGTCAAACACAAGGGTTGTCGGCACTTTTCTCATTTGAGGTTCTCAATGTAGCACTGATTATTTCTCCAGTGCCACATCTCGATTCATTCTAAAATAATTCTGATTTAAGCTGCCAGCATGGTCACTTGAATTCAAAAGTGATCGATATCCACGGTAACGTGCCAAAGCCGAATATACCAAAAGCAATATGGGGAAAGATGCTACAGTGGGAAAAGGTTGTGCAATCGTCAAAATCATAGATGACTAAGCCAATAGTGCCCTCTTCTGGTGAAGCTGTCAGTGATACCTTTATTCTAGTCATGGAGAAAAAAATAAATAAATAAAAATTAGCATCACCATGCTTTTCCTTTTCAATTTGAATCTGATATTTATTTAATAAAAGAGATTTGCCCTATTCTCTTGAATTTGCATTAAATTAATATTCCGGGTTCAAACTGATAGCATCTGTGGCATAATGTTAATTATCACAAAAATTTATTTCCTTGTCCCACCTTTTATTTTCAAAAAAATCAAATAAGATCTGGGATATAGTAAGGCACTTAAAATAGAAAACTGGGCCAATTCATAAACATTAAAATTAAAATACTCAGTGTTTCAATAGTATAGTCACAGATGGCAAATAGTATGAACGTTAACATGATTTTAGTGAGAAAAATTACTTCTATTCTATTCTGTGTATATTTATTTACAATTTTAAATTTTTTCCCATGACAACGCAACGCTGTAAACCCTAAAAAGACTTTAAAAATGATTTAAACAGCTTTACAGCCCAAATAATATGCAAACTGTAATAGTAAAAAACAACAAAACAAATAAAGCATTTTAAGTGATTTTATAATATAAGCTTCACATTTCTGCTTTTAAATCCTCAAAAAAATGCCATATTTTTTCAGGAATCTGATGAATAGAAAATTCAAAAGAACAGCATTTATTTGAAATAGAAATCTTTTGTAACATAAATGTCTTTAATGTCACTTTTAAGCTCAAATAATTTTCACATTATTTATAAAATGGTAAGCTTGGCCTCATTTACTTCCATTGTAAATGCCTCATTGTAACCTCCATTTTTCTTTTTTTAATAAGCAATTTGAGATATTTTTTATGTTGATTAACACTCTGTCACAAATGCTGTTGATTGAGTTTAACTTGTATTGAACCCAGAATATCCCTTTAACTGAATGTTATGGATATTTAAGATTCTGAACCAAAAATTTAAGGGACGTTAGTAGCAGTTGCTTTTTGAATTTGATGTTATTCTCATTCCCATCGTAGTTTTGTTTGTTAATTAGATAAATGCAGTTGTTTAAGTTGGCATATTAATGTTAATAAGTGTTAATGAAAAGAAGCTGGTAGTTGTCAAACTACCTCCGTGTTGCACTAAGATCAATGTAAGCTAATCAGGATAGAGAGAAATATTAGACTAGTGGGGTGTTTTACCTTATCTGCATTTTGCACAATGTAATACCATCCAAAATTTATATTTAAAAAAAGTGTGTATGCGCCAAAATCCCCAAAGATTGACAAAGAAGTAATAGTATAAGTCCTGCATTAATGCATTTTGTACTTTTTGAAAATAGCATTTAACAAAAATGCCCTGTGTAGGGCAAAACACTGTGATCTGTCTTCTACTGGTGCAAAGACTAAATGGAAAATAATATTTATGATCTTTGATATAAATGTTGCTGAAGTAGTAGTAGTTAGCTGCTTGCAGAATGTTAGGATTGTTTCTGTTAATAAGGAAATTTTGACTTTCTATATGGACGTGTGCAGAGACTGTGTTTTGTGTTAAGTATTTCTCTGATTTACTGGATTTGTCTTACATGTTTTGGATTTAATGGCCTAATGTCTGATTTTGATCTGTCAAAAGACCCATAACTAAAACATTACTTCAAATGTGCTACATTAAAAGATAAACAAATGCCCGATTTGGAAACATCCGAGTGCTTGATATCTACCTAGTGCAATTAGTAGTCACAACCCATTTCCCTACAGTGACTATCAATTACAGAAAAGTTTAGGGTCGGTAAGATTTTTTAGCAATGTTTTTTAAAGTATCTTTTGCTCACCAAGTCTGCATTTATTTGATTACAAATATGGTAAATACAGTAATTGTAAAATATTACAATTTAAAATGACATATTTGAATACATTTCAAAATATAACTTATTTCTGTGATGCAACGCTGAATTTTCAGCATCATCACTCCAGTCCCTCAGTGTCACATGATCCTTCAGAAATCATTCCAATATGCTGATTTGGTGCTCATGAAACATTTCTTAACAGCTGTTCTGCTTAATACTATAGTGGAAGCACTGACCCCAGACTTTTGAACAGCCTTTAATATTAAATATTAATAGTGTCGTAAACCAACTAGACAGACACATGGTGGAATTCACAGGAAAATCTTTAATAGTTGCAAAAATACAAGGGGAACTCGTGTGCATTTATGCTCTATAATCTAAAACTCATGCATACAAACAACAGCAACAATTCATCAATACAGCTGGTTAGAAAAGACTCAAATAAGAGGCTTTGAGCAGAGCGTTAACCCAGGCCTAGAGCTGAAGAAAAGGCCAAAGGAGGTGAAAGGCATGCGTCTGACAAAAAGAAGCCAAGCAATATGTGAAGAGGCAACTGAAGGTTTTTGGTTTCATCTTTAAATGGCATCAATATCAATGTCGTCCTCCTCATGGTCTGACTTCTCAGGTTTTGTGGTCTCCATTTTCAACTCGCGGGCAGAGGAGGAGTACACCACCTAGAGAAAAGGAAGATGAGTAAATTCTGTACTAACAATGTTTATCGAATAGCTAACATACTATATTTACAATGATCTTACTATAAATCTAAAATCTTGGTTATGAAAACTGATGTAGTAACACGGCTTCTTTTTTCTTTTTACCTCAACATTGTCATCGTCATCATCTTCCTCTTCCTCACTGCCCTCACTCTCCTCCTCTGCCTCCTTGAGCCATTTAACAAAGGGCTCTGCCTTGGCATGAATCTCTTTAGCCAACTCTTTGGAGACATACTTCTTAGACACCTATAGCAGAAACGTCACCAACAGGCTTAAACTCCAGAACACTAGACTAGTCAAGTGTGCTTGCTGCTATCAGACCCTGGGCTCTCCAGCAGCATGCAGGTCACAGACGTTACCATATTACAACCCCCTCTGACACTCAGGCTAAAATGACAAAGGTTGCCTAGCAACAGGTAACCGACCGCATCATCCTTTCATCATCCTGTTATTTCAGAGAGCTGCCAGAGATCAGAATTGGATTCATGCATCTAAACTACTTTTATCTGAGCCACGTTCAACTCTGACCTACATCGTTTCATCTGAGATTCTAGAAGGTCAAGTCTAGAGGCTGTGTGCTGGCAGGTTACCTTTTCAGCCCATGCGAGTATGACATCTTCCTCCAGCAGATCCGCATCATACAGGTCTTTGAGTATAATGGGGACTCTGGGTAAGAGCTGCATCTGATGCAGCTTCACCAGGCACTCAAAGCCACCCAGAAGATATTTCTGGGCTTTCTTATTGTTGTGGCAGAACTGTGGACAGAAATGTAAACTTCTTACACTTATTATAGTGCAATAACAAGCCAGAATGACAGTGTTATTTGTAAAAGCAGCATTAGTGCATTTTAACAAAAGGAATAAGGTTTGTACGCATGGGAAGTCTTTGCTGTTGTAGTGCAGGTTTCCCAATCAGGGGATTCTTAATTACAGTTGAATCACTGATGTCACATGGACTATTTTAATGATGTCCGTACTATATTTCTGGCCCCTGAACATGTCAGAAAGCTCTTGTATTTCATCAAAAATATCTTAATTTGTGTTCCAAAGATGAACGAAGGTCTTATGGTTTTGGAACGTCATGAGGGTGAGTAATGACAGAATTTAAATTTTTTGGTGATCTAACCCTTTAAATTGTGATGCGGCATGACAAAAAAAAAAAAAAAAAAAAAAAGTGTGAATTCATTGGTCAAAAAATAAAAATTCAGCTCTTAAAAACGTTGAGAATCAGTGTTTTAAATGTTAACAGATGAGGATGTACCCTGAGGAAGTGGCGCTTGTACTTCTTGATCTGTTCACGGATGTTCTCATCAAAAAGCAGCTCGCTTAGGATCAGAGGACCCATGGCCTTCACATCCAGCCTTTCAGCCTCAGCCAAGATCTCTTTATCTGCCGAGTCAATTGCTCCACTGTCTTTCTTTTCCTGAAGGGCAGAAACAAAGAATGGAGCTGAATGAGGAAAGTGTCTATATATAGAGAGCAATTTTCCCCAAATTTTCAGTACAATTTTAAGACAAACACCTTCACAAAGTTGTAAAATATGTTGACCCTCTCCTCCAGGGATTTCTCCAAGTCATCAGTGAGCGTGAGACCCTTGGCGTGCTCGCTGATCTCCTCCATCCTGCGACGCTGGGCCTCTTCTGTGGTCTCCTCAGCCCAGTCTTCATCGTCATCCCCATCCTGTCATAAGATCACATTCAACACCGGTATTTCTCATCTCTTATGCTGGTATGTGGTTTTTCAGGAGATGATCTCAAAGCAGCACTTACCACAGCATCAGGGGCATCTACGTCATTATGGTTTCCAGCTTCTCCACCACTTGAGCCATTCTCTTTGTCCTTCTTTCGGTTCTTCTTTTCCTTTTCTTTTTTCGCAGATCCACTGTCATTCTCTGCACCAACATGGCAGGAGAGAGGAAGTTAACAAAAGAGCAATAGAGTTTAGTTCATGAACATCAAATCAGCATGGCATAGGTCAGAAGATCAGAGTTTTTGACTACCATTACTGCAGATACATACTGCTTACAAGCACATACTAAATCCAAAATAGATTAGGGTTACCCAAATACCCAAGCCTTCCTTCAGTTTTAGTTAAAAAATGTAAAGGTTTGTGGAACATTAAAAAGGACAATAAGCACAATATGAAAGTGAAGATAATCATACATTTACCACTGGGGATTCAAAATCTATTCACCGTCTCTCTAAAGTCTGTATTTACCTGGTGGATTCTTGAGAATGAAGGTGCAGAGTTTGTGTCTAGTGTCCAACATGCCTCTGTAACCACAAGCCTTGCAGGAGTTTCCAATGGTCTGCTTCTTGGGATTAATGTGCTACAATGAGGAGAACATTTGACTATTAAACTATATTGATAAACAGGCTGTGCGACAATGAATCCAGCTACAAATCTGTGAGGCAAATTGCTCATAATTGCTTCCACTTGAAACTTGCGGAAATTATTTTACGAAAAAAAAAATGTGTACAGGTGTAGACCGATGTGTTATATCTTATTTATAACCTTACAGAGAGGATATAAAGTCAACTGCAGCATGAAACCGAAACCAGGCCAGCTGAGACCATGCGCAAAAAAAAAAAAAAATTCTCAGGAAGTCCTCAGTACTGCACTGCAGAGGAAAATCAGCAGGTGCAAAAGAACATTAGTTTCAAGTATATAAAAAAAAACCAAGTTAAACAAATAAGATTTTTTCCCATCTTAAAACAAGAAATTTCTGTCCCTCCATTGAAAGTTCATGCTCTACCATACTTGCGTGACACATAATAGATACTGTGTGCTCTTTAAATTAATGTCTTATGGGTTTGGAATGAGTAAATAATGACAGAACTTTAATTTGAGTCAACAATTATGATGTAACCCCTCCTTGCCATTGGCTGATTGGTTTTGGCAACTGAAAACAAGAGACTGAATGTAACGATGAGAAACTGAAGGTGGCTTGTATACAGTTAATGACACAGCAAATTTCCTCTGTACACCTGCAAAACAATCTTAACACATGGAAGCTACATGCGTGACCCCATAGAGACCTGCATACTCCGCAACGTGCATTCAAACATAAAGGGCACTCAGTTCAACAGGGCATCAAGGGCACCCAGTTCAACATCCACCAGAATGCACCTGTTCATCAATAGTCTCACTTCAACCATGACCCTTTTATGCAAGTCTAAAGGTATATGGCAAAATGGAAATATTTACCAAATCAGTTTCAGGATTGTCACACTCAGGACACAGCACAAACTTGCGAATGAATCCATCTAGCATGTCTTGCAGTTTGTTTGCTTCATGAGACCCATTGACGATGTAGCGGTCATTCTTGCTATCAAACTGGGTTTGGGCTCCCAACTCACAACCAAAGAATTTGGTGGGATCTAAACAGAGGTTACAATATGATGTCAAATGAAAAGAAAAAAAAAATCCATAGGTAAGGAAATTAAAGTGAAATAGCTTTTTAAAACAATGCTCACATGTCGGAGGCCTATTCAGAGCTTTAGCAACATCAACCATGTTGACTATGACGGTCTTAATTCCATTCCCCTTGCCTTCCACCTGTGAAAAACAAACATGGTTTAGTTTACATCTGTAATTACTACATATAGTTGGATAATGGTCAAATTTCATCACAATAACCTTTGCAAAGGTAATAAAGATAAGGAAAATAATTATATATATTCATTTTAATAATATAGAGATGGTGTATATCATAATTTGTATTTACTATTAAGAAGCATCAAACACGCATTTACATATAATTTATTTAAACCAATATTTATCATCAAGAAATAAATATTAACCCCCGGCCATATACGTTTAAAACCCACCTTAGCAAGGAGACGGGGCATTTTATAGCGGTAGAACTGGTCTGACACGCTGCGATTGACATTGATGGACATTTTGGCTTCCCGTATGGTTTATCAGCAAGACGAGAAGATCATGAATTGGCAATTATTAGTATCTTCTGTTTGAAGAGGAGGGAATGACATAAACGACTGCAAGAGTACTTTGTCTCTGACATGAAAAGGGTACGGCCACTGAGGCTCCAGGCTTCGAGCTCGTTGACTAAGTTCCCCCCAAACAGGTTCCGACAGCTGCACTATAGCACTGCAAAAAGGACATGAGAATGAGGATTAAGAGCAGAAAACAACAAGTATCACACAGTTTAGCATCACTACCACTGTGGTATCAACCACAGCAGACATCTAAATTGAGGTGTGCCCATTCTCTATAAGCCTGGCTAGTTATCTACTAGGACCACCTGTCATGGTGATATTGGAGTCTGCATACAACTCAATACTGAAATAAATTGCTGTTAAGGATAGAAAACAATGGCATAGTCAGACCCAGATATTCTGGTGCCGCATTTACTTGCATGCTGATGGGATGAAACCCCATACGGGCCTGTGTTGAGCAACAACATGCTGCAGAGTGCGTCACACCATAGGAGGACGCCATTTTATTCGGTGCAGTATGCAACACATTAAGATTGACGCGAACTCCTAGATCTGGTTGAACAAACCAACTATCGCGAGAGTACACGCGCAGTCATGAGAGAGAAAAATACACTAGAAATACCCGAAATAAACGTACCTTTCCCATCCGTAGCTCCTGTCGTCCAGGTACTCACCGTTTTCGCAAAACAAAGACATAAACACACCGCTGGTCGCCCTGAGAAGAGGTGAACTACTGGTTTGAGTTGGTCGGTTTAGTTTAGCTAGTTAGGGGTCGGCACGGCGGTGCCTGACTGGGTTACACCTTGCGGAGCAGAGTGATAAACCCCGAGGAGAAAACTCACGACGCCCTCAATACAGGGGACCTGAAATAAAACAGCATTCATGAGTAATACTTTACAGTCAGCAACATAATAATGCTGTTGATGTGACCCAACACGACTGACGTAAGTTATAAGAGCTAACATATGGCAGCATTAACAGAAACCTAACACGCAGTATCTCCTCAAGACAGAGTGCGAATATATTTATCAAGTGTGACTAAAACAGAAGAATCCCCTAAAGAATAGGCCAATATGTTTTCGCGAAGTTTTACTCACCTCTCGCACACTCCTGCTCGTATGCTAAACCACAATGAGCACATAAGACCTCGTGACTTCCAATCTTAACTCGGCTGCAAACTAGCCCCGCCCCCATCCCCTAAACGGATGTTTTGATTGGCTTGCGCCTCACTGGATTCTATTTTATTTGTCAAATTTTGCTATCAATCATATTGGACACGCCGATTTACTTGCTGATTGGGAAAGATCTCTTTTGTGGTAAATGACTTATTTCTTTTGGTCATTTTTATACGAAAATTCAAACGCCACACAGGCTTCGTGTTTTTTTTGTGTGTGTATGAAAGCGTTGAAGATGACGGACAATCTCCAAGCAAAAAAATTGCCTTCTGTTAGACTAACCCTGTTTTTTTCTTACAGTCTATGGACTAACCCCTACATTTTTTATTAAAATAGTTTGTCAGTCATGTTTTTCTTAATTCAACTACCTATTTTGTTCTTTTGGAATAATAGTACAAATAATATGGGAAACATTTGCTGATTGGGTCATTCCTGTTAGGGTATGCATTACATTATTATGTCCTCATCATATATGTCTTGTTAACAATGTTATAAAGATGGAAGTCATATTAGTTTCTCTTTTATCATGATATCTCAATTATGTGAACATAAGGGTTGTAGAAAATGGCGGTGCTTTGGCTTGAGCAGATGTTGACTTTTTTTTTTGCCAACTTTTCTTTTATCTAATCAAAATTATGTATATCTATAAAAAAATTGTGTTTTTGTGATCTTTTTTTGTTTTAGAATTCCAGCATATATGAAACATATAACTATATAAAGTATATACAGACAGATACCATGAAAATTGTCCACCTTATGATGTTTTTTCTTTGTTTTTTATTGCTTCTCCTTTTACATATTCTGCTTTTGGAAGCATCACAAATTCCACATATAGCCTGGGACAGTGGCTGACACACAGAGTGAATTCTCTGGATGTGTTTACAAACCACTGGAACAGAAGATTCCTGGCTGAGCACATCATGATGTAGGCCAGTGGAGAGGAATGCCGAGGACAAAAAGCCAGTATGGGTTCACTGGATTACCTGTGGCATTTTCAGGGTTCAGAGGGTTTACTGATGTAAGCTACAGTGACAAAATCCTTTATCTTTACTGTACAAAGGAAAATATCCTATAACATTAGAGGAAACAAACACATTTTCAGCATTCATTCTATAAGTAAATAAAGGATTAAAATATTTTACAGTAAAGTGTTTTACAGCAACAAAACAGGAGATCATTGCAACTTTTTCTGAAGTGAAAACATAAATGTGTTTCCTCTGTTTGGTGAATTAATAATGAATGGGCCTCTTGTTGACAGTAAGTTATGCATTATAGATCATTTTATCCAGCATATACACATTTATACACTTATACCAGTACAAGCATTCACTACAAATTAAGCCACTGGCATTAGCACCATGCCTTAGTTGCAACTTGAAATACAGGAACAGGACAGTCCACCCAAAAATGAAAATCCGTCATCATTTACTCACCCTTATGTCGAAAATTAAACATGTAAGACTTTCTCTCTTGTGTGGAAGACAAAATAAGAAATTTTGAAGAATGTTGAAAACGAAACAGTTTTGGTTCCTATTGACTTCCATGACTTCCAAGTGTCCATACAATGGTGTCAAAAGGAAGAACAAACTGTTTAGCTATCAACATTCTTCCAAATATGTTCTTTTGTCTTTCACAGAAGAAAGTCATTTGGAATGACATGAGGGGGAGTAAATGATGACAGAATTTTCATTACTTAATGGACTATCCCTTTAATCTCATGTCAGTGTCAAAAGTGCCCCAATTTACCAATAAGGGGACATTAAATATGTGTGGCTGTATAAGGAATGTTAAAATAAAATCAGTTATATAAAAAAAAAGTTATATAAGAGTTATATTTTTAAAAATACACAAACTTCTTTGTTTTTAAAAAACTAAATGGTAAACATAAGGCAGATGGACTTTATATCATATACATTTGACCATTAACGTTTCACCACATATAATTTTTCGTTAATAGCATTAAAAATTAAAATGTGAAAATAAGAGACACTTCTTATTCCTTTACTCAATTCTGTTTATGATTTATTTGCACATTCTCCAGTGACTATTTGCTCCACCTCTGCCAAACAGGTGGAGAACATCTGTGGATGATCTTCAGGTCTTATTACAGTTTTCCCAATTGGATTGAAGTCAGGGCTCTGGTGGAGGTGTTCCAGAATAACAACCATTTTCTTGCTATTCATAGGTTTTCCCTTGTGTGCTTATCCCTGCTGATGAAATGAATGTTGCCCTTGATTACAGATCTCTGGCTGGCTGAAATAGGGGATTTGCATGCATTTTGTTCTCATGTTGCTCTCCTGCTAAAAAGTAACACCAGCTCCATGCATGACAATAGTGATGTTGTCACCTTTTGCCGTGTTTTGTTCACATTGCCCTTGTTTCTCATTCCTTAGTGTAGTAGGTCAGCCTGATATTAGCAGTGCTTGGGATGTGCCATATGTTTTCCCCTGCATTTCTGACACTAATCTGAGCTGCTGTTTTTAGTCATGAAACACCAGAAGGATACATTATAAATTAATATGTAAGCAAGCAAATGGCAGAAGGGATACTTATGAAGTTATTTTATGAGAATCAGTGGTACCGTCAAGGTCAAAGCTGCATTCAGTAGTTTGGTGCTAATTTAAAATGTTTTACACAATAATGTTTTTGTAAAAAATATTTAATGGTGTGTACCCACATTAGACGAAGACTGTATTTATAGTAGTTTCCTATTAAAAGTATTTGCATAGAAATGTTGTATTTTTCCATGACGTGACCCAACCTCTGAGAGAATCCTCACACTCATTGGCTGCGCCTTTTTAGGTACGCTAGTAGAATAGTGTTGTTTGGTTTGCCTAATACGTTGGATGACAGCTACAGTTAAAAAACAAGAAAAAGAAGAAGTTTGGTAATAAGAAAAGAATCAGTACCTGTACGGTCCAAGAAGTAGAATAGATCGGAAGCCAGTAGACAGAAAGTCTGACAAAGACAAAAAAAAAACTTGCATGTAAACACTGGTAGGGCAAACACAAAGTGGAAAGATGGAGAAAATCCTGAGTAGTGATGCCCAGTTTGCTTCTTTTTTGTCAGACAGGTAAGGGAATTATGTAGACTGCTCTCTAAAACGCAGAGAAGCGATTAGTCAACAGAAGAGACTGACGGCAGCGTGTGAGTGTTTTGCTTAATACTTTGTTTGGAGATCAGGGCCCGTATTCACAAAACATTTTATCTTACCACTAAGAGTTCTCCTAAATAGCAGTACAAGTTTTTAACTAAGAGTTTTCTCTTAAAACCTATTCACAAAGCTGCTGAGACAAACTTTTACTAAGGAATAGAGAGAAGTCTTAAAGGGGTCATATGATGCGATTTCAATTTTTCCTTTCTCTTTGGAGTGTTACAAGCTCTTGGTGCATAAAGAAGATCTGTAAAGTTGTAAAGACTAAAGTCTCAAATCCAAGGAGATATTCTTTATAAAAGTTAAGAGTCAACCACGCCTACCTAAAACGGCTCGTTCTAACACGCCCCCAAATGTCTACGTCGCTATGTGGGAAGATTTGCATAATGCCGCCCAAATGTTTATGCTAAGAAAGAAGGCGTAACTTTTATTTCTCGCTGTAGTATTGTTATTGCCGCCACCACCATGTCGTGAAGGCGCTGTGCGTTTCGTTGTGAAAGCGAAGGTACTTTGTTTGGCCTTCCAAAGAGGACGATATCTGCTTCGTCATGCCTAGAGCTGATCCGTGCTGGGTCGCTGAGGAAATACCTCAAATCTTTCGCGCTGTGAATCCCGGATCGTCTGCATCATTCACCGTGGACGAAGCGGATCCGCCCGGGTTCGTCCATTGGTTGCTGCAAGCCCGCCGACGCCTCCTTCTCGAATCCGCCGGCCACTGCCGGCTCAAGCCAGCCGTGTGTGACGCTGTGTTTTCGTTGTGAAGCGAAACTACTTTGTTTGGTCTTCCAAAAGAGGACACGACTAGAAATCAGTGGTTAAGTTGTATTTACAACACTGTTCCAGAACAGTTCAACCCAAATTTTCCGATGTGTCCAGCGCATTTTATGGTAGACTGTTTCCTGATCCTGGTAGAGTATAGACTACAATGCGGCTGTTCTGACTCACTGACTGTAAGTAAGTTTTCATATTTAAAAAATTTGCCACTGACAATTCAAACGCAAGATTTTTGGGCAGTGTAGAGTAGCACTTATTGTTTCTCCGATCACACATGCAGACATGATTTTATGTTTACACGGTGCGATGCAACGCAACGCGTAATAAGACAGTATAAGCTTATAATCCTAATTATCAACAAATGCATCGTTTACAATGATTTTGTATAAATGCATTACAATGCATTTTGTATAAATGTCATTGAATGCTTTTTGTAAAAATGGTTTATTTGTTTTTGTCTCAGAGCTCCGGTACGGGCATCACAGTAATGGTAAGGGTATTACATTTCCGTCACACGCTTGAGGTATTCGGCCAATCACAACGCACTGGATACTGCCATCAGACCACACCTCGCTTTTCAGACCGATGAGCTTCGTAAAAATCGATGCGTTTTAGAAAGGTGGGGCATAGAGGAGAAACAATAATCAAGTTCAAGTTCAAGATGATTTCTAAAGCACATTTAAAAAATGCTCAAAGCCGACCAAAGTGCTGTACACTGTCAATAGCACAAATACAATCAGTAAAATATTAATAGCATAGTGTCAAAATACACATAACATGACTATTACAAACAAGGAGGCCATTCTAATATGAGATGGTAAGTTGTTCCAGAGAGTAGGACCAGCCACTTCAAACGCTCTATTTCCTCTCATCTTTAGACGAGTGCGAGGGATCTGGAGGAGAAGTTTTTCCTCGGATCGTAATCGTCTTGTGGGGATGTAGGGATGAAGTAGGTTTGTAAGATAAGGCGGAGCTAGGCTGTTAAATGATTTGTAGACAAGTAGAAGAATTTTAAACTCAATTCTACTTCAATTCAATTCTCAATTAAACTAATGTACAGTATGTGGAAAATAATGTTTTTTTTTTTTTTTTTTACTTAACCGCACAAACACATTTCATTACACCAAATACACAAAATATTGTTCTTTTAGCAGCATCATATGACCCCTTTAACGGAGATAAGGCGGGGTTGACCTTGTTGCTATGGATGATCTTACACGTTCACACCGCCGCCGTCGAGAGCGGCAAACATCGCTCTGGCCGCGCTGCCAACAACGCTGTTGAAAGATTCGTGGACGCTCTGACGCTCTGACGCAGAGCGAATGCTTATCTTGTATTTAAAGGGGACGCGAAGCAAACAAGCTTGTTGATCTTGTGCACACTGACCACAAGGAGGGTAAAGTTATAACAGGGTGTCCGCGGGTCCTTAAAAAGATTCGATGGGTCTTACATTTTTTTTGGTCTCATTACCGCTAAAATATCTTCAGTCTGACGGACCTAGTGACTGTTTACAATCATTGGACGGACCGAATATTTTTTCTTCCCTTTTACTGCGTCATCAGAGAGAATCGCAGTAAGTTAGCAGAATACAAGCTCGCGCTGAGGCTCACTCTGTTTGTCTCGAGACTTCAGAACAAACGAGCGTGACCGCACACACGAACTCAGAAGAAACACACTGAGGTAAAAATTCAAAATGTTTAGTTTATTCATAACATGATATAGTTAAATAACACCATGACAAGTGAGCTATTTTGTTCAATATTCTCACGACGCAAAAAACAAACAAACAATAAAAACGTTCAAAACGCCTAACCTTACAGAGTCACACATTTGCGTGAAGTCTTGCGTGTGCGCATTTAGTGCGTGTTCTTTCACTGCATGATTCAATTTATTAAAATACCTTCAGAATG
The DNA here is from genome assembly GCA_018155175.1 of Sinocyclocheilus anophthalmus. Taxonomy (NCBI): domain Eukaryota; kingdom Metazoa; phylum Chordata; class Actinopteri; order Cypriniformes; family Cyprinidae; genus Sinocyclocheilus; species Sinocyclocheilus anophthalmus. Next base: position 123,465 of record JADLZN010009768.1, read on the forward strand.
ATCACAAATTCAAGACATGGGGGCAGAAAATGTGTATATTTATACCACTTCATATAGTTAATCAAGTTCACACAGAAGACTGCCTTTTTTCTCCAAAAATTACACTATTACAAATGTGATTTTTTTTTTACAACAGTTCAATAAAATAGAAGTTTTATTAAGAGACTTACGTTTTAGACACTATATTGCCTGTTTTTGGCTCTATTTCGCCAACAAAAATCATTCCAAAAACAGCCACAGTGCTGTTTCGTGTCTCAGAGCAACATGACGGTGTTTCGTTCCCGAATGAATCAACCGTTTAAATGATTCGGTTCAGTCGCAATGACTCACTTATTAACAGTGACTTGCTGCCACCTACTGGCGGTTTTAATTTCACATTCAAAGTATCTTTTCATTTGTTAAATTATTTCAAATATCAGTATTCAGTGTTTTATGTTTAATATATTAAAACATTATTTATGCATTTGTAATTGAATGTTAAATGCATTAATGTCCTGCATTAAACTGTGTGTAAATACATCTAAATGCCACTTCAGATGCAGCTTATGTCTGGATTGCAAAGATGAATTTTGTTGATACTGATTTCATCGGCAACAGCCCAAATGTCTTATTATTCTAATTTACTGATTAAATGTAAGAATTTGACTCAAAAGATAATGCACACTTATAGAAAAATGGCTTTATAAAGGTAAAATGCCCATAAAAGGTCAAATCTATTTAAACTTTTGGAAAATATAATTTCATCGGACCACCCACGCAGAATTGAAGAATTCAAAACTTTAGGAGTCAGCTGGCTGTCGCACCGAAAGTCCTTAAGATACAAGCCTGATAACACACCTCAACAGTTAATGAATGACCTCGTACTCACTTCATTAGTGACTTACCGTCCCTACTGTATTCAGTTAGAAGTATGTTGAAAAGTATGCATTTTTCCCCTCAACATTTCTTATTTGTATACTCATAAATGCATTTAAAACATTAATCTCATAACATTATTTATTGCAGTTGTAATTATTGTTATTTGCAGTGTAAATTATTTAATCTGACTGGTAGCAGCCCTGTAGTGTATATTTAATTTATTGATAAATTGTAATAATTTGACATGTAAGATGATGCATACATCTAAAAGGTTAAAAATAGGCCTTTGTAAAGGTAAATATGCAGATTTAAGTATGTAAAAGCTGATAGAAAACTGAAAACTGAAAATATTGCTTCAGAATAAATTTACTCCACCAAAAATCTCAGTGATGCAGTTATTTTGCGGGGATATTTTGTATGGAATATTGTCTGCTGATATGAAAAGTTCTCTATATATCGTAGTAATAAATATAATTTATTACAGCAATGATATTTTGTTTTCTTTTTTAATTTATACACATTAAATATTACATATTGTATTTAATAAAATGTGTATTTCCATTACAGGTTTAGGTCTTGAATTTAATATAAGGTGGTATTAAAAGGTCTTAAAAAGTCTTACATTTAACTTGTTCATATCTGCAGAAACCCTGTATAAGTTAACCTCATTAAATATTGTTGTGGACGAAGTATTAATACCTTTACCTCATAATGTATAAAGCACTAATACCACACTGTAAAAATACTCTGATACAAGTAAAGTCCTGCATTGAAAATGTTACTTAAGTATAATCAGGTATAAACATTACTTAATGTAAGTATAATCAGGAAAATTGATTTAATGGTTTAAAAGTGAACTGGGACTATTATACTATTATTTATTATGTCATTAGATTATTATTCCTATAACGTTAATGGACATCAGCAACTCACCAGGAACACCAGCAATCTCAGACACCTTGGTCCACGCATCATTTTATTTAATTTTTATTATGTCCCTGTACGCAAACAGGGACACCTCAGAGATTATTGGGAAACCCGCCACAGCAATAATCAGCCTCTCCTCCATTTTGCTTGGGAACTAATGTGGTCGGAACCAAAGTTTACAGGACTGCGTTCTCTGGAATCCTCTCAAGCGGTGGACTTCTACGTTCCGATTGGTTGCCGCCGAACCGCGTCATAGCTCATTACCATAAAGTTGACCTGATTTCAACTCTCCTCAACGCCCTCAACTTCCAAGTCTGACATTGAAAATTAATGACTTCCGGCCACTTTGACGCTCTCGACGGTGGCGGTGTGAACGCACGGTAACTATGCACACAGTGATCGGCTAATAGTCTCTGTCAGAGGTTTATTCATAGAAATATTGAAGAGGGCAATATTATGTTGCCATATTCAAATAAAGGTTTAAAAATAAAACTACTAATTTCCACATTCAAATAAAGATTTTAAAATGCAGGCTAAGTGTCACTAATTAAACAAGTATGTTCAGCTAATTGTCAGCCTCTTACATGTATGATTCTCAAAAACAATTAGCGGATATGCATATCAACAGCCTTTTAATTAACATAGCAGAATAATCATGGCTGATAGTAAGACATGCAAACGTAAAAGAAAACCAAACTGGACTCAAGAACAGCTGTTAGCTGTTAGTTAGCAGTTGGTTAATAAAAACAATATAATCAAAGGAACATTTGTAATTGGGATAACCTCTGAAACCAAAGGTGATACCTTTTTAAACGCTCATGATCGTCAAACGTTTCTAAAATGTTTATATTCTGAGGCAGATTGCTGGCAACAGCCATTTTAGGACTAGTTTGTGGCTTGGTCTTAGTGATTTAGGAGTCCTCTTCACTCCTCCTAACGTTTCACAGATTTAGGAGCTAGTTTTAGTAAAAACACTTTGTGAAATACTTTTAGATTAAACACTTTGGAGTCCTAAATTTAGGTCTGACAGGCCCATTATTTTTAAGATTTTCTCCTAAAGCAGCGAGTTATGAGCTACTTTTAGCCTTAAGAGTACTTATTTGAACAAATGCCTGAATCATGGTATTACAGGCACTTCCTGTGTCTGTTTGCCTCTTTAAGAAGAGTCGCTTTATGTATTCCCCAATTGTAAGTCGCTTTGGACAAAAGCGTCTGCAAAATGACTAAATGTAAAACACACTAGTGACAGTGCCATTTACATAAAACTTAAAAGACAATCATGCTGGACGCACCATGCTGTTAAAGCTAACCTGGAAATTAACAGCTTGTCAAATGGACTGCAGGTGGCAGTATAACATCTGCTAAATTGAAATGATCTGGCCACAACACTCAGTGAATCCTTCACCCCTCCTCACTGTGATGGAAACCCCCCAAAAGACCAGAATAAGGTCAGAGCCCACTCTGAATGAAGGCTATTTTATATCCAGCAGACATTGAAACTAAGAAAAAAAGTGAAATTGAAACTGAAACTGAATTTACCCTTTTGTTCTGGGTGAATACGCCTTTAAATTCCAGGAAATCATTTATATGCAGATCAGTGAAGCACCATGTCAAGGGAAAAAAGGCACTAACTATCCTAAAAAGTGAAAGGAATTGTATGCATTTTCCACGGGCATTTCCATGTAGCATTCAAATTGGATTATTGGCCATGCTTTACACTGTTTTAACATATGATTTATTTCTTGTATAAATATAAATGCTTGTCATGCAACAGCACAAAATACACTGCAGTCAAAAGTCAAGTCAAGTCAAGTCACCTTTATTTATATAGTGCTTTTAACAATACAGATTGTGTCAAAGCAACTGAACAGCATTAATTAGGAAAATAGTGTGTCAATAATGCAAAAATGACAATAGTTAACACTATTTTTTCAGTTAAAGGCAGTTCATCATAGAATTTAGTTATGTCATCATCCAGCTCAGTTCATTTTAAACAGTATCTTTGCAATAATTTGCAATCAAGTCAACGATATCGCTGGAAATGAAGTGTCCCCAACTAAGCAAGCTAGAGGCGACAGCGGCAAGGAACCAAAACTCCATCGGTGACAGAATGGAGAAACCAGGCTCAGTCGGGGGGCCAGTTCTCCTCTGACCAGACGAAACCAGCAGTTCAATTCCAGGCTGCAGCAAAGTCACATTGTGCAGAGGACTCATCTGGTTCCTGTGGTCTTGTCCCGGTGGTCGTCTGATACAAGGTCTTTACAGGGGATCTGTATATGGGGGTTATCTAGATTTCCTGGTCTCCGCTGTCTTTCAGGGCTCTAGAGGCCTTTTCTAGGTGCTGGTCCACCATCTGGTCTGAATACGTACTCGATCCGGTTGACTGCAGTGACCATCTGATCTGAATACAGACTGGATCCGTATGGCTACAGTGACCTCAGAATAAGAAAAAAACAGACTAATATTAGCTTAGATGCCATTCTTCTAACAATGTTAGCAAGTACAAATCGTGTTTTATGAGAAGTGTGTCCCTTCCCGCGTTCCGTCTTGACCCTACTTAATTACTGCAGTAAAAGACTTTGAGATGCATTATTTGAATGCTTGGCCTAAGAGATGTGTCTTTAATCTAGATTTTAACAGAGAGAGTGTGTCTGAACCTTGAACATTATCCGGAAGGCTATTCCAGAATTTGGGAGCCCAATGCGAAAAAGCTCTACCTCCTTTAGTGGACTTTGCTATCCTAGGTATTACCAAAAGTCCAGAATTTTGCGACCTTAGGTAGCGTGATGGATTGTAGCATGGTAGAAGACTAGTTATGTATGCAGGAGCTAACCCATTAAGGGCCTTTTAGGTAAGTAATAATATTTTGTAACTTTTACGGAACTTAATAGGTAGCCAGTGCAGAGACTGTAAAAATTGGGGTAATATGATCATATTTTCCTGACCTGGTAAGGACTCTAGCCGCTGAATTTTCGACTGCTTGTTTATTAAAGATGCAGGACAACCAGCTAGCAGTGCAATACAATAGTCCAGTCTAGAGGTCATGAATGCATGAACTAGCTTTTTTGCATCAGAAACAGGTAACATGTTTTTCGTAACTTGGCAATGTTTCTAAGTTGGAAGAATGCTGTTTTTGTAACATGGAAATATGATTTTAAAAAGACAAGTTGCTATCTAATATAAAACCCAGATTTTTGACTGTAAAGGAAGTAACAGTACATCCATCTAGTCTAGTTTCAAATTGTAATCCAAGAGATTCAGTGTACTGTCTTTTGGTCTACAATAAGTACTTCTCTCTGTCTTATTTTAATTCCGAAGTTAATAGGAGAAATTATTGTCCATACCACTCTTTTACCATTTTAAAATATTTTTAAACACACTCTGTTAGCTTAGATAATTAAAGTTTTCAATCTGGTCTTTGTTTAGATTATAGTTGAGAGTTGAGCTATCAATGCAGAACAGTGGAAATAATCCCGTATTTTTTAAATAATATTACCAAGGGGCAACATGTATATCGGAAATAGCAGAGGATCTAGGACAGATCCTTGTGGCACTTCAAATTTTTTACTGGTGATAATTGAGATGACTCCCATTTAAATGAACAATGTGGTAGCGATCGGACAGGTAGGTTCTAAACCATCTTAAAGCCTGCCCTTTTGAATACCTGTATAGTTTTGTAATCTTTCTATGAGTATGTCATGATCTATAGTCGAACGCAGCGCTAAGATAAATTAAAACTAGCAATGAGATGCAGCCTTGTTCTGACGCAAGAAGCAAGTCATTTGTATTTTAACAAGTGCAGTTTCTGTGCTATGTTGGGGCCTGAAACCTGACTGAAATTCTTCATAGAGATCTTTTTTTTTTCAAAAGTCTGGGTGAGTTTAAGTTTCTCATGACCTTAAAAACAAACATTTTTAAATTAACTATACAGACAAATATAAGTTGTGCCTAGCTATAATCAGACCTAAATGAAGAGCAGCAAACAAGTGCCCAGCATATATTATAAATCCTTCAATACTATAAAGGCAGCCACTTGAAATATAAAATATAAGATAAGATTAAGGTACAATACAATAATATTGAATAATAATATTGTTTAAAATAGTTTTAAGAATAGACAATATATGATTTTTTGATCACTGCATTTCCCATTTGCAATTGCATTGCAATTCCCATTCTTCCATTTGTGTTATTTCACATTTTTAATGAATTCATTATTATTCTAAAATATGTGGTAATAGTAAATAATGAGTATGTGTGTCCAGACTTTTGACTGTACTGTATATACTGTACTGTATATTTATAATTAAAGTCAACTGTTGTATCTGTCTCAACGCCACAAAAAAATCAACTGGTGGCACTAAAGCCAGTCAACAGCACGGACTCCACGCTCACACTTCCCCGTTATAATTAAACAAAGATTCCTTTCAGTGATACAGTCAGTGTTGAGGGAGGCTCTGTTGAGTCACAGTAAACAAGCAAGACAATGTTGTTTAGAACAACTGGAGCGGAAGAATTTCATCAAGGCTGATGACACTAGTAATGAAGGGATGATGGGAACAGTGAGGATGAGACAACACTGACTCATTACATATCACAACATAATGAGCACAGCCACCAAGATGATGTATTGCCATAATACATGACTGATACATCAGAGAAAGGAGGTTTTTAGATCTATTTTTATCATACAAAAGCTCTCAGTTTGAGACCCTGCTATGTGTATGAAAGAGTCATTATTAGCTTCACATTATGTATTTGTACAATATGTATATGCATTAATTTGCTTTAGCCTGCAGATAACCAGACACATCACTAGGATTTTTTATTCATACCAAGTTAAAGGATAGTTCACCCAAAAATGACAATCACCCGATTTACTCACCCTCAAGCCATCCTGCGTACTGTAGGTGTATATGACATTCTTTTTTCAGACAAATACAATCACAGTTATATTTAAAATGTCCTCGCTCTTCCAAGCTTTATAATGGCAGTGAATGGGGTTTAAGATTTTGATGTCCAATAAAAGTGCCTCCATCCATCATAAAAAGTGCTCCTCCATCCGGTCCGAGACTAGAATATGCTAGTCTCGCGAGAACCATGCTTTGCGTAGGCCTACAGCAAAGGAGAACCAGTCTCCTTTTGCCTTATATTGAAATTTTCCAGCATTTTTCTTTGCAAATCCTGGTTTTGTACTTCTAATTTGTGACCAATGTTTTGTTTTGCTCTGTACACTGCGCTTCCGCGTTCATCACTTCCACGTTCGTCACCGCATTCACGTACGACCTAGATCATTCGTTGGAACCGGTTGGAACGCCACTCTCTGGTGTACGAACATACGACAGTTAGTGGAAGCTAGAGATTGTTTTCTAAAGTTATAAATATGGATATTTTTCTTACAAAAACGCATCGATTCACTTCAGAAGGCCTACCCTCCTGAGCCGTGTGGAGTATTTTTATCATGGAATTATGCATTTTTATTGGACTTCAAAATCTTAAACCCCATTCACTGCAATTATAAAGCTTGGAATAGCCAGGACAATTTTTAATCTAACTCTTTTCATTTTTGGGTGAATTATCCCTTTAAGAAACAACAATTATTTAGAACATTGTGAATGCAAATGTCACTTTTGATTAATTTAATGTCATATAAAAAGTATTATATCCTACAAAAAAAGATTGTAGACTAATGCTTTTATATTAACATTTAGGCCGACAGTTAAGTATATACAAATGTCCCGTATATCAAATACAGATGAGAAAGAAAAAAATAAAGTAGGTGATTTTTACATATTAAAGTTGACATATTATGCCCCTTTTTACAATATGTAATATAAGCCTCTGGTGTCCCCAGAATGTGTCTGTGAAGTTTCAGCCCAAAATACTCCACAGATCATTTATTATATCATTTTGAAAATGCCTATTTTGAGTGAAAGCAGAAACACGCTGTTTTTGTGTCTGTTTTTTTAAATGCAAATGAGCTGCTGCTCCCGGCCTCCTTTTCCAGAAAAGAGCTGCGCCTTTACAGCTTGTTCCTGCTAAAAACATCTGTTTTGGTTCTGACTATCATGTTTATCTCGCTGAAATCATGCGTTTTAAACCATATTAGTTTAAACTTCTGATATACGGTTTTCTGAGAGCACACATCTGAAGCACACGGACAGAAAGCGGCTGTCACAGCATGTGAGTACTAAACTAAGTTCTCATTCACACAAAACTTTACGTTAAAAACACATGAGTTACAAAAACAGTTGTTATGTCTGTGAAGGTAAACTGCTGGGAAATAAATTGCATGTTTATTTTAGATCTGTGTGGCAGCAGCAATACGTAAATAATAAATCCACTGCTCTGCTGTCTCCTCTGAGGCTGGGACTGTAAATAGTGTTCTGTGCTCGTCTGTGCAGCCAAAGACAGAACAGTTAGCAAATTTTGCTCAAACTTTAGCCATGAGATAAGAGCTGGTACACTGTTGTCGCTTGCGAAATCAAAATGACGGTGCCCTGAGTGGAAATTTACAGATTATGGGGCAGTAATATTATAATGAGATCCCTTTGCCACGTCACCAAGGGAGCGAAATCAGACGCGCTCGTTTTCTCTGATGCTTGCAGAAAAAGGCTTACCAAAACAAAGTTACTGGGTTAATATTTTTCACGTTTCCTTGGTTGGTAGATGCACCAGGGACCTAATTATAGCACTTAAAACCTGGAAAAGTCATATTTTCATGATATGTCACCTTTAAATATGTGTCTGTATGCCCATGTACATTGTAATTTACTCTAGTGATCACATTTTGTTCCAAGGAGAAAGGACCGTCCTGAGCTGAGATACCGAGGCTTCTCTGAACATCCGTATAACCTAAATTTGTTTATGGCCATGGTACATAGCCACTGCGGTTAAGCCAAGTAAAATAAAACTAAATAAAAAAATACATAGAGGTAATCAATCAAAAATAGGAAAATTACAAATGGTCAAGATGGATTGTTCTTGGATCCTATGTGTAAATTCATTTGCGAAGACTGTAAAAGAATAATATCAATGAGTTTTTATTTGCAACTGATGTAACAAGGCACACAGGTGGTATACTGTCCGATGAGTACTGTTGAGAAGGAGGAGGGGACTCTTGAGTCCAGTGTGCCTCTGTTTTCACTCAAAGACCCTTCGATCCTACTCACATCTGAGCTCGAAAGGCTGGTCTTCAGGTTTAGGAGAGCAAGAACATGCTAGTGAAGAATGACAACAAAGTTGAATGACAAAGAACATTGATGAAACGACACACACACTGTAAGACCGATTATCATATTCTAATCTCTAAAATTCTAAAAAAAAAAAAAAAAATTCATACTGCTAATACTATCCATACTGGAATGTCTAAAATGTTATTTGTATACCATTATAATTTGTAGTACTTATATGTGAAAAAAAAACAAGACAATTGAGATAATTCAGATAAAAATTATCACTCTGGTCAGTCAGGTGAAAGAGTGGTTTTGATTGTGGCCTGTATCTGCCTCTTGGGTTAAACTACTGCATCTTGCCAGCTGTAATCTAACAGACTCACCTAATGTCAGGATAGTCTCTTGCCAGAATAACTATCTTTAGCTGTAAACTCCCAAGATCCTGTAGTCTCAGAATCTCTGATAATTTGGGCAGTATTTGACAGAGCCATTCCTCTCTGGATCCCTAGGGAAAAGAATGGTACTTGATTTAGAAAACTTGCAACGCCACTGCACCGACATCACTAAACAAAGCGTTGCTTTTTCTTACGCTGACCCAGCCCTTACACCATAAAATACCGGATGGACCCATCATCAGCTGAAGTCGTTTCACATTTGGAATGCTACACGTTACAGGGGTCATTATTTGGACTCTTTTATTTGTTAAATTGTTTTCTCCAACTTCTCAGATGGAGGCATGAGAAAGAGATTGCATTGCCTTCATTGGGCTTGTGGTTACTGGGCGACCGAAGGGACTTTTGTGACTTTTACTACTCCTGTTTGGATGGAGGGGGGTGACGAATTGCAAGTGGGCAGGTGTCGGCACCCTAAATTACCATTAGCGAGCGTAGTGGTTTACCACAGGGAGCTCACAGGCCCAAGGGCGTGGAGACACTGCTTGAGTTTCTCTTCATTATCGCATAAATCTTTCGCCTTTTACTAAAGATTTCCGTGGAGGGGAACTTTTTGCGAGTGACTTGTATTTTTGGAGGCTCTGATCACAGCAGAGCTACACTGGAATGTCAAGAAAAGAGTGAGTTTGGCCATCTGCCAACACAAGGTGGGGGGTTGCACAACTGGTCAGTGTCTTTATTTGCAGCCTTTGCGGTTCTTGCGTCACCGCGTTGTATTTATTTAGCCAGCACGGAAAGACAGCGTGATAATTTGGGCAGTATTTGACAGAGCCATTCCTCTCTGGATCCCTAGGGAAAAGAATGGTACTTGATTTAGAAAACTTGATTTTTTTTTAGTCTTTTGAGATTTGAATCTATATACAGGTGCATCTCAATAAATTAGAATGTCGTGGAAAAGTTCATTTATTTCAGTTATTCAACTCAAATTGTGAAACTCGTGTATTAAATAAATTATATGCACACAGACTGAAGTAGTTCAAGCCTTTGGTTCTTTTAATTGTGATGATTTTTGATGATATTGGCTCACAATTTTACAAAAACCCACCAATTCACTATCTACAAATTAGAATACTTCATAAGACCAATAAAAAAACATTTTTAGTGAATTGTTGGCCTTCTGGAAAGTATGATCATTTACTGTACATGTACTCAATACTTGGTTGAGCCTCCTTTTGCATGAATTAATGCATCAATGCGGCGTGGCATGGAGACAATCAGCCTGTGGCACTGCTCAGGTGTAATGGAAGCCCAGGTTGCTTTGATAGCGGCCTTCAGGTCATCTGCATTGTTGGGTCTGGTGTCTCTCATCTTCCTCTTAACAATACCAAATAGATTCTCTAAGGGGTTCAGGTCAGGTGAGTTTGCAGGCCAGTCAAGCACACCAACATCATGGTAATTTAACCAACTTTTGGTGCTTTTTGGCAGTGTGGGCAGGAGCCAAACCCAGCTGGAAAATGAAATCAGCATCTCCATAAAGCTTTTCAGCAGAATGAAGCATGAAGTGCTCTAAAATTTCCTGGTAGATGGCTGTGTTTACTGTGGACTTCAGAAAACACAGTGGACCAACACCAGCAGATGACATGGCAGCCCAAATCATCACTGACTGTGGAAACTTCACACTGGACTTCAAGCAACATGGTTTCTGTGCCTCTCCACTCTTCCTCCAGACTCTGGGACCTTGATTTCCAAAGGAAATGCAAAATTTACTTTCATCTGAAAAGAGGTATTTGGTCCACTGTGTTTTCTGAAGTCCACAGTCAACTCAGCCATCTACCAGGAGATTTTAGAGTACTTCATGCTTTCTTCTGCTGACAAGGTTTATGGAGATGTTGATTTCATTTTCCAGCAGGACTTGGCACCTGCCCACACTGCCAAATGTACCAAAAGCTGGTTCAATAACCATGGTTTTACTGTGTTTGATTGGCCTGCAAACTCGCCTGACCTGAACCCCATAGAGAATCTATGGGGTATTGTCAAGAGGAAGATGAGAGACACCAGACCCAACAATGCAGATGAGCTGAAGGCCACTGTCAAAGAAACCTGGCTTCCATACCACCTCAGCAGTGCCACAGCCTGATTGCCTCCAGCTTTTTTTTTATTGTCTTATGAAGTATTCTAATTTGTTGAGTGTTAGTAAATTAACATATGTCCCTCTGTAATCTCTTTGCCACCTCGAACTATTCTCAGTCCCTTAAAGTGTATACGGCTGGGAAGCAAGAAAACACACATTCAAATGTGTTCTCAATACTTCAATTTATTCATAGGTAAAAATATATTATATAGGCATATGTTGAGGGGAGTTTCAACCCTTTAACCAATGGGTTATAGATGACATACATATAGGATTTTGGCCTATAAGAATATGTGTTATATAAAATGGTCACATTACAGGAAAATATGGACATATTAGGATTAGACTTGGCGAAGGATGCTGAACTCCCTTCTTAGTTTATCACGAACCCCTTTTACCTTGGAGTCCTAGCATTCATCTCATTATTTGGGCATTTGAACCAAGAAAAGCTAATGCAGACATGTAAGCATGCGTACCTCGTATATGAGTAAGAGATATTTAAAACATAAAACAAGAGAGAGAGAACAGATAGAGGAGGGGGATTCAGAGAGAAAACAGTGCTGTACAGGGAGGGCGAGTGAGAGAAGGAGAGAAGAAAAGTAGGGGTGAGGCATATCTGGAACCATTCTAAAGACAGAGAGTGTTTTCTAACATTGAGATAGTGAATTGGTGGGTTTTTGTGAAATGTGAGCCAAAATCATCCCAATTAAAAGAACCAAAGACTTAAACTACTTCGTTCTGTGTGCATTGAATTTATTTAATACCCGAGTTTCACAATTACTGAAGTTGAATTACTGAAAATAAATGAACTTTTCCCACCATTCAATTTATTGAATGCACCTGTATTTGCATTGGTTCTTTCCAACTCTTACATTCTGCATTCCCACAATTCACTATGCTATTATAAAGACAATAATGTAAAAAGATTACATTGATAAAGTCCATATTTAGTCTGTGACTCAATACATAATTGTGTCCTCCACACTATTCCAGACTACTGTATGTTATTGGCAGCATGTCAAGCACACAAATGTTTTTGATTACCTAAACCATTGTAACCAATAAACTTTAAAACAAGCCTATAAAATACCCTTTAATTGTTATTTAATTAAGCCGGGTTCAGCTTCACCAATAGGGAGAGTTGGGAACTGTGATTAAACACATACACAAACATGATTCCTTTCTTTTTGTTTTTCTCCATTAGATACTTTAAAAGTATGATTCAGAGAAACAGAAATAGAAGAGAGAAACTGGAGGTTTCTGAGATTCCAAAACATAATGACAACCATGTGTATCCTATACGAGTCAGGAATTCCTCTGGCTTGTTCCAGGAAGAAAACTGGGAGAAAATATGATGTGTATCTGTATTCTATTCAAATTCGAATGAAAATCTGCTTGTGGAGTATTTAGCATGTTTTGTTCACATGAGAGTGTACAGTATGTTCATATGCATACATGTGTGGGTCTGTATGTGATCTCACCACTTTGGCAAACACAGAACAGATTTTATTGCTGTCGTGGCAGATGAACTCAGCAGCTGCTTCTCTTTGTCTTTCAGTTTCAGTTTTCTCTTCATCATTTGCCTCACATATTCAACCATCACTTCTTCATGCACCTCAGCCAGTAGCTCCTATAAACACACAGACACACACTTCATATATTTATAATTGTATCTTAAAACAATAATAAAAAAAAACATGTTATAGAGACCAAAGTAAGATTACACATCTATTAACATCACAATAAAATGCTGCAAATCGATTCTGACCGCTCTGCAGACAGGCTTTAGCTCTTTGAAATTGTCTATATTATTCTCAAGCGCCTTCACCAGCTCCTCCACAACCTCACAATGTCCAGCAAACCAAACTTGAGTCCACAGTTTATGGTACAGCGGCTGTGCAGATAAACAAGTCTGGTTATTTCTAATTTTTTAATTTATGAAATTAATAGTAAAAGAAGCATCAAACATGAAAGTAAAGCGCATTATGCTGTTTATGCAAGTACAATAGGACAGAAATGTAGGCCCTGGAACAACATTCCTATAATACAATCAAATGCCAAGCACTTTTATTAACCCTAACTCTAACAATTGAATGGTAAATGTTGATTCAGTAAATACTTGGATGAATCAAAGTTAAATTGCTGACCTTGTAATTATCATATAAACTACTCTAAACACTTCAAAGAAAACATCTTGGAGCGCTACTTGCTGAAAGGACCTCCGTTTAATAGTCCCAGAAGGTGCTCTTTGGTTGGGTTCAAAATTATATCTATAGAAACTACGGATCCAAGGCACTTCTTCTAGTTCCAAAATGTTAAAAAGCCTTTATTCAAACATGGCTCACTCTAGAAACGTTTGTAATGGTTTCTAGAGTGAGCCGTGTTTGAATAAAGGCTTTTTAAAAAAAAAAAAAAAAAAACGTTTTTGGAACTGGAAGAAGTGCCTTGGATCCGTAGTTTCTATAGATACTCTAAACACTTCCTCATTGGTCCTTTTTAAAACAAAATGAGGTAGGCAAGGTTCAGGACAGTGTAATCATTAAATACGTTTCTGTTGTTTACCTTGTTAGAAAGCCCTTCAGCTGGTTTAGAAGACACCAGGCTTTATTTTCACACCCTAAACGAGCTTTGACCTCGCTTACTGTTATATCAACAAATGTAACCCTGGACCACAAAACCAGTCTTAAGTCACTGGGGTATATTTTCAGCAATAGCCAAAAAAACATTGTATGGGTAAAATTATCGATTTTTCTTTTATGCCAAAAATCATTAGGGTAAGATCATGTTCCATGAAGATATTTTGTAAATTTCCTACCGTAAATATATCATAATGTAATTTTTGATTAGTAATATGCATTGCTAAGAACTTCATTTGGACAACTTTAAATATTGTCCTATCCTAACAAACCATACATCAATTATTTATTCAGCTTTCAGATGATGTATAAATCTCAATTACAAAAAACGTACCCTTATGACTGGTTTTGTGGTCCAGGGTCACGGAAGTAAACTAGTAGGTAAACTTCCATTGGGGTATATGGGAGACTATTTTCTTGAAAAGCAAAAGAAAAAACCTCTGTATTTCCGCAACTTTTCTGATGGATTATGGCAGTGAGAAGACAAATATATAAAACGTACAGTCACTTGTGTTGCAGTGCAACATTTTTGTAAAGTTAATTCCAAAAAAGGATTATTATATCCCTTACCTACCATATTTACAACGCCTCCAAGAAGCTATTTCGAGTATGCAAGACCACCTGCTATCTACTTAAATGGGAAAATACTGAAATCTCAAAAACTGTTTGCCCTACTCACATTTAAATAATCTGCAAAAAAACAAAAATATTTCACATGTCCCATAAATTTTTTGGCCTTTTTTGACCATTGGTCTGAACAGACAAATCGCATACGAAAATTTAACAGAATTTGTGGCGTATGCACATTTGTGTTGTTGAAAACAGATCTTAAAGGGATAGTTTACCCAAAAATATAAAATTCTGTCATTAATTACTCGACCCGTAAGACCTTCATTCATCTTCGGAACACACATTAAGATATTTTTGATGGAATCAGAGAGCTCTCTGACCCTCCATAGACAGCAATGATATTACCCCAATCAGCGCACAGAAACGTAGCAAGTACATCGGTAAAATAGTCCATGTGACATCAGGGGTTCAAGCGTAATTTTACGAAGCTACCAGAATACTTTTTGTGCGCAAAGAAAACAATAATAATAATAACTCTGAATGTCTACTGAATGTAAACAACGCTGATTACGTTGATTACGTTCTGGGGTACTCTTGGCGGAAGACGGTAACTCGAGGAGAAGAATTTGCTGAATAAATTATGTTATTATTGTTTTCTTCGTTAAATTACGGTTGAACCATTTTATTGGCTGGTCAGTAAATGTAGCAGCACACTGTGTGATGATCATGAAGATCAATCTTTGGTTGCAAGACTGACAACAGCTTTGAACTTCTCTCACTGTATGACACAGGACCACCGATTAGGAGCCATGGAATTTTTTCATAATTTTTTCACATCACTGCTGTACATAATATTTTTAATAAACTGTATACCGAATTTGGTCCATTTAATATCACTTTCTTAATTAAATTTGAGCAGTTCTATGTATTCTTAATTTCTGGAAGAGCCTGTGGCCCAGCGGTCTTAGTGTCAGTTCTTGACCTGGGGATTCCAGGTTTGAATCCTGTATTGTGGCCTAATGGTTAGAGTCGAACTTGTAACCCAAAGGTCGTGGGTTTGAGTCTTGGTACCAGCAGGGATTGTAGGTGGGGGGAATATATGACCAGTGCTCTCTTCCGCCCTCAAAACCATGAGGTGACCGTGAGACCCTTGAGCAAGGCACTGAACCCCCAACTGCTCCTTGGGCGCCACAGCAAAAATTGCTGCCCACTGCTCTCATGCTCTGGGTGTGTATTCACTGCTGTGTGTGTGTGCACTTGGATGGGTAAATGCAGAGCACAAATTCCGAGTATGGGACATCATACTTGGCTACACATCACTTTCACTTTAATTGAAAGATGATAGTCCGTTATGCCACATTAAGCATTTTGCGTTATGGGAGGAAAAGTTAAAGTTTGTGCATTTCATTCATATTCAATCTCCTTGCCTTATAGTACATTTTATTTTGCAAGTGTTATTGTAATCTTTTTCCTTGTCTTCACCACCTGGTTACTGTTGTAAAATGTTGAGATATTTTATAAAAAAAGATTGCAAGTGACGTCACTTGTGCAATGTTCAGTCTAATAAGAGTGCATGTGCATGTCTGCAGCCAGACCCTTAGGGGGCGTCGAAAGGTGGGACTAGGATACACAATTGACCCGACAACATAGCATCATAAACAAAACCTTCCTAACATAAAATATTAATCTAAATACCAGAAACAAGTATTAGTATTAGTTAAACTCTCCATCTCACTATACTCGCTTCCTTACATTTTACTGGAACTTGAGTTTATACTGCAGTCTGATGCAAACAACATTTTACCATTAACACTGAAAAACACAATAGCAAACTTTCATTAGCCAAAATGTCAGGAGAATAATTTATTAAGAGAACTGAATGAGATCAAAATGTTTTGCCTTTCTCGTGTAAAAATGTAAAATGATGTAAAATAAATGAACCAGTTTTATGGTTTTTGTTAAAGTGATACAATTCGGTTTCTAGTTGCAATAATGGATCTTTTGTTTTTGACAAATATAAACATTTTATTCAGCTACGATAGGTACATGAAATACACCTACATTGACAGCAAATGTAAAAAAAAGCCTATTTTCTGAGCAGCTCTGATTCTCTTTAGTTTAAAATGACATTTACTGTACTGTATTGTGCATTGTGAATCAAGGCATGCTGCATAATCATTAAGTGAAACAATAAGTGCATTATATCAGAATGTTTAAATCATTTTTGAAAATAAACGTTTATTTTCAGAGCTGCGAACATGCATTCAAATAAAGCTAAAACACTTTATATTAGAATAAATATATATATACACCTTTTTCCATTTGATTTGACCATTTAGACTGTTGGCATTTCACAGGTTTTCTCAACTGGTTTTACACAAATTCAGTGCTCTAAAAAACTTAGCCATATTCAAAAATGCTATTGATTAAATACAACTTTCAAAATACACTGTTCTCGACTTTAATTTTAGAGAACAGTGTAAAATCAGTTGAGAAAAACTGTAACAATCATATAATACATATTACGTAAAATAATACTGATTATACTGTGCGTACCCCGCTGGGATAGACTCCAACCCCGACCATGCAGAGGACATGGAAAATGGATGGATAATACTGATTTTGTTTCACAGTACTGTATGTTTCATAGTTGTTTAACATTAGCAATTAATAGTAACAGAATTCAGATGACTTTCCATATGACGAGTACTTCTAGAGAATGTAAAATCAGAATAAAATCGTGAGTTTCCTTAATAATAAACATGATATTACATAACAATACTGATTATCTATTACAGTGTGAATCACAGTTGTTTCACATTAGCTACAGATGTAACAGAGCATTCAGATGATTTTCCGTTTGACGAGTACTTTAGAAAAGAAGGAAGTAGGGGACTCTGTGTCCAGCGTGCCTCTGTTTTCACTCAGACACACTTTGATCCTGCGCAGATCTGAGCTTGAAAGGTTGGTCTTCAGGTTTAGGAGAGCAAGAACATGCTGCTTACTAGTGAAGAATGACAACAAAGAACATTGATGAAACAAGGCACACACACTGTAAGATTAATAATCAAATTCTAAACTCATCTTTCATTTGGCTAATGGCAAAACTGTAGATATTTGTATAATGAATGAGACTGAAAATAAGATATCTTACTATAGTTGCTTTCTCTAAGGTAAAATAACTGCATCTTGCCAGCTGCTATCTAACAGACTCACCTAATGTCAGGATAGTCTCTTGCCAGAGTAACTATCTCAAGCTGCAAACTCCCAGGATCCTGCAGTCTCAGAATCTCTGATAATTTTGGCAGTATTTGACCGAGCCATTCCTCTCTGGATCCCTAGGGAAGAGAATGGTACTCAGTTTTAATGTTACATCATAATTTCCCTCTGCTTTCCCACAATTCAAGCAAAGAGAACAATGTAACGATTACACTGAATAGAGCCATATTTTGTCTGTGACTCAATGTCATATTGTGTTTAAAATAATAGTACTACACTACTGTATGTTCCTGTCAGCATATCAAACACAAATGTTTTCAATTTTCCAAACTATTTGAACTCTTAATTAACCCTATACAACACTCTAAGCTTCTGGGGCTTTAATTATTGTTTTAAGTTTCCCAATGTGAACAGCTATGATAAAAACATATTTACATTAAAACTTTGTTAAAATAACTAAATAGAGATAAAACAATGATCAAGGGAATAGTTCACGCAAAAATGAAAATGTAATGATAATTTGCTCACCCATGAATCCTCTGCAGTGAATGTAATTTTAAATAATTTCTTCTGATCAAAATATGAGTCCATAATTCAGCATAACGCTTCCTCCAGTGAAAAGGTCCATCCCTTGTCATCCTCTCAAAGTCCATTGACATATGTGTTTAGAACTGTTTAGAACTGTTTTCACTTGTAAATGGTGCTTGATCCGTGCATATTTCTCTCCTGATTCAGTTGAGAAAGCAATATTATAGATAGAGGACTCTTTTTTTGAGCCTGGTTTGAAGTTAAAATGCCTTAATGATGAATTTGTTTATTACAAACATGCAGCCTTTTGCTTTACAAGACATTAATTGATGCTACTGGAGTCATGTGGATTACTTATGAATTATTGTGATTTTTTTTATCAGCTGTTTGGACTCTCATTCTGACGGCACCCATCCACTACAGAGGATCCATTGATGAATATGATATGTAATGCTACATTTCTCAAAAAATCTATATGAAAGTATGTTCATATGCATACATGTGTGGGTCTGTATGTGATCTCACCACATTGGCAAACACAGAGCAGATTGTATTGCTGTCGTGGCAGATGAACTCAGCAGCTGCTTCTTGCTGCTCTTTGTCTTTCAGTTTCAGTTTTCTCATCATTCGCCTCACATACTCAACCATTACTTCTTCATGCAGCTCAGCCAGTAGCTCCTATAAACATATAGACACACACTCTTCATATATCTATAATTGTAAAATAATAGTAACCAATGTAAGATTATACATCTGTTTACAACTGTAGTTCTCGACCTTTTCCAAGGGCCCCCATTGCCTACAACAATATTAGAAGGCCCAGCAAGTTATTTTTCCAGTTGAGACACATTTTCCAGCTTTCCAGCTCTTTTATTTATTTATTTATTTAAATATGTCATCTTGAGACTCCCTTGTAAGTTTGCTGAGGCCCTCCAGTGAGCCCTTGCCCCCTTGTTTGAGAACCACTGATTTACAATATGTTACAGTTCTGTCAGAAACGATATGCTGCAAAAGTGGTTCTGACCTCTCTGCAGACAGGCTTTAGCTCTTTGAAATTGTCTATGTTATTCTCAAGCGCCTTCACCAGCTCCTCCACAACCTCACAATGTCCAGCAAACCAAACTTGAGTCCACAGGTTATGGTACAGCGGCTGTGTAAATAAACATTATGGTTATTTCCAAAATGTAAGAATTGATTTAAGAAGTTAATATTAAAAGAAGCATTGCAAACATGGAAGTACAGCACAGTATGTGACTTCTCTAAGTGAGGACTTCTGTGTTGGCCCTGGAACAACATTCCTATAATAAAATCAAAAGCCAAGCCATTTCTTAACCCTTTCCACAACCTAGCTCTAAAAATCTGAGATTTTAAATTTGAAGTTAAAGGTTTAAAAAAGTATGATTTCTTTGACCACCACTCCGCCACTGGTTGAGCCAATAGATGTTAGACCTTTCAAGCTAACATTTCATCATAACCATTGATTGATATGCTGTCCAACAAGATGTTGATACAGTAACTGCTTGGCTAAATCCAAGTTTATGGAACGATATTCCGGACAATTTTCAAATAGAATAGCAAATTGTATTTTCAATTGCGTTTTCAATATGTGGACGCATAAATTGTGACATAATCCAAATGCAATTGCAAATCCTGCATTAGCGTTTGCATTTTCGCTTTCGCGAACGCACAGTGACTGCCAAATTTCAAATGAAAAAGCAAAGTCCATTTGCAACTGTATTTCCCATGTCTTAGGAGTTACGAGCCTGTCATATTTAAATAGCAATATTAATTACCACGTCTGCTTTTTCACTCTCGCTGCGTCGCGCATGTATCCTGCCAAAACTCAAATGGAATCGCAATTCCTTTTGCATTTGAATTTCCGATGTCTACACAGAAAGCTGTCAATCATCGTCAGGGGCGGGACTATAATATGGGGCGTGTTTGTATTGGGAGGTGACGTGACTCACAGACGACCGTGCCGAATGCTCTGATCAATGGAGGTAATCGGTAAAGGCTCCGCTAAAGGCAGCTACCAATCAGTTTCGTACCTGTGTGAACGAACAGACAGTGCAACCTTCTTGGCACAATACATAATTATGTCTTTTTTACCCCAAATGTAGGGATTATCCCCTGCTAACAGCTGGAGCCACAACGGTACGCACAATAGATCAAAACCAAATGCTTTTCAGCTGTCTCTGCATCTCTCACTGTTTACACTCACTTATACTTTTAATCCATAATAGAGAGCGTGTCACCTGCTTCAAGACCTTTTAGCGTTTGCACTGCACTTTGATGCACTTAAGCAAACAAACTAATAATCTATATTCCACCTTACTTTATATTTTATTCAACAGTTTTAATCCGTTATGGAGTTTGCGTCCAATACGTGGCACCAAAGCGTATTGGATCCTGCCTCAAGATCTCTCGCTATTTACAGCCGCTGGACACCGCGATTGATGCATGTGATTTTTAATGTTATCTTGCCTTGACTGTGGCTTGTTCTGTGACAGCTGCACCTAGATCTGACTGGTGAGGTGTAATCTGGGGCAGGCAGAGTATGAGTAGCAGCATTTTCTGTTTTGTCATATGCATCTATCGGATCGTAAACAGACTGATAGATCTTGAGGCAGGTGCACATAGGCGATTAGATAGGAAGAAAGACTATAGGTTGCAATACGGTTAAACATGTAGATTGCTCTGTTTGTTTGCTTATAGGCATAACGTGGAGGTGCATAACGGTTTTTTTGTTAATAAAAAGGTCTTGAGGCAGGTGTGACACACTCTCTATTACGGATTAAAAGTGTAAGTGATAGTAAACAGGGAGAGATGCAGAGACAGGTGAAAAGCGTTTGGTTTATAGTGAATATTGACCTATTGTGCGTACCGTTGTGGCTCCCGCTGTTAGCAGGGGATAATCCCTACATTTGGGGTAAAAAAGACATAATTATGTATTGTGCCAAGAAGGTTGCACTGTCTGTTCGTTCACACAGGTACGAAACTGATTGGTAGCTGCCTTTAGCGGAGCCTTTACCGATTACCTCCATTGATCAGAGCATTCTGCACGGTCGTCTGTGAGTGACGTCACCTCCCAACACAAACACGCCACCTAGTATAGCTCGCCCCCTCCCATTGATTGACAGCTTTCCATGTAGACGTCGGAAAATCAAATGCAAAAGGAATTGCGATTCCATTTGAGTTTTGGCAGGTTACATGCGCGACGCAGCGAGAGTGAAAAAGCAGACGTGGTAATTAATATTGCTATTTAAATATGACAGGCTCGTAACTCCTAAGACATGGGAAATACAGTTGCAAATGGACTTGCTTTTTCTTTGGAAAGTTGGCAGTCACTGTGCGTTTGTTCGCGGGAAAAGCATCGCGGAAAATGCTAAACGCTAAGCAGGATTGCTAATTGCAGTTTGGATTATGTCACACTTAATCGTCCACATATTGAAAACGCAATTGAAAATACAATTTGCTATTCTATTTGAAAATTGTCCGGAATATCGTTCCATACAAGTTTGTTAAATTGCTGTAGTATCTATCAAATGCTGACTTCTACATTCTGATACCTGGCTAAACTACTGTATACTAAACACTTCCTCATTGATCATCTAACATATAAAATTAAGATGGAAAATATTGATTAGGACAGTATCTCCTGGTAAACAGTTATTGTAACTGCACATAATTTTTTGTTCTTTACCTTTAGTTCTGTGTGAATTAGACCGAGGAAGTATTTGTAACAAAGTTTTTTGAGATCTGCTAATGTGGACAGGCAAGCTGTTCTGGTGTCCTCTGAGAAAGGATGCTCTGGTTTTTGTACATAATCCCTGAAGATATAGAGAAATAATGGTTGGTACAATTGTATTATAATAATGACAGTAGACTTGTTAACATGTTAACAGTTGAGAGCTGTAATTTTTATAAAAATAAAATTATATTTGAATGATTTTAATTCAAATATGAGCAACAAAATACATTGTATTGTATAATTTATAATATATTTTTTAATAATTACATTATATTGTAACCGCATATTTAAACAATTAAAAAATGTACACTTCTTAGAACTGGTGCAACAAGGTAGAAAACAGATTTCTCAGTCAATCATTCAGACTCACCTAAACTGGTAAATATTAACCAGATTAGCACTGAGAGTTTTAGGAATGTTTTCTTGTTTTCTTTTGATAAGTTCCTCCAGACTTGTCTTATAGCTGCCATTGAAAAAAAGGAGAAAGCATGTCAATCTTATGATTTTACATATGTGAGAATGTGACAATGATAGTTACTAGTTAGCTACCTCATAAGAAAGCTGTCCAGCTGGTTTAGAAGACTCCAGGCATTACGTTCACAGCTCAAAAGTGTGTTGACATCTTTTACAGCCCCATCAACAAGCTATAAAAAATGTTGACTCTGTTTAAGGATCCCAACATGTATAATTAAAGTAAGATGATGTTAGAGTCAGTAGAGCTCATAACCTACTGGTAAAACATCTACAGCAAAGTTACTGAAGTAGTATCCATCCATTAGCTCTGGTTCGATGTCATCACTCCATTTTTTCACTTCTTTCTCAAAAGCATTGGATAACCACTTTCTGATCTCATTCTGATGAGAGAAAATAAGCAACAGGAATTATAAACTAAAACATGCAGGATTAACTGATATGAGAGAGAGGAACCTTAACTAACACTGTATCTGCACCAGATATGAGCAGCATGTCCAGTCAAAAGCAAACTAAAAAAAAAACAAATCAATATTTTATTTGCAGAATAAAATCAAATTCTGCAAATGGGAGCCTCATTTTAATCCTAACATGCTACAGATGCTATAACGTCAGTCATGTTCTGAATCACCTCTTTGTAAGAGAAGTACTGTTTCTCTAATCTCTTAAGATCCTCTTCAGGTAACAGAGGTCCAAGTGATGAATTGTTGATGTGCTCCTCTAGTTCTTTATGCTTCAGT
The DNA here is from genome assembly GCA_018155175.1 of Sinocyclocheilus anophthalmus. NCBI lineage: Eukaryota > Metazoa > Chordata > Actinopteri > Cypriniformes > Cyprinidae > Sinocyclocheilus > Sinocyclocheilus anophthalmus. Next base: position 146,863 of record JADLZN010009768.1, read on the forward strand.
ACATCTCTAAGAAAAATCATTAAAGAACATTAACATTTCTGAAACTGGAAATGTATGTAAAACAGCATGCTTTTGAAAGAGTAATGTTGTTTACTAGCCCTTACTTTGGGTAGTAATCCACAATCCAACTCAATATATAGAGGCATTCCTCTAAACTGATATTGGATCTGGCAAGCTCTTGGAGTCTGGTGGAAAATGCTTGATGGTAGAGCTGAGCATACATTCGGCAGATGTCAAAATCTGGTGGGTAACACTCTCTCAGATTTCGGACCACTCTGAGCAGGTCTTTCTGCACTTGTTTGCCCATTCGGCAAACCTCTTTCTTCAAGGAGGTAGACAGATTGTCTGCTTTATTCTCCTGTTCATCTGCATTCTTCATTCGTTGCTCCACGATATTCTGGAGTAATGTGTCATGGATCTTTCTGCACCTTGCGGGCCTCCATATTGGTCGCTGATCCACGGCCACTTCTGCCCAGCGTCTGTCCTGTGCCTCCTCTTTAAGTATTGAAGTCAAAGCACTCTTGAGTGTCTCCTGGTTGTCCTCACTGAAAGAGTCATGGATGACCAATCTCAGTCGCAAAATAAAGATCTCATAGTCCGTATACAGCTTGTCTTCCTCATCTTCTGCCCTGGTCACTTCTTTAGAACTGAAGAGACATTCCTCCGCTTCCAACAGCTGCTGCTGTGCTTCAGCCAAACGGTTCTGCTCAAGGTTCCCATTGAAATCTAGCTCCACTGCATTATATATGAGAGGACAATTACATTATATTAACTTCTGAAAATTAACCCTTAGCTTGTGCTAATTCTCATGTGTATGGTATAGAAGGAGTTTTAACTTTTGATGCCAACGATCCTCTAATATAGTGATCATATTGCGAGAGACCCATAATAAAATATATGTAGCAGCTGCATTATACATTTGTATTACTGTGTACATTTTCATGTAAATTTTGAACATCAAGTCTTAAATAAAGACTAAATGTATGAATTGCATTTATATTGTCATTGTTCTAATGGTAAAACAAATTATTAAAATAATATCTGGAAAATGTTTACTCTTTGTATTATGCTTACAGTGAATTTTTTTTCTAACTATACTATACCTGTTGGAGTTTCAGGGGATTTTGAATTCTTCTGCCATTTCTTGAAGTCAAGTTGTTTAATTTTTTCTGATATTTTGATTCTGATTTTTTGTTTCTGACATTTCACTTGAGGATCACCAGGGGAATCTGCTATGCCTTCAATGGTGTCAAGGTCCACTTCTAAAGTATAAATCAGAAATTAGAGGATGATAAGAAACTTGTTTTCTTTCATTTACAAGCATTACAATTTACAACCCATTGTGCTATTTTACCTAACAGTGTTTCGGGGGTGAGAGCAGCTTCAGATTTTGAATTCTTTCTGTGTTTTATAAGGCTTTTCATTTTCATATTTTTTGCCATTTTCAATTTGTGCTTTTGTTTCTGACATTGTTCTTTGGGCTCTTCATCAGCTGTGCCTTCAATGCCAATGATTTCTTCACAGATGTGTTCAGATTTCTTATTTTCTTCAAGGTCTTCGGAAATAGCACGAGAAAGTAATCAGAAACATATCACGTTAAAAATAATATTATAAAATAAATAAATCCTCATACTCTGAAATATGGGATGGGGCGAGGGGGTGGGGGGGGCTGTACAACAGTGAGTGCAAGCTACATCAAGTGAGTATTACATTGGACATATGGATATTTTTCTTACAAAAACACTTCGATTCACTACAGAAGGCCTTTGTTAACCCCCCCGGAGCCGTGTGAGACTTTTTATTATGAATGGGCGCTTTTTATTACACTTCCTTTGGACTGATGCACTGCAACACCCACTAACTCCCATTAAACAGCTTGGAAGATCAAAGAAAAATTTTAAATTAAACTCCCGACTGGATCGTTCTGAAGAAGAAAGTAATATTACACCTAGATGACTTGAGGGTTTGGAGTTTTAATTTAGGGCTATTTTCACATTTCTGGGCGTGACAACTAACCCTTTAAATTTACCAGTTGCAGTTGTTCCTGGGAGGGGATTATGCGCAGCTTTCTAGCATCCAGCTTCTGTGCTATGACGCATCAGGATGATGCTGTGTCGCCCCAGGGATTTGCTGGTCTGTGGCAGAGATTAAAGTGCGAGCTGACGGGTAAGTGTCAGCGTAAGCGCTCATCACCAAGGTGTGAAAAATGTTGGGGGTGGAAGAGCTCACTTGTTTCAGAGTATTCTTATAGCAAGCTATAACAGTGAGAAGGCGTTTTTTCATGTTTTTTCACCATCCTCTATAAAATACATGATGCGGCGTTTTAAGCTGAAATCTTGTTAGTCTGTTAGGTTTTAAGACGCAGACTTCAGGATAGTCCTGCAGACCGTGATATGTTGTCTGCTGTACCATGGTGCTGGCGCTTCATGATATGACGTTGGTTCTGCCGAGTCATATTAATATTTCTGTTCAGCTCTGCTGCTGCGTGAGCCTGAAACATTAAGTGGGCAAGCTGTTTTACCATAATGCTATAATGGTAAGGTCTGATAGAGTTGAGAAGATGGGTTTTCCTATCTCCGCTCTCAACTCGGAGAGCACTAAGCAAGGATGTGCAATTGAAGTGGTGCGTCAGACATTCCAGTATTATTTCTTGTACGGAGTTGAGGAACAGACTCTAGGAGGCCTGCAGCGGATGTTGTAATGCATTATGGTATGGCGCTCAACTGATCAAAGCCGTATGGACGGCTGTTAATTTTTCTTACGCTCCGTGCATGCTTTGGGCTGGAAACAGTCAAGTGGTGCCCGAGCCACTATCTAGAGTAAAAATTCCTATGAAAGCTGTTTACAACTAATGCCATAGTGAATCGGGCTGCAGGTATGATGGGCCTGGTGAGCAGGGTTTTCCTGTCTTACTCCGCACTGCCCATGAATAAAGGGTTAGTTCAACCCAAAATGATATTTCAGGACCATAAATTACTCACCTTCAAGTCATCCTAGGTGTAAATGACTTTCTTCTTTCAGACGAATCCAGTCGGAGTTATATAAAAAATTGTCTTTGATCTTTCAAGCTCTATCGTTGTAGTCAGCGGGTGTTGCATTCCTTCAGTTCAAATGACGTGAAATAAAAAGCACCCTTCCACAAAAAAAAAAGTGCCTCACACGGCTCCGGGGGTGAACAAAGTCCTCCTGCAGCGAATCGATGCGTTATTGTATGAAAAATAATCATATTTAAAACGTAATAATCAACTTAATCTAGCTTGCGCTCACTGTTGTATACAGGGAAGCAGTTCCGGGAGGATGATGTAAGATGTCGGCGTTGCGCATGCGCCAGTGAGTCTCATGGAAACCAACGTTTGTTTACATGATCAAAGGAAGCAAAGTTTCCTTACGTTAGCAAAGGAAAACCAGCCTCCTCTCGGCTTATATCCAAATCCTCCCACATTCTTCCTTACAAATCACGGTTTTGTTCAATTATAATAGTGACTTGTTTGGTTTCGATTAATATACAAGGGCGGGAGTACAATTATGAGCTGCGAGATGCGGCGCGCAAAGCTGACCTCACATCATGCCCCCGGAAACGGCTTGTTTTACAAACATGCTGAGCGCAAGCTAGATTTCAACCAGTGATTATACGTTTTGAATATGGTTATTTTTTCCAAAAAACCGAATCGATGTACAGGAGGCTTGTTTCACCCTCCGAAGCTGTGAGAGACCAACTTTTTTTTTTGTGGTAGTAGGGTGCGTTTTATTCAAGTATTGAACGAAGGAATGCAACCACAATGAGTACAACGATGTTAGAGCTTGAAAGATCAAAGACAATTTGTTATATAACTCCGACTGGATTCGTCTGAAAGAAGAAAGTCATATACACCTAGGATGCCTTGAGGGTTTGCTTGCCCTTTCGTGATCCCCGTGAAGAAACGCAGCCTAATTTTTATTTTGGGGCGAACGAACCCTTTAAGGCACGTACATTGATTTGGCGCTTACGCTTCCAACTCTTGTTCATGTGACTGTTTTTAAGCACGGACTCCACAGCTGACATTTGCAGTGCACTATGGTTTTTGGTGCTTCATGCTACTAAACACTAGTCTGCCCGGCTAATAATAATTATTCTTTCAGCTCCACTGCTGTTTTGAGCTGGAACAAATAGTGAACTCTGTGCTATGAGCTGACTCTGTGGAGTTTTGCAACACACATTTGTCATGCAACATGGTTTTTGGCACTTCAAGCTACCAACACTATTTGCATAACTAATCATTATTCTTCTCATCCCAACTGAGATGCACTGAGCTGAGCTACTGTGTGAATGAGTTCACGTGTGCCGCATCCCGTGTGAAAGGGCCTTAAGAGTATCTCTTATGGCAAGCTATTAAGGCCTCACCATGTGTCAGCCTTAGTCATGTATTGATGCCGGAGTTTGTATCAAACCCCGCGCCACCCCCCCTGTCACATGACTGGCTGCATTATGTGACTGCAGCATATATTATTGTGCACTAGAGATGTTGGGTGCTTCATGCTATCAAGCAGTGGTTTGCATGACTAATTGCTCTGTTCTTTTCAGCTCCGCTGTTGCATTGAGCTGGAGGTGTGTTTGAATGTGGGCAACCTACAAGTGTGTTTGCCTCTCTATCAGCTGTTCCACCGCTTGTTGATTTTGACTGTTCCCCGCGCCTTAGCTTTGGAGATCGAGAGGATAACCCTAAAGCCATTGGTGCAGAGTCTATGTTGACAACCACTCTGTGGTTGGTGCTCGCATGCCTGATTTTAATATCCGTTCCTGTTTCAGAGGTTTTTCCTGCAACTCAGGTGTCTCGGGGCCTCATGAGGGAGGATCAAGCTGTTGTATGGTTACACCATCCAGCTTCTATTGGTTGATTGGATTTGTGTCACCTAACCTTGTGCTTGGAGTAAGAAATTTCAAGATGCTGACGCAGAAGTTCATCCTGCCTCTATCTGAACCCGAGATTGGTTTGTGACCATCGTCTAAGGTCCCCCATGCGTTCTGGTTGCTGCATCAATCATCAAGAGAACAGGAAGTTCTCAGGTGTGCTTTTTAGGAATAAAGCTGCAATAATGTATTCTTTTTTGCACCATTGAACTGGCCTTGATACGCTAAGGGAATGGATGTATCCGGCACTGTTCTATGTCGGAGGGGGTGTGTCTGAGTTTTGAGTTACCTTGACGATTGGATAATATAGCCTATCACACAAAACTGTGGACAGCAGCGGGTTCTGGAACTCAAATGGCTTACCAAATTGATGTGTTGTTCACATGTAGTCAAGCGAACTGACACAACGTCTCAGTGCTGTGGCTCTCCTACATGGATTGTAAGGAGAGGACTTATGCTTCTTGACCCTGCGCAGGTTGGTGAGACGTGTTCTTCTGTGAGATGCAGAACAGGTTCCTGGCGGATCAGAGACAGTTCATGTCCCGGGGTCACCTGAAATATAAGGAGTGGAATGATATTGAGAAAGAGTTTGGACGGATGAGGGAATGGAGATTGCAACCTAGGTGGGTTGAGTATCAAGGGAGAGGTTCGGGAAAGTAGAAGTTTGAAGTGGTTTGCTTGGAGCATGCGCATTGCCCGCTCTGGCTTCCTTGTCTCCTCCGTCGCCTCTGGGTGTGGACGCTCTAGCTCAAGAATGGCCCAGGACCAGTCTTATTCCTTCCCGTCGACCCGTTTGCTCCCAAACGATTCTGTTCAGTGTAAGGTTGGTCAGAGTGAACGTCTGTTGTTGGTGGTGCAGTTTTGGCCCACTCATACATGGATCTCAGAATTGGTCAGTCTGTTAGCCAACCCCCTTGGGAGGTTCCCCTCAGACACGACCTGCTGACTCAGGTTCAGGGCATGATTTGGACATCCCCATCAGGATTTTTGAAACTAATGGGTGTGACCCCTGAGCGGAGTTGTAATGTGTTCCAGTCTCTTGGTAGAGATTACCGACACTATTCTTAATTCTAGGGCTCCCTCCACGAGACGCTGTATGCCCTTAAGTAGACACAATCTGGACCCAGTCCATTACCCTGTAGGGACCTGCCGCAGGTTTATGTGGCTGCCATATCTGCTGAGCATTACACATAGAGGGTGTCACGCGGGATGTCACCCTTGGTTTCTTTTAAGCAGGGACGAGACGGCGTTAGGCCTTTACGCAACAGCAAAGATTTTTTGGTTGGAAGGCCTGGCAGGCCATCCATTTGAGCCGTTTAAGTCTGTCAGATAACTTTGAAACCTTAAGCAGTTTTTGGTAATCCTATCCTCTCTTAGAGGACTGAGGATCTGCAGGCTCTGTCAGCTCCTCTTGGTTGGACTTTACCCCGAGGCTGGTTAAGTCTTACTGCTTCATAGGCCTAGTTAATCCTAAGGCTGCTTCGACTCCGTTTCGCTTTAAGCAATTGGTTGGAGGCCTTCTCCCCTGCTATGTGGGGTCAGATAATGACTATACCTCTAGCCTATGAGGCACGTGGTGTGACTTCGCCTCTAGAGGTATGTGCTCATTATACGAGAGCAATGGCTTCTTCTCAGGCTCTCTTTAAAGGGCCTTTGATGGGAGATGTCTGTGGCAAGGTAGTCATATATGTACTTTTAATTCAAGTTCTACGGTCTGGATGTGAGGATGGCTCCTGGCTCCCGGGTCTTATCCGCTTGAGCAGACTCTTTCCTCAGTCTTCCAGCTATCTTACGTACGTCAGGAGTGATGGTATAGCATTCCCATAGCGATGACGTCATCGCAGCATTGAAGTGAACCTATGAGAGGGAACATCTCGGTTACGTATGTAACCTTGGTTCCCTGAATAGGGAACGAGATGCTGCGATGCTGGCCGTTCCATACCTTCAATAGCGCTTCCTTCGTCATAGTGTAAAATCTGATAAAAAAAACGGAGTAGTGCTCGGCGGGTGTGGCAAGCTAATGGGCCAATAAATTGGCATGATGGTATAAGGGCTTCAGACATTCGTCACACTGGATGGTGCTTCCCATGGACGGATGAACATAATCCGCAAGCCTCTGTTCCCATTTTCAGGGAAAAAGGTACATAAGCTAAACGAGATATCCCTGGGTTTGGAGTATGCTCGTGTCGCTTACAGTTGAAGTCCTTTTCTGATTTTATTATTGTTTGCAAGGTTGAAACGTTACTTTGCAATATTTTAAATATCTTTGGGTATTTTGCATGGTCTGTTATTGGAGTAGTTTCACCCCCGCCCACAGGGTTGGAGTTTTAACTCCTATTCACTGTGAATAAAAAAAATAATTTAGCTGATACAGAGAGACATATAGACTGGGGGAATCCCCCCATCTCCCCACCCTCTGATTACTTATCATAACGGAACTACATGTCGACACCTGCCACAGTGTTTCTGCCAGTGAAGGGGGGGTTATTTTGAGGGGAGAGTTAGGGTATTTGTTTAGACTACAATCATCTAACCTAAATGTTTTGTCACCCAGTGTATTTGTTTTTCAATTTATAATGTTGTTGATTCATATTTATATTGTGAGGAAGATACTTAAAAAGAACTTTGATTTCAAACTCTGAATTGAATTAATTTGAACTAAAAAAGACAAGTAAAGAGTCAGTAATAAAATAAAAGAAGATCAGATCTAAGACAAAGCAATGGCCACACAACAAGATACAGACACAACGAATGATACAAAAACGTAATTGTGCTTTAGTTTTTTCGGCGTAGGTATAACAGTATAAGATTCAGGTTGACAGAAATACACAGATCAGTGAAAATAATCTAATAACGTAAAATAAAACATGGTTAGGTTTAAAAAAAATTAGTGCAGACAGCAGATGGGTTAGGAAAGTTGCTGGTCTCTGTAAGACAGAAGTCGCATCAAAGTATGTGAGGCGCCCGAGTGGTGCGCAAACATTTTCCCTCCGCCTTCTCAGCATTAATAATCACTATGCTCAGTCCGATCTGGGTTTAAATTTCCCACTTCACGCTCCATCCGCGCTATGATACAAAACACACAGCTTCAGCATCTGAAGATTATTTCAGTAGGTTTTATAATATCACGTGCGGTTAATAACGATATTAAAATAAGATTATTAATGAAATACAACTAAAGGGCTGAGTTTCAAAGTGGCTTAGTGGAACACTCAGTGTTGAAAACTTTTCCTACAGTGACAAAGCTAACATGGTGCCCTCAGCGATGAAAAGTATAATTGCGCTTTTTGTTGTGGCAAATTTTGTTGTGATGAAATCGCAAACGTTTTCATCAGTTTAGTTTACTACGGAGCGATGACATTTATAAGATGTCTCTCATTCAAAATCGGATTACGATGACAGTAGCACTTTAAGATACATTTGTTTTGTAATGCATTCAGTGAGAGAGCGATGCGTGGGGTGAAATAAGTGTTTGTATTACTAAGATCATGCTTTGCGTGAAAATATCAAGATTAGAATGGAAACAAAATCAAACTCCTGAGAATATAAGTTAATGAAATGCACAGATTAAATAAATTACTAGAACAATAACTTATAAGAACACGTTCAGTCTATTGCCCTCATCATAGTCCGTCACTCTTTTGATCATAGTGTCCTAAGTGTTGGGGAGGGGAAAGTCCTTTTATACCAAAGTAAGCATCCCAAATTGGTTAGCGCCACTATAAAAAAGTAACTCATTACGGTACTAGTTACCGTTTTTAGGAAAAGTAATGCGTTACGCCTTACTTTTAAAATTTGGACAGGGATGCGTGTTTGTTTTTAAATTAAAAATTCTTATTTGGCAACAGTATATAGTATAATGTTAGATATATTCTAATTATAATTCATAATATACTTTTCGCAGCAAAAGTGAAATGAATAAGCCTCTGGCTGAAGGGAAAGTAAATTTACGTCTCTACAGTAGAATGCAGAAGAAGAAATTTGCATTCAGCAATAAAAAAGACACACAAATGTTCGTCTAGAGTAATTTGTGCTTATTAGTACGGTTGAACTGATCACCGAAGGTCAGCAGCAAAGACAATGGTAAGTTAAATAGAATTGGAGATTAAATACAATAAAGATATTGTGTTGTTCTAACATTTAATATTGCCAGTTTCTTCATAGTTCTGAGTCTGACTTATTGTTTATTTAATTTGAGGACATACGAACTCTGGGTTTTTTTTGTGAGTGAGATGCATTAAGCAGATCATATTCTTTAGAACTACTAGAACGTCTTTCTCGGATTTCACTAACATTGGGGGACAGGAGAAAATGCTGTTAATCATAACTAATTGGGAAAATAAAGTAATTGCATTCCTATTTGAAAAAAGTAACTCAAATATTCTCTTGTAAATTCCCAAGTCTTGTTCCTTTACTAGTTACTTTAAAAAAGTATATCTGCTTACGTAACTCGCGTAACTTGTGTGCGACCCCCAACACTGCGATCCTTCTCTATCAAGCTAGAAATATGTTAACATGTGGACTCTGTTAAAGGCGGGCGATGCAATCGTCCTGTGGTGGAGAGCTCATGGATGCGAATGAAACCATGCACGCTCGACTTTCAAAACTTCCCCCACTCCTCGCTCCAGTCAAAATCCCCTGTAGCACTCCGCCGCTCCGCTCACCTACTTGCTGTGAGTAACTGTTGCTGTCAGGACAGTTTTTCAGAAACCTCCTTCTCATCATAATAATCTGGCTGTGGGCGCGGCCCCGTTTTATATCAATAGCCTGTAAAGCTCGAACAGCCAATACAAAAATTTTTGACTATTGGTTGCCATCCAAATCCCACCCACACACGCCCACCACCCTCCCATCACCAGTGTTGGGCAAAGTTACTGCTCAGTAATCCAAATAGCTGATTATCCTTTACAAGTAATCCCGTAAACGTTCTATTCTTTCTTTCAAACGTAATCGTCATTAGTACATTAATATGACATTACTTTTTTCTCTATGAAATTTATGAAATCCCAGCATACACGTTCCCGATAAATATTTGTTATTAAAGCATCATCGCCCATCTTGTCCCACTCTGTTTGCGTCATGTTGCGGGAGAGAAGTTCCTAATCAGGGTTTTCAACCTTTTAGGACATGCGCCTTTTAATTCTACTTACAGCTTTTCATCTCAGACTCTAAACAGCCAGGCTATAAGAGTGTGGTCAACATTTGCAGAACAAGACAATATATGTCATGCTATAGATTGTCTTACCTTTTCTCGCTTTGCTAAAGGGCATCATTCAGAACTGAAGGCAGCCAAAGTGTGTCCCAAGTACTCTCATTTAGCTTTCAGTGGTGTGAGAGACTATAGTTTCTCACAGCTTCTTTTATAGGCTGATGATGACGTAGTCCAGACATGCTGCTGCATCATGTGATCTAGTGGAGAGAATCTGCACCCTATGTTTTGACTCCTAATGTTTCTGTTTGCAAACAGCGTAGCTTTAATTTTTCTATCTTGATTGCTAGATCTAACCTACTTCCTGAGTGTTAATTATATTATGAATGATGATAAGGATGATAATTCTTCTGACATGGCTCATGTCTGTTTTGTAGAGAACAGAAGTCCAGTTCGAGTCTAACGATTCCATTTACATATTCTTGTTTAGGCATCAAGCATAAGTATTGATACCAAATGTCCCTTTTTGAATCAGCACTGGGTTGGCTAAATTACAAAAACTGGGTTGTTTTTAACTCAGGCGTTTAGTGTGTGTGTGTGTGTGTGTGTGTGTGTGTGTGTGTGCGCAATGGATTTTGGTCCGCCTTTGGAGCCTGTGGGTTGTTCCATTGCAAGTAGCATTACAATTATACCACAAATGTAGGCTATTGTGAGTTTGTGTTGCAATCTAATGTAGACATCATTTTGTTAACATCAACAATGGAAAACATAATAGCAAACTTTCAATAGTCAGATGAGAAGGAGAATTGAATGAGATTGCATTTGTAATTTTAGCTGTGTGACTGAATCTATATAGTAAGTTTACTTGTATTTTAGTTTTGGTTATATGGATACAATGCAATCTCTAGTTGCAACAAGTCTCTCTTTGATAAATTGCAAGTCATTATATTTAGTTGCTGTATAGGGAAAGGACATTGTCAGCAAAGGCTAGATTCTCAGCCCTTATGTTCTTTAGTTTAAAATGACATTTACAAGCCAAATAGATCTACTCTTACCATGGAATTTCTTTAAAAATGTTTACCCATTTGTATTCATGGAGCTCTTCGGTCACCGTGTTTTCTTATAAGCCACATGGTTTCTCTCTTGCTCGCTTCCAAATAGATCAGCTGATCCCCCAGCTTCAGGCCACACAACCAAATGAAGCGTGTCCTAGTTTCCCCCATCTCTGTGTCATTGCCTATGCCTGCAGCATTACAGTTTCTCGGAAACCGCATGGTTTCTCCAGAAATCCTCTCACAGCTGCCTCCAGATGTTCTCCAAGTGGATGTACATTCAAATGTGGGTAACACTTTACGTTCTGTAGTAGCTATAATGGGGGATTATGATTATGAAATTAATGTATACATCCAACAGGGTAGAATATAAAGAGCTAATGCAGCTAAAAACTATTTTTGTACTTTAAAAAAATAAACATTTATATTTGGCATTGCATTATTTTGTCCATCCGAATTGTCATTTATCCTGAATATGTCAGGTACAGTTATTTCTTGGCAGCTCTGGACTGTATTTAGAAAAGTAAATAAATGTGATGGCCAGTTGATAATGAATGCACTCAACTAAATATTGCATCAGTTGGACAGTGACATCTAGTGGAATTAACGTGTTATTTATTTTCCTTTTATTTTTAACATAAACAGATGCAAACATATCAGTTTTTAAAGGAATGAAGTTGAGGGTTCCATGCTGTTTACATAGCAATTATGTCACAGTATTTCTTTTTACAATAGTTTCTGACTCCTCCACTTGACAACATGACAACTACATTATAAGGGAGAATAATGATGAAAGAATGATTTCTGACCCATTTTTTTTACAGTCAAACTGTAAATATAAAGCATGCTTGTGTAGTGGGAAACTATGCAATGTTACTCTTCATGCATGGTGTCATGGAAATTTAGCTCAAGATGAATGACAAAAATGTATCTTTGTCATCTTTTCTTTTAGTGACCATTTTCTTTTGATCTGTCTCTTTAGAGGAGGAAATGCAGAATACACGTTTAATTGGATCTCAACAGTGCTGTCTGTCCATTACCATAATATTTTGAGGCCCTCTCTTCTGCTCAAATGCCCTGTTCCAAGACTTATAGGCTACTTGAAAGTCTCTTGAAATAAATCTGACCTGAAAACGTAGCAACTTTGATTGTGATGATTGTAAACCTGTGTTTCCTGTGACACTGATTATATTCCATTTATTCCAACTCCTCCATTGTGTTGCCGCAGTCCTCCAAAATGCTGGTTAAATCAACCAGCCCTGGGGTACCTATGGACAAAATGCGATTTTGGGAGGCTTATGCCCCAGAAGTTGTTTTAACATTTAAAAACCCAACTGTTGGTTGAAAACAACTCAATCGCTCCATATTAACCCAGCATTTTTTAGAGTGTATTTTTGTATAAAGGCTGATTTTTTTTTATGTACTTTTACTCAGGAAAAATGGATCAAATAGGTCAAAAGTGACCGCAAAGACATTTATAATTTTATAAAAGATTTCTTTAGAATTTTTTGTTTTGAATTGTCTTTCTATCCTTCCATATTCCTGGAACAACGAGAACATCACGGGTCCACAAAAATATTAAAGTGTGCAACACCGAATTTTCATATATCAATGATAATTTCTTGAGCATTAAATCAGCATATTAAAATGATTTCTCATGAAGAATCATGTAATACTGATTGGAGTAATGGCTGCTGAAAATTCCGTTTTGGCATTACAGAAATAAATAGCTTTATAAAATACATGACAGTACAAAACAATAATTTTAAACTGTAATCATTTTTTAAACTATCAATGTCTTTAATGTATTTTTTGTCAAAAACTGTAAGATTCGTTGCTCACCCCAACTTTTGAATAGTAGTGTAGCAAGCCTATATACGCAAGAAGCATCAGAATATCCAGTGTTTGCGTGAATTAACCAAAGCTCCCCCATATCACTTAAACAGTGACATCTAGTGATAAAAAGTGTATTTTATTGTATTTGTGTCGATCCGAATAGGTCACTAGATGTCCTTCAAAATACATTGAACTTGTACTTACGATCAAACAAGTTTGCATAAGACACGTTGAGTGCTTTAGTCAAACAGTCATTCCAAAAGTGTGTTTGTAAGTTTTACAATTAAATTACAAAACATTTTTTTTAACAAAAGTTATAGGTACCTATTCATACAGACATGGGCCACTTGTTTTTTAGGGACACACTTGAGAAGTTCATCTTACCTACTTCAGTATTAATTCATTCATTTTTTCCCCATGTCATGGTATGCCTAGGGAGGGGGGGGGGGACGGAACCTAGATGTAATCTATTACAATTTCAACTAAAATGAATGTTTCACCATGTTTCTGTCGGTGACAAGTTTTGGTAGTTGTAGTGTCAGGATCATGCGCTCATTATGTTTGAGGGGCCGATGAGTGGAGGGGCGGGGCTCTCATGCGTGTCATGTGACACACAACAGCAACGATACTACTGTATAACTGATATAGGCTTATGTTTTATTTTTATTTATTTTCCGAAATATTCCCAGACTATATCATGAATATCTAAATTCTCAAGTATGTGTAAGTAAATGCCTTTGCAACCTATAATAGATTGTTAGTTGATCGATCTGGCTTGTGCAAAGTCGCCTAAGAGTGTATCATTACTTGCCATAAAAATCTGTCTTTAAACCTTCAGTACCAATTGGGTCAGACCTGACTATTTTAATGCGACTGACTTTGTATTTAATGTGAATTTAATAAAAACATTGCAAGTTACTAAGTAGCCTATAACACTTTCATTGTATCATGGGGGTGCCTATGGAGTCTGTCATGAGCAAACATGACTCGTGCATGTCACCTTCATGTGGATCACCCTGCTCACAGTCATCCAAAGACCTTGTTCACAACCAGTGACAAATCGTTTTGGCTGCTTGAAGGCTGTTGCACATGTTAGCTAGCGGGGGCTAATCTGCATTTGTTCTCATCATCTGTTCATTCACGTTCACCAGCAAACACGCCATCAACAGTAGCATCTTACAAAATAAAACAGTGATATTTAAGGGCACTTGCCACAATACAGTGGGTGCTTGATGAATAAAATGAATGTACAGTGACTTCACATTGTTTGGAGGATGATGATGATCTAGTCATATTCAACACATTAATTGTTTTGTAAATCCTTGTCAAAAAGTAGTGTAAGTTAGCTCACTTAAAAACAGTACTTATAAGAATATTGTTGGAAGATGCTTTACACATGCTTTAGTATGTAAAGTACGTAAAGTAAATATGTATTTAAGCCTTTTATTTTATTCATATTTTATTATCTGCAAGTACAGCTTTTGAAAAAATTGAATAGCTTATTTGAAGTACACTACAAGTGCAGATTCAGTAAAACTAAGCACAGGGCAGTTCAAACTTTACCTCAGTGAACTGTAGTTAATCAGCACATAATAAACAATGAGCTGTAATACCCGCATGATAAAAGCCCCTCACATGAGAGGTCACAATGTTTATGATGCATCATGCTCATTGATAATGGCTGGGCACAATGCCTCTCTTTCTCTCAAGAGTGGAGGATGGTGGTGTCACTGTCAGCTCAGAGCTGCTGACACAGTGGAAGTTAGAGAGAGAGAGAGATGTTTGGGTGTTGGATCTGGTCACTTACTTTACATTAGGCTCATCCCAGTCTTTCTTTATGCTGCAGTGGAAAATTAGGGCAGTTTTATTGCAGTATTAGCAGTTTGAACTATTACATATGGAAACCCAAAAATGAGTAAGAAAAAAAATATAAGATAGAAATTCAGAAATCTGAAGTAAAACGTTTAGATTATTAGATACCAAGTCATAATTATGAGATTAAAAAGTCAAAAGTATGACAAAATGTTGAAATTATTAGATGCTAACTCATGAATATGAAATACAATTCAAAATGATGGCATACTTTGTCATAATTATGACGTAAAAAGTCAAAATTGACATAAAAGTTAAAAATTACGACATAATTCCTAATTTATCCATAATGATGGTTAATCATAATTAGGATTAATTTTTAATTAAGAATATGATATCAATTAAAAACTAAATTATGAAATACTAAGTCATAATTACTGATGAGGTAAAAAAAAAAAAAAATCAAAATAATGACAATCTAAATTATGACATTTCTATTATGACAACTCTCTAAAGATTTTAGCATGGTAATGGATATGACCATGTTAATGTATTTGGTCTTGGCGGAATAGAAATGCTACGCTGCTGAATTGCTGCTGCTGTTGTTTATTGCTGTTGTTGTAGATTATTGCTGCTGCAGCGAAGCAAGTACAGGAACTTGCTACTGCTAATACATACAGTATACACAGATTTAGAGCTGTGAGTATTAAGACATACTGCTGCTGCACAAGTAGCATATATAATAACCCATAGCAGATCTATACAGGTGGAGCAGGGGAAGGTGGAGGGTTTTAGAGGAACTCTGAAAGTGTGCTGTGAAATGCTCTAGTGAATGCTAACCAGCCATTTAAATGTAAACCAGCAAGCTCATTAGCTGTGTATGGCACATAACCAAATCATCTTGTGCCAAGTAGTTTAATGTTGTGAAGATCATCAGTTTGCATTAATGACACATCAGCCTGCGCCATCTAGAGTTTTGTGACAGAACTTGCCATTTTATCTCCATTCTGACTTTTATGTCATAATTCTGGCATTTTATGTCATAATTAGGATTTACCATAGCATGATTTTTTTCTTCTGTGACAATAATGGGCTTCCATAATTATAGGCTATTCAGGCTAAGGTGATTGAAGTAACTAACAATAAAATGCAGGCACTTAGCAAGACAGGTAAGAGTGAAAACACAATGATTACTATAGGCTAGTGGATTGAAATTTCAAGAAAAGTCCATAACAATTATATTGATCATCTAATGTTGTCATTAAATGCAATTCTGTGAAGTAATTTGTCCAATTGATCCCAAGTCCAGAAAGCTTACTCACTAAGAAAAGGCTATTTTATTCTACACATATCTCTTGGTGACCACCATGCTGCATCACACAAATGATACTGAATTCACATCAGAACTCCAAATCGAAGACTATTTTCTTTTTTTAAATATTTTTAAATGTCATTTATTCCTGTAATGGCAAAGCAAAATTTTTAGCATTAGCATCATAGTCCAGTCTGAGCCTGGTCTCATGAAAATGCGTATCAGTTGCACAATTTTTATTTTATTTTACGTGCTATAATACGCAGAAACATTCTTTGGCATGCATACGATATACATGTGTTTGATGTGTATATAATACACAGTTTTTGTGTGCATGTGATACTCACTTTGTTGGCGTGCATATAATATACATTTTGGCGTACATATAATACGCACCTACCCCACACCGCTAAACCAATTGCTTATCATATGCATGCCAAAGTCAATTTTTGCATATAAATATTACGCCAAATAGAAACAGAAAATCGTGCCATTGAAATGGCACATTCGGAGATTGGGCTATAGTCTTCAGTGTTACATGATCCTTCAGAAATTATTCCAAAATGCTGATTTGCTGTTCAAGAAACATTTATTATTATTATCAATGGTCACAGCTGTGCTGCTTCATGTTTTTGTGGAAACTGGGATCCATTTGTCCTAAGATTCTTTGACGAATATAAAGTACTAAAGAACAGCATTTAGACCCATGTTAAACATAAATCTTATGTATCCTATATAAATTTATTTACTGTCACTTTATCATTTATGATCCTTGCGAAAACAAGTACAATTTTTTAAAGGGGTCATCGGATGCCCATTTGGTATAAGTTTATATGATTCTTTAGGGTCTTAATGCAAAGTCTATAACATACTTTGGTTAAAAAATTCTCAATGGTAGTGTAAAAAAAACCTTTTTACCCTGTCAAAAACAGCTCTTTTCAGATCAAGCCGTTTTTGTCCTTTTCCTTTAAATGTTAATGAGCTCTGCTGTGCTGACCCCGCCCCTCTCTTCCGTGGGTGACGAACCGTTCTCATGATACTGTTTACTTTAGCAACGGAACTTTCTAACTAGCACATTACTAGGAAAGGCAGTTTGCAAAGATTCATAAAAGAACCTTATATTCACTTCTTCTGTAGGTGAAGCTGGATCACGAATGATTAGCGCGAACATAGATGCATTTAGGTAGAACGGAGAGCAATTTCCTTCAAAACACGTAATCTACTGCTCTTCAGTGCTCAGATGTTGGGAGTAAATGATGACTGCTATGTTCGTTATTACATCCAACAACAGAACATCTCAATCGCGTAGGAGTCATTCTTGTCTACATCTGCTCTGGTGGTGAAACAATGGCGGACTGTTACAGCTCACTCAGGGCGGGTCTAAGGTAAGACGCTACTGTCAATCAAACTATCATGGGAGGGGCCTGTCTTTTTGACGTCACACAGACAGGCATCTGAGAATGGCTTGATATGAGAAAGGGGAAATGATTTAACAAGATAAAAAAAACACTGGGTGGATCTTTATCATTATACGGTGGTTGTGTACACACACTGCCAACACACATTTCAGTTCAAACAACTTGTAAAAGTGCATGTCGCATCCGATACCCCTTTAAAGAATCGTACCGACCCCAAACTTTTGAACATTAGTGTAAAAAGTGGCTTCTTAAAGCACTGAACTGGTCAATGCTACCGTTATCTAACGGCTAGGTTTCCCCCAAGTATTATAGAGCTCCTTGTTTGAATAAGTACTGGACGTCTGCAATGGCTGGGTCTCTTGGGACTTTTAGATGCATTCAGGGCGCTCTGTGCCTCGTTAGCTGTTATTGCCCCGCGGATTCTGTCTCTTCACAGACTGCACGACTTTTCCAAGAGAACCCGGGAGTCTGTATTTGGAAATCCTGCGACTCAATAAGAATAATAATCACCTCGGTAACCAGAGGGCATTTCCTAATCAGGCTCCCCTAGGCTCATCTGCAAGCTTGTAATGTAAATGTGCTCATTATGCCTCCTCTGTCACCTCCAGTCACTCCCTCTGTCCAAATGGCACAATAATATTAGGCAAGCAAAGTTTTTTTTTTCCTCAGGATCTTTTTTAAACTAGTTTAGTTAGTATGTTTGTATAGCATGTGCTACTTGCAGTCACATGATTGTAAACTGGTTGAAGTATGATTTTTCTTAATCAGTTGGAAAAACTAAAAAGAAAGATAAAGCAAGAGAATTAAGCCTGCAATTAAACCAGGCTTCCCTATGTAGTCATTGTGATGAAAGTAAAAGGAATACAGGTTATTTGGAAGAAGAAATTGAGGTCAGCATGACTTCTTAGTAATTTCATCAAAAGGAAATTAAAGTTAACAGAAAGCGACCCCTATGGAAATGAACTACTCGCAATCTTGATTATTTGAAGGAACATCAAGATCTATTATCATTTAGAGAAAATTATTCAGGGACTCTTGGCCTCTGACATGTTGTAATTGCAAATGACATGAAACGATTTTGATAAAAGAACAAAAGTGTCGTCTTTCTGATAGAAAAAACGTCCTAGTGTGCTTCACATTACTTTTGAGGCAATAAGAGGTAACTTTTGAGAGGAGCGAAAGCAGAAAATGAGAGTTCAACTTTACCGTATAATTAGTTTCCTAAAATGTTTCAAGCCAAAGAGATGTTTAGCAGTGTGCATGTTTTTAAAATGTATTGTTTGTATTTTGTAAAATTCTGTGTCGAGTTGTGGGGCTAAACAGGCAGTGATGTAGAAGCAGGCGTTGACCTTCTTCTGCGGAGGTGGTGTTTAGCCACAATCTTATCGTTTGCGATACCGGTAAAAATTCTCCCCACGATAAGAATTAGTCTTCCCGTGATAATAACGATAAAGTCTAGTTGTTGACATATTTCTGTGTGCGACTGTGTGGAGTGACGTGAAGGAAGGCGGACGTGAAATTGAGCAGCTCCTTCTACAATCTGGAACAGGTTTGGATAGGGCTGTACAGTGCAACAAAAATCGGTCTGGGCCATGAGTAAATGTACTACAGTAGCACGTGTGCGATACAGTTTTACATGTGTATGAGTCGTTTACAAACCTGTTGCCCAACAAAGATATTATTTATTGACGTGCTTTTTCTCCATATTAACTTCATAACAGTTGAGTGTTTGAAATAACTTATTTTTGTGATCAGACGTGGTTTCGTATCACAGAATAAGGCAGAAATCATACTATTTTATAGCATTCTATACAGTGATAAAGGCTATGTCGATTAGCATTGCATTATAAATATACTTTATCCTTATAAAAATACGCAAGACTGCTTGAAGAACACAGATGCCATATATTTTGTGCAA
This sequence comes from Sinocyclocheilus anophthalmus, assembly GCA_018155175.1. Lineage (NCBI taxonomy): Eukaryota > Metazoa > Chordata > Actinopteri > Cypriniformes > Cyprinidae > Sinocyclocheilus > Sinocyclocheilus anophthalmus. The sequence continues at coordinate 166,248 of JADLZN010009768.1, forward strand.
TCGCATGTTTATTGTCTTCAGGTTTCCTCAGTTAAAATTTTTCTATCTGCGTTTTATTCAGCTACAGCGATCACTGGATACCTCTGTCCATATTAGGGATTTCCTGGAGCATTACTTCTACTATGCATATGTGGAGTTTCTGCGCCGGCTTCCAGTATTAATTAAACAGTCATTACATTACGTGTGTGCTCACAACACCCTATTTTGGGTAAAAATAGGAAAGATAATACTTTTCTCTAAAGAAACAGGATTCCCTAAATTATCGTCATTGATATCGTTATCGCAATAAATATCAAAAACTTATCGTGATGCATTTGTAAGCCCATATCGCCCATCCCTAGCCACAATATTACAACACAGAGTCGTACATTCCACAAGCTGACGTTTTGGCAGATTGGCTTCAATGTAAGCTGCTTTTAGACTAACGAGAAAGTTTTGAATTCTGAAACTTACTGGATGTTTCATATAGGCACAATGACCTCTTATATGTCAAAAAGCAGGATAGATTTCTCATTCTCATCCCTTTAAACTTTTATTTTCATTTTTAAATGTTGTTGCCTTGTGCTACCGCATTGGACAGCTTTGTAATATACATGTTTTGAAGAAAATATTTGTTTTAAAGTACGTTTTAACTCCTTCATACCAACCACACATTCATACACTCTTAAAATAAAGATTCCAAAAGGGTCTTTTTGCAGTAATGCAAAAGAAAAAACATTTGGGTTTCCCCAAAGAACCCTTCAGTGAACAGTCCATTTTTCTAAGTCTGAAGGCCATTTTAATGATCTAAAGAACCCTTTTCCACTATAAAGAACCTTTTGCGTAATAAAAAGCTTCCAATGAATGTTAAAGGTTCTTCATGGAACCATAGATGCCAATAAACAACCTTTATTTTCAAGAGTGTATTTCTATCAAATCATGATGCTTTCAGTTTCCATATTATGTCTCTGGTATAAAAACAAATCTGTGTGAGGTGGAGGAATAAAGAAACAGCATCTAGTAGTCTGCAGTGCACATGTGATATGAATTTAATCAGCCGTGGTCAAGACATATGAATGCCTAATATTATTTCTGTGAGGTCTCGCTCATAGGTGGAACGTTGCTGAATTCACTCTTTGCTGTGAACGATAGCAGGGCAAGGTGGTAGAGTGTGTGTGTGTGTGTGTGTATGAGGAACAGAATAGGGGTCTGGCTGACAAGGTTAAATTTAGCGGCTGATTAGACTGTATGAATTTTAATCTGCCTCTGACAAAGGCTCAACAGCACCCCTCCGCTCACCAAATCTCATTCTTCCTGATCCTGTCTTTTTCCCCCTCTCGTCCCCTCTCTCTACCACTCCATCTATCTCTCTCGCGCCCCTCCACTAACCAGGCTCTTCTTTCTCCTGGTCTCTCTCTATCTGTCTGTACGTATGTGCCTGGGGTTATAATAATAAGGATAGAGCTGATTTGAATGTGACGCAGGTGGGGGCCTCGGCTCTCTCCATCTCTCTCTTCCTTGATGAGATTGTAATGGATGAGGATGATTGTGAATGCATATTCATCGAGCGTAGATGGTGGCTCAGAAGCGTGACCCAGAGGTTGCGATGAGTTTATTTTCCTCCTCGGTCAACAGGTGGGCTTCTCTGGAAACTCATGTTGAATCACTGCACACCTCCACAAGATTTAAGTTGTCACCTAAATGATTTAAACTGTCACAAATCGTTTCACTGGCAGCGAGAAGGACATCCGTGAGTTTTGGGTATCCTCCTCTGCAGCATGTTACATCATGGAGGATAAATACTAATGAATTAAATCAGAGAATACCGTGAAAATCAAAGGTGAAGTGTTTCATTTGTGTGTTACTACTGTAGCGCTGACTGAATTTGCGGGCATGTTGGATCCACCTGCATGAAATGTACAGAATGCTATTATAATTTAATATAATAAATTACTTTTATACTATATTATATTATATTATTTGGTAATGTGAATAATTCAGTATTTGTATTATTCACAGCTATTTCTTATAACTTTAAAAGTTAATTTCGTATAACTTTTCAAGCACACTCGTATAATAAAATAATATCAGTACTAAAATTAAATTTTTAGTGAAAATGTTACATTGAATTACATTAAAATGGGCACAACACATATTTTCTTTATTTGTATCTTATGTATTTTTATTTTCAGTCAATATTTTCAAGTATGTAATATATGCATGATTATTCGTTGATAATATGTTTATATATAATATTGTATATAATGTTTTTTACTTTAAGTGTATCTTACATTGTCATTAATTTAATGTACCAACACAGTGTTATATCTTATTATTCAGGGTTATTAAAATTACAGATAAAAATGTGTTTATATTAAACGGTTTTTATAATCCTGACTATAAATAATATAATATAATAATATACTATAATATAATATATAATTCTTGGATATCTCTATTCTAATTGTTCTTCAGTAATATTAGTATTATAGCTATTTCTCATAACTAATACTACAAAGTTCAAGTATACTCAATATTTTGTAAATAAATAAACGGGCATTAATATAAAGTTGGATTTTATTTTAAAATGTTACATTAATTTACATTAAAATTGACATTTCTTTAATTTGCAGACAATATTCTGCAATCAATTGGTAAAACTGAGGGATGACTTATTACTTGAAGAATATTTGATATTATATTGGTTATACTATAATTTAATCATGTGACGCCTCACATTTTCATGCATGTACCACACAGTTATTATTATTCATATTTATACAATATGTTTATAGCATATTGATGACAGGTTTTTATAATCTTGAATAATATCATATTATATAATATTAGTTGTAATAATGTAATATAATATAATATTATGTTCAATGGATGAAAAATGTATATTTTGATATTGTTTTCCACTGAGCTGTTGTGCATTTACAGAGAATTGGTCTATACATCCTTTTTTTCTTCTTCTTCTTCTTCTTTTTTTATCCCCACCTCATAGTCAAAATCCTTAGGAAAAATAGATGAACATATGCCATTTACATGTATAAGACCTCCACAAAACTACTGATTAGCGGCACCAAGCGGAATTGCAAAAGTAATGATTATTTCCAAGCAGATTTCTCAAGCAGTAGATGTGTGATTTTTGGATAAATGTGCCTTTCTGCTCCCTCCGGCTGACTGGCCGCTGAAAATGACCATCAGAGATGCAGCCACTAATTGAGGCCAGTCTATCTATTCACTCCATTTCATGGGTCAGACACCCAGGATGAAATTGTGTGAAGAGACAGACATCCTGAGAGAATGGACTGAATATTTAACCATGTCCAGTCATTCATCCACATGAGCATCCTCTCACTGAACTGATGATATAAAGAATATATTTGACAATGCTGAAAACTGTCTTGTACGGTTCATCTGATATACTCATGATTTGAGAATCCAAAGAGCATCTCAAGCTTCAACAGAAGCAGGAACATCTGAAAAATAGTACAATTTAGCAAAAAGGAGCTACTTACAGAAATAAAGAATATACTTAAGTGCCAATTAAATGTAATGTTATTTAAAATTAAAATGTAATATAGTTCAAATTTGTATTAAATACAATAAACATAAGGGTGCTTTTTTATCCGCCCCCCCCTCCAACAAAAAAATGATACTTTAATGCTATTACTATTTCAACTTGTATGTCATTTATTTCTTTTTAATTGCACATTTGTAATGATGTTTTCAATTGACTATCCTTTAAAATATGGAATTATATCTATATAAGATATATATATATATATAGATTATACTGTATATCACCCACACTTATAATATATAAATGATATACTTTAATTTTACTTTAATAAAGTTCATTATCAAATATAACATACTTTAGTATGTTACACTTCAAATTATGTGTACTAATTTAAAGCATGACAAAAGATACGTGTAAACATGATTTGAAATTTTACTTTTAAAGTTAAATATTTATTTGAACATCTGAAAGGTACGCTCTTTATACACTTCCGTGGCATTTTAGTATCATTATTATTTTATTATTATTATTATTATCCTCATCTTTCAATTCAGTTCTTAAAATATCTTAAGATTTGAGTTCAGTTGATGCACTTCTTAAAGGGACAATCACTTGATTAATGCCACAAATCCATTTACATTTTTTTTGGCTTAAATAAAATAAGTTAATAAATAAGTAAATAAATAAATAAAATTTCCATTAAGGTATAAATCTTCAACCAGTGTATTTCATGCATCTAGCAAACACAGCAAATATGGTATTTTTTAAATAGCATTGATTGATTGATTGATTGATAGTAATACAAGAGTAAGGATAACAGAAGACCAATAAAATATTTAAAATAAATCTTATTTTTAGTGATTATTTTTCTCCTTTTTTGCATGATCTAAGCTAAAAATACCTTTGCTTGTACTTGCATGCTTATTGCTTCACAGAAAGTTGATATCTCCCCAATATGGCAACCAAGTGAACAGACTTGGCTTGAGTGGACTTTCAATATGCTGCACAGTGGAAACAGTGGCACTTCATAAATATACACACACAAACATGTCAGTGCAAGTGACTAAGCATGTTCTGGCCTTTACTTGGTTCCACTCTGAACCGCCTCTTTATTTTCATCTCCTGAAAATGGCAGGCAGTTTAATCGTGAGAGGCAGGAAGCGCAGGCCATGACCACTATTGGCACGAGGTCTAGTCCAGGAGAGAGCTGCTGAGCAGAGAATAAATGAAAGACAGAGCGAGACAGACAGGAAGTGAGAGCAAAATGAGTGTGACTAAAGGAGTGCTGCTGTTCAGTGGTAATTGGATTTGTAATACTCAGAGGAGAAATTGCTCAGCACTGGACATCAATGTTTATTCATGGAAAGAGGTTTCATATCCTGCCGAGACTCAGTTGACCACTCAGGTGTGAAGGATTGAGAAGTGATGAGAGTTAGTGTGTGCGTGTGTGTGTCTATCCTCTTGTTTCTGAAATCTCCTTTGAGCATTCATCCAGATTTGACTCCAGCCACGCGTATCGCCAGTTTGATGTAATGATAATTGATCCCATTAAGTTCTGGTGAATGTAACCATCCAAATGACAATGCAGTGATTTAATCCACATGTTGCTCTGTAAGAAAAGATATTATCATGCTTTTTTATTTTTGGATATGGATCATAGTAGTATAATGAATTTATTCAGCCACATGCACCATATAATAGACATTGACTAATATGATCTCTTTATGACCAATACTGATGTAGATTATCTTTGTTTAGTGTTTAAGAACCAAAGTGCAGAAGCAGAACCTATTTTGATGATTATTTCATTTTCGCTTTTTGATACAATGTTAACTTATCATTAGATTATACTACTACTACTAATAATAATAAAATATGATATTCAGTGTATTTTATTGTAGTAGTCCCAACAGCAATAATAATATTCATAATAATTATCATCATATTTATTATTTGTCATTGTAGTAGTCCAATGATTATTTGCTTATAATATCAAATAGCAGAAAAAAACCCAATTAAAAATAGGTTCTGCATATTTTTTTATTGACCTCTAAACATTAAGATCATCAGAATCAGTTTATAATCACCATTTTCATCACCATCATCATCATCATCATCAATAGTTTATTGTAGTAGTATACAAGCAATAACAGCAACAAGGTCATCATGAATATTGTTTTATTTTTGTACAGTGATTATTTACTTATTGTATCACCAGCGAAAAAATTTTTTCTGCCAACTTGACTTTGTACAAAATATAAATAACTAATGTTTTATGATTATATGATTATTATTATTATTATTTTTCATTTTTAACATTATTAGCACAATTTTTGTAATCGTAAATGTTTACATTATTTATTTTCCTCTTGTTTGTGTTTTTGGGCTCTGCTTAATTGTTAACTTCCACTTGTCATCTTTGCAATAAATATAATAATAATCATCATAATCAATATTATATTTTATTTTATATATCCCCATAACAGCAACAAGGTCCATCTGAAATTATGTTTTTTTTTGTACATTGATTATTTAACCTTATTGTATCAAAAAGCATAAATAAAACACTAATTACATTTTTGGATTCTGGCACTGTCGTTTGTAATAAAATAAAAATGAAATACACACTACTAAGATACAATTGTTATTATTATTATATATCAATATATACTAATAATATACTATGATATTTTAATTGTAGTATTCCACATTATTATTATTATTATTTTGTAACTCATAATGTTTGCATTTTTTCCCCCTCTTTGTTTTAGGCTCTGCTTAATTGTTAACCTACACATTTGTCACTTGACAATAAATGAAAGTTTTATCTAAACAATAATTTACCTGTGCTAATTGTGAGTTTTTGCCATTTCTTTTGCATCTTCTTGTATACACACTTGATGTCCTCTGAGCAGCTGCACTGCTCAATAGATGTTCCTTTGACTTGGAAAGAAACCAGTCAAATCACTGCGGCAAAGAAATACTTAGATGCTCATATTATTTATAAGTAGCCTATAATTTAACAAATGGGACGATGCCGTAATGTACTTCAATAAGCATAAAATCAAGTTACATAATTCGAATTTTGCACATGTTTGTAAGGAAGCCAGCCAGTGCTCAGCTCAGCTCAGCTGGAAGAAACAACTGGGTTTGACATTTCCACCGTAAATATCAGCTGTTATTTTAGTGTGGCATCTGGGTGGCTGGCAGGTAGCAGCGTGAGAGCTCTGATCCCAGCTGGGCTGCTCACCACGGAGGAGAGGAACCACCTGAGAACCTCCACCCCGAACCAGACTCACAAATACCTGATGTCAAGATGCTTCTCACGGCTCTATTCACTTTGTGTGCGTGGGTGTGAATATGGAACGCATTTCAGATTCATTGGCACCTGAATTGCTCTGACATCTTCTCTCATTTTCTTATTGTTCATCCACCGTCTGACCTCAGCAGACAAATCAAGGAGCACGGCACAATAGCAGCTCGCTGCATTTACAATAGAAGACCAAACCACATGCACAAGGAGCAAAAATTGTGAAGTAATTTCACATGCTGACATTTCACCTCCGGCTATTTATTTCTGCAGCTCAGGAGACAGAACAAAGAACATCATCAGTTCTCTTTTGATGTTTTTGAACTTTCTCTCATCCAATCTCACCTCTCTCTCTCTGCAAATCCTGGTTCCACAGCTTGGCTTGTAAGCTTACCCCTTTATACGCTTCAGAATTTCCCCTCTGTGCCATCAGTGGGTCCCTGCTTGAAAACGGAGGATTGTATTACGCTGTCCAAATCACTCATATAAGTTCATTCTCCAGACTGCAAACACTGGCTTCAGTGTTTTACAAAATGCTCCATGGCAGATCAGTGGCGTGAGCATCTGCATTTGTCGACTGCTGGAAAAAGCCTGGTTTACTTCCACACATGATTGTACTTCTGGAGCACAATGAACCTTAAATCAACCCATAAATAACCTGAATTTTAATGTTAGTGAAAATTGGTTTATGCTGGGTGGTTGGTGCTTAGGGGTTTTCAAACAATACCAGACAATGCACTGATATATTTTATATGTTAATATATTGTTATACATTAATAATTAATACAGTAAGAACTTAACAATAAGGGTCCATTTGTACAGTAGGCTAGTTAACTACATTAACATAAACTAACAAAGAAAAACACTTCTAAAGAATTTATTAATCTTACTTAAATTTAATTTGAACATTTATTAATATTTATTATTAAATAAGGATTAAACTCCTTCAATAATAATTTTTATTAAATCAAAACCTTTATACGTCATTATTTAATGGACCTGTGCTAACATGATCTAACAATGAACAGTTGTATTTTTTATTAACTAAAATTAACAAATATTAATAAATACTTTAACAAATGTATTGCCCATAATGTTAGATAAACACAAATTAAGATATTTTGAAGAACATTGGTAACCAAACAATTGCTGGTATAGCCACTAACTTACATATTTTCCCCCATACTAGTGAAAAATAAATAAACTAAAATGGATTTGAAATAGATTTATTTAATGGTAAGTATACTACAAATATATTTACATATTCATCTACTTAAAAATACCCTGCAATTGTACTTTTACTAGACTGTTATACTTAAAGTTTGCTAATTGGAACAACTAATTTTGTACTTAATGCACTTTAATTGTGAGGAAGTAGTGCTGAGGTCCAACTAAAGATATACTGAAGTATGTTTGATTGTGCTGAAGTGGAACTATTGTAAGTATACTTTAGCTACACTTTAAATATCTTGCATTTAAAGACCGGTATTATTCAAAGATCATACAATCCTCATCAATAGTGACATTAACACATTTTAGGCTTAATATTAAGAATGTGCATTGTGCACAAGTACTCCAAATAAAGTTTAATTATAATTTTTATATCTGTAAGTCTTGTAAATCTGTAAGTGATATGTCAGTAAATATGTTAATAGATTTGAACTATACTTAGTATGAAATAAATGTATTTCATGTTTTATTTTATTTTTTAACTAGGGATGTATTGAGTCAATGTCTTGGTTACCCACATTCTTCAAAATAACTTTTATAGTCATTCGCATAAATAAATTCATACAGGTTTGGAACAATATGAGTGTGAGTAAATTATGACAGCATATTTATTTTTGGGTGAACTATGCCTTTAATGCATTAAGGTAATAACTAACCCAAAACTGAAAATGTATCCAAGATATAGATGAGTTTGTTTCTTCATTGGAACAGATTTGCGCCTTAATGATGAATTTGCTTCTTGCAAACATGTACCTTTTCACTTCACAAGACTTTAATTGATGGACAGGAGTTGTGCATGTGGATTAATTGTGGATTATTATGATGTTTTTATCAGCTGTTTGGACTCTCATTCTGATGGCACCCATTCACTGCAGAGGATCCATTGGTGAGCAAGTGATGTAATGCAAATTTTTGGGTGAACTATTCCTTTAACTAACATTAACTAATTGGACCTTATTGTAAAGTGTAGTTTATGGACCAGTATAGCCATACCATGCTCAGCTTTTGGAGAACAATGCACACAGATTTAAATGAATGTGACAAGAACCAAACAAACTTAAAGAACCTGAATTTCCATGCTGGTCCAAGCAGGATTATTGCTTGTTTGATGTCACAGCTGGTGCACCACCATATCCACACCACAAACAACTAGCATGGTCTTTCTAATGAAGCTGGCTGACCAAGAGAGGATTGGTTTAGCATCCAAAAACCAACATATGATGGTCTTAACAAGGTAGAAAGATGAGTATGAGTGACCTGAAGTGGCCAGGAATATGTATGTATGCATGCACGCTCATATGAAAGCTGTTTCTGCATAACTTGATGCATTTGCCTGTACACGTGCGCCGCAGGCTTGGTCTGCGTCAGGAGGCACGTTTAAGTAAACACATTTCAGTGCGCACCACAAAAGGCTTCCCACACTGAACCAATCAAAAAAGTCATCAAAGAAACATGCTATTTTTCGGCTCACCTCTGATTAATAACAGCACTAATATAGCACAATGTATTATGATAAAGTCAAACGATGTGAGTGGGTCAGTGGGGAGGAGCACACAGCAGCACGCTGCCGCTGGAGAAAGACATGATTCTGATGCCTGCTTGACAAGGTGGTTGCTATAGTAACACCACAGCTCAAAGTCCCAAAGGACAAGCACATCAGAAGAGCTCTCCAGCAGACGAGAGACAGAGAACGAGAGAGGAAGAGAGGGAGGGATGAAATGATAAATAAAAGAAGGTTGGAAATGGAGGTGGGCGGTGTGGGAGTGAGTAATGGGGCAGGTGTGCAGTGCTCACTTTATAATGGGTAGATGCCGTGCGTCCCGCTGCCGCCGATACATGCTTCACGTCCCACTGTCGGCGTCGATTGACATTATGAAGCAGAGCCGTGGACCGCAGAGGCGTGGGCTTGAAACTCCTTTTTAACACCGAGTCAAAGGGGCTCTATCAATCTGAAAGCCTGAGACTGTGAAATACTAGGCTAATTTAAGAACTAATGGAGGCTACACATATTTTAAACACTGCAAGAACTCTCTGAGAAGTGCGCCAGAAAGCTTTAGTCTTCAAAATAACACGACATGTTTGGTCCACCTACGGTTCCAACCTTCATTATTCACAGAGAGGCCTGGGAAAAAAAAGCCTTTAAGATTGTTCAAGTGTGTTGGCTGCACTGTAGTTGTGTACTTCTGCGTGTGTGGGTGCATGAGCATGCGTAGGAACACTTATAAATCAGAACCGACTCATACCGGCAGCTTCCGTGATGGGGAACTGTAATATCTCTGCACTCGAGCGAGCTTTGGTATCTTCGAGATCCTTTGAGAGTGACATGTTTATTTTCGGAAACCTGCGGCTCCAAACAAGGTCACTGCCAGCAGCATTCAGAGGCAGAAAATGAGTGAAAATCATCTCCGGCCTGTCAGGTCGCCGCTCTCACCGTAGGTGGCTGAACTTGACAGTGGGTTCATTTCCCAGGAGCCACCTGACGATGTGCTTTTAGCGCTCCGTCCGGGGAGAGTCTCCACTGGAGAGCACAAACGTGACGTGACAGCTCTCTCTACCTGAACATACATGGTCCTCGGCTTCATTTAGAAAGGAGGTAGTGAACTTGAGACTCGGAAAGGGCAGGATTGTGCATTCTGGGAAAGGTCTGAACGAGCCAATCTTTGAATAGAGTAAAATTAGATCATTTTAAAGGTATTGTTCACCCTTCATGTTCCAAACTTGTATGACTTTCTTTCTTCTGTGGAACATTAAAAAAAATCATATTTTGAAAAAGGTCTGTTTTTTTTCTTATACCAGTAGTGTCCACCCATTTTTTCAGCGGCCTTGGTTCCAGAAGGATTTATTTTTTTCGATACATTTTTCCAAAAGGGGTTTTCAAAAAGAGTTTTACGCCATGAAACAACCAACCATTTACAAGGTTAATCAAAATATTACAAACTTCAATTCAAAGCAAAATGTTTGATCAAACAGAAAGACAAAATGTACAGTACTGTGAACTTAAAGCCGCAGTCGTTATCTTTTTTTGGTTAAAAATGATCCGAAATCAATATTTGAGCAAGTACATAACCAGCCAGTGTTCAAAACTATCGCTTTACTTTAGCCCGATTCACAACAGTTAGCTTATAATAGGCCAATTTCACACTTCCGGGTTTTCGGCTTCCGGATTGACCCTCGCTGGGTAAATATATTTCCGGTAACAGTGATGGCTGCGCCTAACAAGAACTAGTTCACAAATTCACGAATTAAATATCATGAAAGTGTTTGAATTGTCTTGGTGATTTATTGGTGAGACTACAAAGCTCTAATTAAGAGATCAATTTAAGAAATTATTCTAAATGTTGGCACTTAACTGATTAAATCATTCTCAGTGTCTGTTTCGGTGCGGATGTGCATTATCACATGTGAAAACTTTAAAGGGATAGTTCATCCCAAAATTAAAATTTGATGTTTATCTGCTTACCCCCAGGGCATCCAAGATGTAGGTGACTTTGTTTCTTCAGTAGAACACAAATTATGATTTTTAAGTCCAGCCGTTGCAGTCTATCAGTCGTATAATGCATGGCAATGGTAACAAAATCTATGAGAGTAAAAAAAACATGCACAGACAAATCCAAATTAAACCCTGCGGCTCGTGACGACACATTGATGTCCTAAGACACGAAACGATCGGTTTGTGCGAGAAACCGAACAGTATGTATATCATTTTTTACCTCTAATACACCACTATGTCCAACTGCCTTTAGCGCGCAGGCAAGAGAGAGAGTATAGGCTACTATGTGTCAAAAAGTTTGATTTATTGCCCCTCATAAACCCCCCTCCTCCTATCATAAATGGACACCTGTTTGGACACCTGTTTCTGTACACCCCCACCCATCTAACCGGCCATCTGTTTATCCACCCCAATGCTCCCATGGAATTTATGATTGTTTGGGAAAGTGTTTTTTGTGTGGGTTAATTGTTTTTAACTATGTGCTTTAAACTTTAAATTGTGAAACGTGATATGCTTATTAAACGGGGATAAGGGAAGTTTTTATTAAAGTTTTCACACACACCTACATTTCAAGAAAAACATCAAACTATATAAAATATATAAACAGTAATGTCTGTGTTTCCAGAAAAGAGTAAAAAACAGGGTCAAGACGAATATTTAAGTGTTGTTAATTTAAAAAACTAGTTAGAGTTTGTTACAAGTTAGAAAATAAAAAAGAAAAACTAGGCCGCTATCCATCTATCCATCTATCTAAACACAAACAAAAAAGAGAAAAGTATCAGATAGTTCGTTAAACAATACGGCAGTTTTTTCTGTTACAATTTAAAAACTATTTAGAGTTTCTTACCGGTTAGAAAATGAAATAAAAATGGTGACTTGTCACCATGATCTGAAACAAAAAGTATCCTTCCAGATAGTTCGTAAAGTACTGCATTCATAATCTTGAACATTACAGTGTAAAAGTTGTTACCGGTTAAAAATAATAAAAAATTGCTGACATCTCCCTGATCTAAAAAAAAAATAAAATCAAAAATAATATATATATATCTACACACACATTATATATATATCAGATACGTTCGTTAAACAATACGGCAGTTTACGTTTTAAAGTTTTAGAGTTTGTTACCTGTTGAAAAGAAAAAAAAAAATGCTACTTATCTTACCTCTAAACAAAAACAAAACAAAAAGATCAAGACCGTAGCACTAAAACTTGGCAAAGTCTAGTTGCACTCTAACCATTAAATTTAACTAGTTTAGAGTTTTTCACAAGTTAAACAAAAGAAAAAAGACCCTCTCATCTTACGATGTTTTCCGTCAGTTCATCCTCACACGCTGCTGTCAAAACACTGAATGAGCTCAGGAGCGCACCTCTCAGGCCACACCTACAGCCCGCCACTAACGCACCCCTAACACCGGAGTCCCGCAAAGATACGATTTAAATGTATGTTAACTGAATTAAACAAAGTAGTGTTTCTAATAAATCGATATAATTTCTTAATTGATGAAAACATTCTATCTGTTTTAACATTAGACCAACATTTTTACTTTAAAAAGTTTTACCTTTACACTTTTAAAATTAGGGTAGTCAAGTTTTCTTCTAAACAATTATCTCTAAGACATAGGAAAATGTTGTTTGTTTTTATTTTATTTTATTTTAGTTAATCCCACTTAATTTATAATTCCTTTATTTACTCTTGGTGTTTGTCAAATTTAACTTACGTGGGGGGGGGGGGGGGGGATGACAGTTAAAAACACCCGAATGCTCGCGCAAATATCTAACTGGTGTGTTTCGGGGGAGACTCTTTGATTTTCCGTCTGTAACGATTGTGGCGTGTTATCTATCAATTAAAACAGACATACGTAATTAAACGTCTAAGGTTTTTACAACAAAGTACGAAATGTAAATATTTCGTATCACGCCGTGTATCGAAACGAGACTGGCGCTGGATGTCTGGGGTTTGTGTGATTACTGAAGCGGACATATCAGCGTAATGTATTTCAACCGTTTGTGAAACATCTAAGCCTGTTTCTGGGATCGCAACTCATTTGCAAACTAATGAGTTTTTTGAGGGATCTGGCGTTGTGAACTTTGTTGTTGTGTCAAGTAATCAGTTCACTGATCAAAGGATCTCCGTTGTATCTATTACGACCTGCACCTGCGAGCGTGAACTTTGTCAAAGTTTAGTCAAAAGTTCAGTGGATGGTTAAAGGATGTGCACCCTATTGAACTTTTTAACCTCAAACATCTGGTTAGGTTAAGAAGAAAAACAGGGATGTTAATAACCTAATGTAGATCTGATTCAGGATGAGATTAGATAGATAGAGAAAAGGCCATAACAAACTTTAATAGTTTGTTTTAACAAAAGGTCTATGATATAGGTAAATCGTGTTCCGTTTTACTTCATTTAGTTAAATTTGTTATCTTATTCACGCCGATTTTTGTCAGGTTACCAACGCCACACCCACACACACACACACACACACACACACACACACACAAACAAGCGATTATGAGTTATACCTAATACAAACAAGAGAATAGTTCTCTTTGATTTTCCATCGTGAGACTTACATCAGACCTACTTCAAACGATCATTTGAGCGTATGGTTTACAAGGTGTGAGAGCGATAAACAGATATCCAGGCATTGATTTTTGGCGGTTAAAAACCCCGTTGAGTTCAAACATGTGTAGATAAGGTTATACCTAACACCCTCAAGATGAAAGTATATGGCTACGGCCCAGGACACGTAATAAAGACCAGACAGTCTCTGAGGACGTTAATATCACACCAATTCACTTGTAAAAGAAAAAAGAAATAGGGGGTTAGGATACCCCCTACTGGTAGTTATCGGCTTTTACGGTGAGTTCTAAGGAGACCCCACCCCACACTACGTTCTGTTAAAAAGCGAAAGTTGTACAGTTCATTAGGCCTACCCCGTAACTCTATCTTCACGGTGTACAATATTAATTATCTCATCAATCGACGGAACAATGGCTGACAATTACGATGGTAAGTGTGTTTTTCATCGGGGTGGTTATTTAAATATATTTAAACGTGAATATTTGTTTAACACTCTGTTTATAATCTCTAGGTGTTTTTGAGAATCTGGATTTCGACGAAGGCTTGGAACAGATCCTTGAACAAATATGTAAGTATTTTCTCTTTTTCTATTAACTACTCAATGTCTAATAATAGCAATAATAATAATCGTTATCATTTTACTCCAACAGTTGACGAGGCCCAATTAGTTACCTGTAATGATGACTGCGATGTTAATAACGGTTGGTTGCATATACAGACTTTCGTTTTTCTCAACGTGTTAAAAGTTTCAGTTTCTCATGAAGTGTTTACAAAATTTTGACAGGTGAACATGCTGGTTCTGACGGCCACGTGGTAATATTACCTACAGAGGTGGCGCTGCAAGAGGTTGTAGTTAGTTCGGAATCATGTCACGAGGCCAACAACGTCACACGAACCACCCCCGAGCGCGTTACGTCTTCAGAGGAAGGATCTCACACGCTCACCGCCAGCACGAGCGAACACACCCCTGCCGCATCCAGCTCACCAACGCTGCGATTGAGGCCTCAGCATACAGGCGGTCAGGGCGTGAAACGCTTGAGGTTACAGGAGCAGGATACGTATGACTCCCCGACCACCAGCCGTTTAAGGCTTTCAGAGAATAATGGTATGTAAAACAAAACAAAAAATCTCATTATTATGTTTTATGTTTGATTATTAGTTAATTAATAAACGGTTATTGGTTATTTTTACAGAACAAGGGTGCGATGAGAGAGATCTAGCCGTGTGGTCAGATTCAAAGATCCACGCATGGGATCAGATATCCTTCACCGACACGGAGAGCGAGGATGAGGTTGAATTACCGCATGAAATACCTCAGGAATTGTTCCGTGATCGTGATTTAAATAGAAGTCTCGATTATGATATGCTGTGCCGTGTTAATCGATACTTTGAGAGACTTTTCGACCTGGTCGGACAACCCCTATCTTACCGGGACACGGAAGACATTGTCGCTTGCGCTCAAGCCGACGTGTTGTCTATTTTAAGGAACATTATCGCCTGTCAACAGCAACATAACGAAGCTTTACGTCACGCAGCTGAATTTTGGAGAAGTTGTCACGATCAGCTGTATAATGAATTCCAACAGTTTCAGCAGGCCATGAGCGGTGTACCGGAAGCGTTAAACCAACAGATCGCGGAATCGAGACTTTCGGTAAATGCTTTATCTCTTATGGGTGAGCGTTTAAACCTTATTCAGAGAATGTTAACAGATTTATACAAACGTATGGGGAAATAAGTAATATTATATGTATTGAATTGTTGCTTGTTTTGTTTCTGTGTTATTGACAACGTTTTTATTAGCATATATTATTCACACATTATTATTGAGGTTTGTTTCTGATACTATTTTACTTGTGGTTTGTATGTTATTGGTAACATTTTATTAGCATATATTATTTCACACATTTAATGTTGTTGTTTGTTATTTCTTACATTTTATTATTGTTTGCCATCGATTTATTGTTGTTTCTGATACTATTTTACTTGTGGAAGAAAACGGTGGTTTCAAATTTATACTGTACATGTTTTGTTTTATGTCACATAACAAACGTTGATGGTGTTTTCAAGGGGGGTGCACACGCTTGTTTTTAAGCTTTACATTTTTGTATTTCTGATTTAAAAATAAAAATAATAATAATTCAAAATGAGCAGTAAAAGATGTCACGGTGATTTACATGACCACACTTCAGAAGATGATCAGAGATCATTAAGGCCTAGACATGATTTTCAAAACAATAGTGATCAATTACGCGAGTTGATTAATAACCAATTACAGATGTTACAACCTGAATCGCTTAACATGATGGATAGATTACACGAACTTGTAGACGAACAACATGAATGGTTGGGTGCATCTATAAACAACGATGAACAGGTCGGTGCAGGTCCTTCTAATGACGACCCATCAGGTTATGATCCTGCAGCACCAGATATGGGTCTCAGCCAGAAATGTATAGATAGTCTAGTAAGAGAGGGTGGTCTTGTGGGTGCTTTTACAATTAGCCCAAGACCGAAATTTAACGGTTTAGAAATTCGCAGAACTTTAAATTTTCGTGAAATCGCTACTGATGATTATGCTGCCTATAATATCTTTTTGCAAGATATTTTGAATGAGATTGTAGCGTTTTCCATATTGATGGCGGGTGAAGATTGTTTTCTGAACGTATCTCTGCAAGGAGTAAGTCTCCCCACAGATATTAATGCTGTTCTAACCCCTAATAATAATCACGACGTTGGTATATTAGTTGATCAGATCGAACGCGCTGTTCAAAGCAATACAGACGTGGGTTTAGATTCTGCTTTAGAGTTATGCGTGACCGTGGCACGAAACAAACAAGGCGGCGTGCGTAGGAAGTTAGCCGACTTGGCCTACAATACGGTTATAAGAAAAAATAGAATGAATTTATTCATCCCTGAAAATATAGCAGACAATATGTGTTTTAGCATATGCATCGCTCATTTTTTAAATCCTCAAAGTCCCGACAGCGATTTGGTGAAAATAGCCAAAAAAATACATACAGATCTGGGTTACAATCCACGAGATAAAATTGTATTAAATTATGTTTTTAAATTTGAAGAATTTCTAGATCTGAAAATAGTAATCTTTCACAGATCGTGTTCAGGTAAATTGGAGGTATATAAAAATACAGATGAGCTACATCACAAGACGGTACATTTATATCTGCACGACGATCATTACTACATGATAAAACATTTGAAGGGGTTCTTAGGTTACAACTATGTTTGTGAGTACTGCTATAAAGGTTTTAATGATCGTACTTTACATTATTGTAAATTTACGTGTAACGTGTGCAACGACACTCAGTGCTACACACATCCTGAGAAATCGGTACAATGCACTGATTGTTTAAGATATTGTAGATCTGACTTCTGTTATGAGAAGCATAAACAACCACGATGTGAAGGGGTGAGAGCTCAGTGCGATCTCGTAAAATACTGCGACAAATGTTACAGACAGTATAGAGCAAAATGGTCAGGTGATAAACTATTATCGCACAAATGTGCACCGTCGAGATGTGCATTGTGGTGATGTTCTGATAGATGAAGGGGGTCACAGTTGCTATATTCAACCTGTCAAACCTGATGAACATAGCCTACATTTATTTTGACTTTGAAACAATGTACGAAAACGGTAGGCATACCGCTAATTACATATGTGCCGTTTCGCAAACTGGTGAAGAATTCACAGCCGAAGGTGTCGACTGCGTGGACCGTATGGTCAAACATTTCAGACGTCCAAAATTTGCTGATTTTACATTTATCGCCCACAATTCTTCGGGGTTCGATTCTTTTATATTGCTCGAGTATTTCACAAGTCAGGGGTTAACGCCAAAAATTATACTCCAAGGTTGTAGGCTTGTTTATATGTACGATCAGGTATTTAAACAGAGATACATTGACAGTTATAGCTTCTTGCCTATGAAATTGTCAAAAATGACATCTGCTTTAAACTTAAACACCAGCGAAAAAGGTTACTTCCCCCATCATTTCAACCGTTCGCAGAATGTGAATTATTTAGGACCGTATCCGTGTAAGGAACTTTATGGCTACCAGACAATGTCTGACACAGACCGAATGAAATTTGACTCGTGGTACGAGAGCGTAGCGGGGGGTGTGTTTGACTTCAAAAAACAACTCGGGATGTACTGTAAGAACGATGTCGTTTTGTTACGTGAGGCTTGCATGAAATACAGAAACAAATTTATTGAGTGTACAAACGTGGACCCGTTCGGATGTATAACACTTGCCGTGTGTGCTATGAAAGTGTTCAAAACACTTTTTTTAACCAAAGACATGATAGCCCTAACACACAAAAATGCTTACGTCGATCAGTACAAAGCTTACTCAAATCCTTCCATCCAATGGCTCGAATACATTAAAGCTAGCAGAAACGTCGACGTTCAACATGCGTTAAATTATGGCGAAGTCAAATTCGGACCATATCATGTGGATGGCTATTATGAAGTTGATAACGGTGATAGAATAGCCTTGGAATTTTTAGGTTGTTTCTGGCATGGTCACGATTGTCGTTTTAATCCTAACGATTTGAATCCGGTATCAAAAATACCTTTCAGTGTGCTCAGAAGACAATCTGACAATAAATTGAACGTTTTGCGTAATACCTACAATCTCAATGTACATGAGATTTGGGAGTGTCAGTGGGAGAAATCCAAACAAAACGATTCTGATGTCAAAGCTTTTATGAGTAGTTATAATGCACCTGCAAGGCTTAATCCGAGGGAATCGCTTTTCGGAGGTAGGACTAATGCACTCAAGCTGTACCACAAGGTCAGCGAAGATGAACGTATCTCCTATTTGGACTTTACATCTCTTTATCCTTATGTGCAGTCGTGCAAAACATACCCTATAGGACATCCCGAAATAATTTTAAAAGATTTTGAACCGGTCGAATCGTATTTTGGTCTTGTTAAATGTACCGTACTCCCACCACGTAATCTACTCCACCCGGTTCTACCTTTCAAGTCTCCAGAGGGTAAACTATTGTTTGCACTGTGTCGCACCTGTGCTGAGACTCAATATCAGTACCAGTGTCAGCATGTTGATGAAGACAGAGCCATTTCAGGCGTTTGGACATCTGTTGAACTCTCCTGTGCTGTTGTTAAAGGTTATTCAGTCGTCAGAACTGAGGAAGTCTGGCATTTCCCCCAGACATCAGACACATTATTCAGCGAGTATGTTAAGACATTTCTCAAATTCAAACAGGAGGCTTCAGGTTTTCCGCCAGACGTAGTGACAGACGCAGACAAGGAGACTTACGTCAAAGGTTATTTTGAGAAGGAGGGTGTTCAGCTAGACATCGATAAAAATCACACTCAACCCTGCATGTAGATCTATAAATAAATTTTTATTGAACTCACTTTGGGGGAGATTTGGGCTTAGGTGTAATTTGCCTACAGCAGAACTTTTAACAGACCCCGAAGATTTCGCCCGTCACATCTTCGGAAATGGCCATATCATTAAACACTTCTCATTCGTGTCAGACTCAGTAGCGCTAGTGCTATGGCAAGCCCTTTTGACTTTTATTCATTCTCAGGATATGAATTCTTGATATCAACAATTCAATTTTTACTAGTTAAAATGTTCATTCTTGATATCAGGAATTAGATTTCTACTAGTAACAATTGCTATTTTTGATATCAACAATTCAATTTCCACTAGTAACAATGTTAATTCTTGATATCAACAATTACTTTTCAACTAGTAAAAACTATAATTCTTGATATCTGTAATTGTATTTTCAGTAGTTAAATGTCACCATAGGCTGCCATTCAAATTCAATTGTTGATATCAAGAATTGATTTTACTAGTTGAAATTCCAATTTTGCATATCAGAAATACAATTCTTACTAGTAAAAACCTTTATTTTTGATATCAGTAATCACATGGTTACTAGTACGGATGTCTCTTCTTGATATCAACAATTTAATTGTCACTAGTGACAATGTTCATTTCTGATATCTGAACATGTATTTCTGATATCAACAGTTGGGAGGGTAATTTCTGATATCTAAAATGGCTTTCTTACTAGTAACAATCACATTCATGATATCAGAAATTAACATTGTCACTAGTGACAATTAAATTGTTGATATCAAGAAGAAACATCCTTACTGGTAACCATGTGATTACTGATATCAAAAATATCAAAGGTTTTTACTAGTAAGAATTGTATTTCTGATATGTGACATTGGAGTTTCAACTAGTAAGAAATCAGTTCTTGATATCAACAATTGATTTTGAATGGCAGCCTATGGTGACTTTTAACTAGTGAAAATACAATTACAGATATCAAGAATTAGCATTTTAACTAGTGAAAATTTAATTTTTGATATCAAGAATTAACATTGTTACTTGTGGAAATGTAATTGCTGATATCAAAAATAGTAATTGTTACTAGTAGAAATCTAATTCCTGATATCAAGAATTAACATATTTACTAGTAAAAATTTAATTGTTGATATCAAGAACTCATATCCTGAGAATGAATAAAAGTCAAAAGGGCTTGCCATACTAGTGCAGTGGTGTTACGCAGACGAAGACCCCGCCCCCGCGCGCGATGTTAATGTGTTTATTGCAGCATTCACCACTGCGTATGGCCGTTTGGAGTTATACAGGCTTATGGATCAATTAGGTTCTCGTGTTTTTTACGTAGATACAGACAGCGCCATCTTCATAACGAAAGATGAAGATTGGATGCCTAAAACAGGTGCATATCTTGGCGAACTGACGGACGAGCTTGATGCAGACGACTACGTCATCGAATTCGCATCGACCGGACCGAAATCGTACAGTTTTAGAACTGTGAAAAATAAAGTCACTCTTAAAGCTAAAGGTATCACGCTCCATTCTACGAATGCAAAAGTCGTTACCCTAGAAAGCATGATCTGTCTGATACATGGTTATGTAGCATCACGTGACACTAGCCACCTGCTCACTCGCACCGAGACCATTGTGCGTAATAAAAAGAAATTCACACTGCATAATAGGTCAGTTTTGAAAAGATTCAAAGTGGTATATGACAAGCGTGTGCTACTGGCTGACTACACCACAATTCCTTATGGGTACTAACGATATTTCTAGATCGCAAAATGTGTATGTTGAAGATTTTGACTTCCGTTTTCAGTTCCCGTTCTCGGCGGTGATCTCAGGCCCGTCGAGCAGCGGGAAGACTGTCTTTGTGAAAAAATTATTGTGTAATGCAGACAAGATGATCAATGTAAAAATTGATAATATTGTGTTTTTATACAGTTGTTGGCAACCTTTGTACGATGAACTGTTGTCATTGTATGATATAAAATTTATTGAAGGTATTCCAAACTCTTTAACGGATGAAAATTTATTACCACCTAATAAGAGATCTATTGTTATTTGTGATGATTTGATGGAACAGGCATATTCGAACGACGAACTTTCACAAGCTTTCACGAAATACGTTCATCATAAATCATTTTCCATCATATTGATAACACAGAATCTGTTTTTTCAAGGTAAAACCAGTAGGACTATTACGCTCAATACACACTATATTGTTTTGTACAAGAGCCCTAGAGACTCGATGCAGATAATGATTTTAGGGCGTCAGATTTACCCTGGAAATACAAAATTCTTTATGGAATGTTATAAGGACGCGACCAATCAATCTTTTGGATTCCTTTTGATTGACTTTAAAGCTAAAACGCCTGAGCGTTTTCGTCTCAGATCAGGTTTGTTTTCAGAACATCAGGTGGTGTACGTGCAGAAAAGACCACGGTAAACTTTGGTGAAAAATGAGTGATAGACTTTGTAAAAACCTTCCTCTTTTAAAACTGTTATATAAGGCTTCACCCAAGCAACGACGTGTTATCTTACAGTCATCGTCAGATCAGCTGATACTGTCCTTGTGTGAGATCGCTCTTAACGTGCTCCACGGTAACATACCTCTAAACACCAAGCATTTACGAAGGTTAAAAAGAGAAAGAGGAGATCAAATACACAGCGAGTAAAAAGATCAACATTACGAGAAAAAAACGGATGATTAATCAACGAGGTGGTTTTCTGGTACCTCTGTTAAGTGTGGCAATACCGTTTATCACTAGTTTAATATCGTCCAGATAGCCTTAGACATGGAATATGCTGAAAAGCTTTACCTAATCCCCCAGAATCAGATGAATAAATTAAGAACGGGGGGTGTTCGTGAGACAATTCAACAAACCGTGGAGAACGATTTGGATACGGCTATAAGAAACATATTGCAGAGACATGATTTAGATTCACACGGGAAGGCTAAACTTTATTCCAATGTCTTGCAACGTTTTTTAACTATAGTAAAACAAGGCGATTTGGAGAGTAGTACTTTAACTCTTGCACTCCCAAAACAGGATACCATTCATACCGATGCACCTGCTATTGCACCTGTTAGCGCACCTGCTATCGCATCTGTTAGTGCAACTAGTCCGTCGCCTAATAACGATGCTGGAGAGGATCATATTGTCAATGAAATCTTAAACAACGTACCACAAAGGAGTTTAAAAAACATCAAATTAATTTTGAGTAAAATGTCTAATGCTAAGCAAGTGGTTTCATGGACAGATTCTGGCGAGTTTGTATTTAAAGGTGACGTAATCACTGGGTCGCACATGTTAGATTTGGTTAAAAGTATAATCGCCTCAAACAATCCGCGATGAATACAGACCACGAGGGTGGAGGGAATTTCTGAATGCTTTTGCTGTTTTAAATATACCATTTTCAACTTTAGCCAACCCCCAGGTTAAACGCACGGTAGAGACCCTTAAAAGGAAATCACCTACCCCATTGAAAAAATGGCAGGTTAAAAAACATACGCCAAAGACTACGACACAAACTAGCAACCCCGTTGGAAATGTGTTTAATTCACCGACTCTTGCCGCTAACGCCTGGTTAGCTTTTTAATATCATTGTTTGTAAATATGTTTGAAATATTTGTATTAAGTCGTGTGTTGAGTTATCATCCTGATGTTAATAAAAATACGGAAAAAGATGCCTGGTTATACATTGTCTTTATTTATACAGTACATCCATATTAATACATTCATGATTACATAGTCTTTTATTTATTAAACATTAAATAATAGGGGAATTCTAGGTGTACTACAGAGACGTTTTACAGATCTGTACGCACTGAATACAGTTAAACGTATCGCAGAGAGAAGGTTTCAGTCTCTTTACAAATCGAGTAACCATGTTATCGTTTTTAATCAGGTCGTCATAATACATTTTAACAATATTTTCATAAACGTATCCTTTTGACATGTGATACAGAAAAAACAATGTTGTCCGCAAGTATCTGATGTAAAGTCTTGAACCTGTTTGTTAGAGTATTGCATACTTATAGAATTGTTTTTTAAAAAGTGTTGGACGGTCTTCGGAAAACGTGGATCTTTCGGACATCCGCCAAAGCTATCAAAAAAACTGCTAACTCTAGATTTGTTTATGTAGATAGCGACCCAATGTTGCCCCTGTTTTGTGGAGGGATCGGTATTAAAAATAAGCATAGCTGGTAAAATCTTTATCTGTGTTTTTGGTAGATAATCGCATGGTAGTACTCCTAAAAAACATGTATTGTGCGCAAATTTATCCATAAAAGCGGTTAGTTGGACCGTATTCATCTCGCAATGTCTCAGTAATAATCGACTAACACCTGTCTTCGATTGGATATCTCAACGATTGAATCAAAAATCGCATATACGATAATAGTTATGGATTGTCTGAGAGGTTGTCTGAATCGAGCTTCTAGTCTAATATTCCCCGATCTAATTAGTGAAACATGATTCGAGCAATCTTCATCAGGTGTTAAATTAAAGGCATAGAGGGTGTATCCGTTTAGAAAATCCTGTCGATCTATTGCCAGAGGCTGATTTTTAAGGTGTCTTCCGGTAGATAATACGAGTTGATAAAAGTCCCTCACAGCAGAACCATTCTCATATTCTGGCTGAAACGGTTTGGATGGAATTTGGATACCGTCTAGGTATAAAGCCAAAAATTCCAGGTTAAAATGTTTAAAAGCAAAAGGATTTTTATCATACGCCCCTGAAAAGGAGGTATTTTCTGTCATTGCTAAAATGACAGATTTCGGTAATGTTCCGAGAAAAAGATTTTCTTGATTTGACACACGAGACCCCTGCGGTATAGAGAAATTCTTCAGACACACACGGTCTATGGGATATTTAGCAGTGGTTGATAGAAGTGCCTGAGCGTGTCCCAACCGAACACCGGGTGAAACGGCAACTTTTTTCACAAAAAGAGATGCTGATATGATATGGAGTTTATAACCAATAGCGTCATCTCGCATTAGACAGAACTCGTCTTTAGCACGGGTCAGCCGTATTTTTATATCTATGCCGTTCAACATTAACTTTTCTTGAAAGAAAATATCGCTATGTATGGGGGCTAGTAATTCTACGACGTTACTAGCGTTGGTAAACGCAGCTCTCTTCATTAACCCCGTATTTTCTCCTGCGGGGTCAGTAGCATCCATGTGACCCGGCGTATCTTTGTAGAACAAACCGGCTGAAAAGACACTTTCGAGGGTATCTTTTCCAAAATTAATCAGTGCTTCGATCAAACATCTGTAGGGATACGTACTGGAACTCTGTGTTATCAGACGATCTCCCAGAGAAACATCCACCTGTGAGAATATACAGGCACCGGGGTAATTTATTAAACCAACAGGTGCACCATCTGCTATATTAGAGCCGTCGGGCGTGGTTATCTTGATTCGTGTGTATAACAGCGTATTATTCAAATCCGTATAATGTTCCCCCGTCCCCGGTATAAAGAATTCTAGAGGCGATGAATCCGTTATTGCAGATAATGGCGGTATTTCAACGTACGTATTTTTTTCAATTGATGTCTGGGTCATAGGTACTGTAAATAAATCTAGCTCAGATTTAATACATTCCTCCGACATGTTGTGGAATAGGGCCATGTTTAGAAAATAGTCTTCAGGGGTCTTTTGACACGGACGGATTTCTTTACACGTTTCGCACGGACACGTCGTATGCGTTTTGCACCTGTACGTCTCTTACTAGTACGTTTAGACTTCTTCACGTGGCCACGCCCCCTACGCATACGCACCCCGGGTGGTTTAAATGACCCTCGTGACATAACCATTAACCCGTTGCCGTTTTGTCCGTTATTATTATTATTATTTTCGTTATACGATCTCGATAGGGCTGTGGTTACAACGTCGCTAGCTATATTTCTTGCAGCAGTTTTTAGATGCGGTTTTGCTATACTAAAACCTCTTTTCAACAGCGGTAGAGCGGTCCTGAAAAGGGCTCTAAAAATTCCTCCTAACCCCGCACCATACATAACCGGTGCTCCTGCATATCCCGGTAACCCGTTACCGGCTTGGTTCCGGTAGTATGCAACATATCGTTCCGGGTCCATAATTGTGCAATAGTTTTGTTAAAACAAAAAAACCTATTTCACCTGTCTGAAGTGAAGTTTAGCAACAACTTTACCGTAAGTGAAACGTACGTGTTTGTTTTGGTCGTCTTTAACCTCGATGCAAATATCTGTAATATTAGATTTACTCACAGCTACGTAATGTGGTTTATCGAATCTAACACTGATGAAGTCATTAGATGTCCCGTCTATATGTACAGTTCTCAGTAGTGGTACATATGAATCACCGACTGGTTGATACTCGATCATATCAGTGTATATATACATGCTATAATATGACCCTCTTATGTCAGCCTGATGTGGTGCATACGTCACAACAGGTGCACCATCAAAATGAGCATCGTGAGGTTGATTTACAGATCCTAGAGCCACACTCGGTTTTAAACCTAAAATAATAGCCAACTTCCCGTAAAATACCAAAGATGTGTTCGCCGGTGCTTTTAGAAATATCCTATTTTTGATGTGGTCATACCCAAGAGTCACTCGCGGTGGTAGATTAGCATTTATTTCTCTAACCAGAAACAATACATCCTCGTAATACCCCGGTTTTAACGTATTACATACTTTAGATATGTTTTGAAGGTTTTTTTCTTTAATGTAGATAATCACACCCTCACCCTCTTCGTAATTTTTCTCATCATAACCCAGTATATTGGGGGTGGTGTTAATAATAAATGGTGCATCCTCCTCATTAAAAGTGTACCAGGAAATAGGGTAGTAAAATTCGATTAATCCGACTTCCCATTGACCTTTGAGGTTCATGCTTTTCGCTAGTCTTGTTTTGTAATTAGAAATACTATTGTCAGGATATACATCCATTGATGCGTTGCATGGTAGCGTAACGTAAAATTCGCCCTCGCCCATGATGCAGATTTTCACAAATGGTGGTTTTATGACAACCACGCTGCTACTTTAAGGGATTCTGTATATCCGCGATATCCCGTTCTGGCAGCCATGAGGAAAATTTAGGTGGCCATCCCCACCATTTGACAAGACAAAGCACCTTGTGACCACTCTTTTTTCGATCTAAAATCTTTTCTATTTTAAACGACTTATCTTGATTCACAATAATTTTTTGTAATTCTTTTTCATAAAAACACCTGTCGATAACATCCCAATCGTAATCTTGTAATCTGTACACAGGTGGTGTCCGAGGTATACACGCGGCTATAGTGAAAAACTCTTCAGTGTAATTCTGTTCGTACCCTTTAGAAAATACGTTTCTAACTTTAGATACCCTAACCACATCACCTATTTTATACCTAAAGACAGTTGGGCCTTTATGCAGCTTTCCGTACAAATTATTAAACACGACCTCTTCATTTTCTTTATGAACGTCTAAAGGCCGCATTTTAATGCTTTTGTGATAACTTGCGTTATATCCGTCTATAAGATCTTGTAAGATATCGTAGTAACGCTTTGAATTGATGGCTGTTAAAAATCTAGCCATTCTTGATCGAAGAGTCCGGTTAAAACGTTCAACTACGGATGCTTTTACATCACTTGCTGTAGCGAAATGATGTATGTTATACTTTTTCATCAGTTGTTGGAAATGTTTGTTAAAAAATTCAGTGCCTTTATCGGTCTGTAATTTTTGCGGTACGCGGTTTTCTTTGAGTATAGATGCGAACGCTTTCGTAATCTCCGGCCCTGTCTTATTCTTCAGCGGACGCGCCCAAGTGTACTTACTGAAAACGTCTATGCAAGTCAGTAAAAACTTAATATCGTCGTTTTCTTTCGAATAAGCAGTCATGTCAACCAGATCTGCTTGAAACTGTACATCTTTCCCGTACACCACCACTCTATTCTGCTTGTATTTAATAGGTGCGGTTCTGTGTAATGTATAAGCATCCTGAGCGGATAACCAATCCGACACTTCTTTATCCTTCAAGTTACACCGTATTCCTGTAACACACCCCGTTTTAAGCGCNGCAAGTCAGTAAAAATTTAATATCATCGTTTTCTTTCGAATAAGTAGTCATGTCAACCAGATCTGCTTGAAACTGTACATCTTTCCCGTACACCATTACTCTATTCCGTTTGTATTTAATAGGTGCGGTTCTGTGTGATGTGTAAGCATCCTGAGCGGATAACCAATCCGACACTTCTTTATTCTTCAGAGTTACACCGTATTCCTGTAGCACACTCCGTTTTAAGCGCTCTTTACCCCCCAAAGAACCGGGGTTCGTAGGGTTGTAGTACACTTTTTTCATTAATTCAAACATCTCACCCCCACTGTTTTTCAGAAAATAAAGACAGAGTGATTAGCGTCAAAAGGTTTTATTTGCAATAGAGGACACACACAAACATTAAATATGATTGGTTATACAATAACATTATATATCATCTAGATAACGAAGGAATTTCAGGCACATTACAAAATTTTTCACTATCATGTATTCAACTAATATGTCAATAATTTTACATACATCCAACGGATCGTTTCTTGACAACAACATTACACACACATCAGTTATATAAGTACAGAGACATAAAATGTTACCTATTTTAAGACTTTTCTTCACTTCAGGCATGGTCGAGAATGGTTTAACTAGGTATACGGGAGGTTTATACGAGTTTGAGAACATTGGGTTGTCATTGACACAATCGGTCGACATACCCTCAAAATACACATTTGTTTTTAATTTCGTTAAAACGTTTATGGATCCACATAACATCGGATGAGTCGGCATCGTAATCCTAGTACAATAAAGCATAATTATCTCGCTCTTAATTCGTTGTTCAAATAAGAGTTTTGTCAGCCATGTCGTGTTGAAGAGGTTACCCATGACATTGGTTATCAGCTGTCAGACGTTGCTGCACTCTTCTGCCAGCTGTACGAACCGCGTGGCGGACAACGGCAGCCTCCTGTCGCGAGTTTCAAGTCCACAGTTCGTCTGAGTTCAGGTCCAAGCTTCAGCTAGGTTACATTCCGAGTCTCAATGTAGCTCACACAGAGACCCCCCCCGGGGTATCTGTCGACAACACCTGAATCTGTTGGCGCTGTTAGGTGTTTGTTAAAAACCGAACAGCTTTCAGGTTGGGCCAGAATGTTTGTAGTGATCAGGTTTAGACAAGTTTATGGAGGCAGTTGGTTAAAAACACGCCAGAAAATAGTACGAGGCGTGCTCATAGATGGGCATGATATGGTTGTTTGCGACGGATGATCGATCCTGACAGACCATACAATCTTTCTTCGGATGTCTGTCAGTCCAGATGCGTCCGTAATTGTATGCAACAACAGTGTTAATGAGGCTTATACCGGTCACCACGGCGATGCACAGCCTGCTGACCTGTGTCCGAGACCCGGCTTCAGAAGCCTTCCGCTGTACGTCAGATAATCCCCTAGCTGTGAGGGATGGTCCTGTACTTTGCCAGGAAGCTTGTAGATTATGGGTTAATTTCCGAGTTCTTGTACAGAAGTTGTGCATCTACATTGTGTTAGCAGAGGTCCTTTGAGTGACGTCCCGACGCGGATGCAGGAGTTGTGTGTGCATACAAACTAGGAGTGGAGATTAAGTATTTCTTGGGTTCATTTTGCTGACGTGTTATCGCTGAAGTGTATTTTCCTTGTGTAGAGTACGGGGGTTCGTCTGTATTTAATGATTTTATAGAGGGGTGTGCGGAGTTACGTGACTCCTCTCCAAACAGCGACACGCACCATTCAGGGTGAAAACCACAGATTCACTTTTAATGATTGTTGATATGGTCAAACGCGCTCGTGCTACCACTTAAACCATTGTTTATCTACACGAATATGTCTTCTAACGCAGGGACACGTCTCAGACATTTTGAAAGCAAAGATAAAAAGAAAAATAGAAGAAACAAAAATTTAATGGTATAGTATTTGAGATGATCCTCTTCAGATATTGGCCATGCGCGTTCAGGTAGGTCCGAGCTGTGGTCGCTACAAAGTATATAAACGTAATCATCAGCGTACTTGTTAACGTGGTCCCCTAGTACTCTATACCTCATACCTGGTGTGATACCGTTCCATTCCCCTATGAACAGAGGGTCATCGCATCCGTCTTTTAGATCACGCCAGACGAAGTTGTAAAATAAACACCAAACTTTTATGGTGAAAAACAGGTCAGGGTCGTCGCACGTGTCGTAAGTGAATCTCTCATCATTGTCCACGGTACTCAGTCTGACCTCCGGGTTGGTCTTGTCAAAGTTGTAACTGCAAATACGGTTACCGGATAAATGAAACTCATACTTAACATTATCCAAAGTTTCGTGGAGGAATCTGGCCAGACACGGACCATGTTTCATCTCCCTCGGTGCCAGAGTAAGATCGCTCATAGCAACCTCAACACGCTTCTCAGGATTTTTGGTGATGATGCCTCAGCCATTGTTACAGAATAATATCCTGTTTTTTCCAATTCACAAAAATACCGTTTGTATTTTGTGTCTAGGTAAGGTGGTTATTCTCAACAGAAACCACCTTTTAAACACGTTAGACCCCCACGGTTTGGGTGATTAACACACCGTCGTTGTTAGGGGGAGGGATGTAGGTGTGGCCTGTGCGCTTCTGAGATCATTCCGTGTTGACAGGCCGTGGGAGGATGATGAATGTCGGAAAACAACGTAAGATACAGGGTCCTTTTTTCTTTTCTTTTCTACTGGTGACCAATAACTAGTTTAAATTGTAAGATAGAGCTACAACTTGAGACTTTGCATAGTATCTGTTGCTAACGCGTCTGCATTTTTTTTTGTTTTAGGTTTCGCGCGGAGAAGTCCGCATTTTTGCTTTTCTTTTCTAAACTGTTAACCAACCTCTCAAACTTTTTAAAGACGTACGGTATTCGTCTTAACTAATATCATGGAAGGAGCTGGCTACATTGAGTTTTGTTTCGCGATGCAGTGGTGGGACAAGGGTCACTAATTTCTATTTCATTTTCTAACTCGAGTAACAAACACCTAAAAATAGTTTTTATTAATTGGTAACGAGAATAAATAAACTGCCGTATGATTTTGTAACAAGAACTATCTGATACTCTTTTTTGGTTGTGTTTAGCAGTAGGATGGATAGATGGTAGCGGACTAGGTTTTTCATTTTTATGTCTAACTTGTAACAACACTCTACAATAGTTTTTGAAAGCTTACAAACAAACACTGGAATACTTCGTCTTACCCCCTGGTTTTTACTCTTTTCTAGTAATACCACAGACATTACGTTATATATTTTATACTTAGTTTGATGTTTTTCTTGAAATGTATGTTTGTGTGTGAAAACTTTAATAAAAACTTCCCTTATCCCTGTTTAATAAGCATATCACGTTTCACTATTTAAAGTTTAAAGCACATAGTTAAAAACAATTAACCCACACAAAAACACTTTCCCAAACAATCATAAATTCCATGGGTTCATTGGGGTGGATAAACAGATGGCCGGGTTAGATGGGTGGGGTGTACAGAAACAGGTGTCCATTTATGATAGGAGGAGGGGGGTTTATGAGGGGCAATAAATCAAACTTCTTGACACATAGTAGCCTATACTCTCTCTCCTATAGTTATTGTTTTATGTGTGTTAACGCCCCTTTATTAATTTTTTATTTGTTCTTATTTTATTACTGTTTACTTGTCATTTTTTATTCAAAGTTTTAAATCAAGCTATCTTGTGCTACTGCAACAAAGTTACCCAACTGTAAAATTAAAAAAACACTGAGTGAGCCAAAATTTGTGAGATAGCTAGTTATAAATGGTAATTAAATAATGTTTAGATATGTATAAAAGCCTACATTAAAATCCGTCATATAAATTGGTCTCTTCAATAGAAATAAGCCTACTGATTGACTCCATGGACAAAACAATGAAATACACTATTAACAAATGTATCTGACAATGTATACACGTGTAAGCTATATATATATATATTGACAATCGCAGTACCGAATATGGCGATTAATTTTCAAAGTGTTCTATAGATGTTAGAATTCAAATATTGTGACATAAATAATTTTGTAGGACGCAGCCACAAGTTTGTTAATCCAAGGGTTGCCGCGATAAAAAGGTTGGGACATAGGCCTAGTGAACCAAACCGATGAGACCATTTGAGATGGCCAGGAAACCTTGCAGGGTTTTTGAGTTGATTAGCTGAATTGGCATCTCACTAGCATATTTTCTTAATTTGTGAGATAGTGCATTGCGTGGGTTTTTTTGCTTTATATTGTGAGCCCAGTAACTCATCACGATAAACGAACCAAGAGACGTGATACTTCAGTCGGTGGTGCCCTGCATATTGTGTACTCCAGCCTGTGCGGTGTGTTGACCCAATTTGAAAATTGAATTACTGAAATAAATGGATACTTTTCCCGACTGTAATTTATTGAGATGCTACACTGATTGTGTAACCGATGAAATGAGGAAAACTCTGCGTTTTTGCGTTCAGAATGGGGAGTTTGTCAAATCGAGGAAAGTAAGGGTAAGTCAAAAAGGCCGTGTTCTGAAAGAGGAGGAGTTCCGTTGGTAACTGACTCTATGAGACCTACCTGTCCGGGAGCAGGGGTGTATTCAGAACGCTATGGTTAACTTACCGTCAGCTATAACCCGGAACTTTCGAGTGTGATATAACCCAAACCTTGCGCAGGTACTCGTAGGTATGTCGGTTCCAAAAACACGCGCATGGAGTGATAGTGTTAATCATATCAGCGTTGTTCCGTGGTTTAAGACCAGGCACGGATTGAGCTAATAGAGGAGGAATCCCCGGGGGTTTTCCAAAAAGTAGGTTATGTGACATACCCGGGTATGTTCGAGGATAAGCGAGCGGATAACCTCAGATTTCGGTTCCAAAATCGGAGGTAACATTCAGGGTATGTAAGTAACCATAGCAACTAGCTCTGTGAAGATAACCTGATCAGGAGGCATGTTAATGTTTCAGGGTAATCACTTCAGCGTATTAAGTGCCGTGGGATCTACTGACGGCCTTCAAAGTGGGCGTGACGGGATAGTGGCAAAACATCCAAAATTATTAGCAATAGTGTTAGCCTGTTATATATATATATATATATATAGTTGTATGATATGTTAATTATAAAGCGTTAATATAAGTAATAAATAAGGTAATATATTTTTATAATATGGTTATTATATTTATTTTATTGACATGTATAACAGTTATCTGTATAAATTATAAAACAATATGACAAGGTAATGTTTATTTTATTATATTTATTTATTACATTTTATATTATCATCTCACACATGGATCGGCATTTTCTATAATGTCTAAATT
Organism: Sinocyclocheilus anophthalmus; assembly: GCA_018155175.1. Taxonomy (NCBI): domain Eukaryota; kingdom Metazoa; phylum Chordata; class Actinopteri; order Cypriniformes; family Cyprinidae; genus Sinocyclocheilus; species Sinocyclocheilus anophthalmus. The sequence goes on from JADLZN010009768.1 coordinate 199,070, forward strand.
CTAAATCAAAATACATATCTGATATGACTTCATATTTAATCAGCATCAAACAAACAATATAATTCATATTCTCAAGGATTAAAGATTAAACGGGAAAAAAATAAAAATGATTGCACAACCATCTGTGGCGATATGCACTAAGCATGTAAATGATCATTGAACAAAAGAAGAAGAAAGCAGTATGGCGCACTTTTTCTTAGCGTCCGTTTCCGTAGTGACTCGTCGATTCGTCGCTCCTTCCTCCGTCACAGCACCGCGAGTTCCCATCTGACGGCCGGACGCACACTCACCAAACCCACCACTCCTCCTGTGGCCTTTATGCTGCTGTGCGGAGGGGCTGGGCTGGGCTGGGTCTCTGGGGGTGACGTCATGAAGTCACCAAGACTGGGACGCTGGGCGGAGCGACGCTCAGAGGGGGTGTTGCGGGGAGCAGGGCTCCAAACAGAGCTGAAGGTAGAGCTACTGAGGGCACTGACGCCACTCAAACAATGAGAGCCGGTAAATGGGGTCTCCTGCTCACTCCTCCCGCCCACCGGGGACACAGACGGGGCAGGAGAGAAGAGCTGGACTCGACTGGTGCTGCGTGGACCCTGAACTGGTGTGGATTTGTTGCCTCTCCGACAGGGCCGGGTCTAGGGGGGGGCTAGGGGGGGCAATGCCCCCCCAGATTCTCCTTGTGCCCCCCCAAAAATGTCCAGCCAAAATAATAAAATAAAATAAATAAAAAAATAAGCATTAAACACTTATTATTTGTACTATCTAAATAAGGATCAGTCACTTTGTTCAAAGGAAAAATGGACAATTCGGCACATCATGAATTGGAAATCATAGCCACAAAATCTTATAGAAAAATAATAATAAAAGCTAACTGTAACTCCAAGCAGAAAAACACAGTGAATTTCTGTTCCAGTGAAGAAATAAAATTGCCTTTATTACAACACAACACTGCTGCTGTAAGCTACTTAGTATATATCCATTTTAAATAATACTTATACTGAATTATTTTGTGTGAGGTGTGTCTTCCTTCATTAGGCTTCTGGTATGAACGGCTCGAATAGTTACTGTATCAAATGAAGGCCCGCCTTCTGAAAAACGAAATGTGCTGTGATTGGTTAGCTGGGCCAGTGTGTGCTGTGATTAGCTGGGCCAGTGTGTGCTGTGATTGGTTAGCTGGGCCAGTGTGTGCTGTGATTGGTTAGCTGGGCCAGTGTGTGCTGTGATCGGTTAGCTGGCCCAGTGCGTGTTGCGATCGGTTAGCTGGGCCAGTGTGTGCTGTGATTGGCTCCACTTGGCGCCTGGTCGGGAAATGTCACGCCCCTTACCATAGCCGCCTGCGAGCTTCAGAGTAAATACTGCGTCAAAATCAAATAAATTTGAGCAAGATTTAAACCTGGATGATTGTAACCACTCTAAGTTCGTCTGCCGTGGGAAAGCTAGCGTGTCTCCGACATAGTGAAAAAAATCGTTGAGCTAGGGTGGCCATATGTGCCATTTATACGGGACATGTCCTGGCCAGGATTTCGATATTGCCTAAAATATCCAGGTTTTGGCTGTTGGCACTGTGCAGATCGATCGTTGTATGAAATTCACGAGTGCTATAGAGAGCTGATCAGATGGCTCCTTATGCTTTCGAATCACTCTCACGGTACTTTGATGTCTTTTTTTCCAAGTCAAACGAACGAGCAAACATGGCCGCTATGTGCACGTTTTAAAAGTTCCCTGTAGATTCACCATATCACGCGCAAGCCCACGATTGGTCGATTATCTTCCACTACTGCATGTTATGGGACAAAGTGTCCGGTAGGAACGGTGCATATGGCCACCTTACCGTTGACCTTCTCTAGGCAGAGCAAACCAGGTCTCGTCCCATCGTCGGTCATCATCACAAATCCGGACAATCGGTTGAGCCAAAAGAGTGGTTCGTGGTAGTTTTGAAAAGATTTCTCGTAAATAACTATCTCAGTTTGAAGTGGACTTTGAGCTTTGTAATTTGTAGATCTTTTTTATGTTCAAACAGCAACAGCAAATTACAGACTAACTAAAGTTGAAAAAGTGCAAAATCATAATAGGACACCTTTAAATGTTTTCTTTATAACGGTAATGGGAGGACGCTTAATTCACCGCGTTGCGTTCTTATTCTGCACCAGTCTGCTTGCCTGTAGGCTACACGTTTCATTATCTGTATACTGGATTGGTGTTGTCATCTCGCCGCACTACGCGTGTTCTTTATAATGTTTCTCTAGTAGGAAAATGCTTGCAATTCACAGCGCCAGGATTGCCTTTAGCTTAGGGCATCGGCTTGTTACGTACATAGTTTTATAAACATAACGAATTTGGACTTTATATGATGGTCTTCGTCCATATATCTAAAGCCACATTAGTGTTTATTTAAGCTACGTTTTTATGAGGGAGTGGGCATAGCTTAATGTGGATAAAACACTGTATTAAACCGTTGCCAATCCTTATGGGCTAGTGTTGTCTGTAATAGGGATATAAATAAGCTGTGCTGCCACCTGCCAGACTGCAGGTCCAGTCTGTCAACGAACGATTGTTTCCGTCAGTAATTCATTTACAAATTATAATAATTAATAATTATAATAATTTGTGACATACCATTCATATGTGTAAAATGTAATAATCCTACCACTATAATAATAACGGAATAAGCAGGCTAATCAGCCAAAATTGTAATATTTTTAATAAAGGTGTGTATTCTGTAGCCTAATGTTAACAGATAAATTATATCTTGTTATTAAGAACTTGTGGGAGAATATAGGACAGAAGTCAAACATTTATGGCAAATTTATATATTGTTCAATTATTTGACCGAACTGACAAATGACATGAAAAATCACTGACTAAATGTGAAGGACACCTGATTTAACAAAAAAACAAAAAACATAACATAATTAAAGTGCATATACTGTATTAGAACTGCATCGCATATATTTATTTAATTAAATCGTAGCGTTTGTGAGTTCACAGTTATGCTTAATTGTGATTTTTTTAAATGGGTTTAATATATCATGCAGCGTTGGGAAACGGTCTAATAATGTGTTTTATGGATTCTAGTCCGTGAAAGCGCCCTTCGGTATGTTGCCGGCTAGTCGACGCAGCAACATAAAGCGAGGATTGAAGGGAAACAAATCGAATAGTCGAATAAATCGACGAAATCGCGGACAGCCCTAATATTATATTTAATAGTATATAGGCAGTATTATACAAAAACCTATGATTGTATTATAAATGGGACAGTCATAAATGTCGTGTATGGAGGTTTCATGCTTGATAAGGAAGGGAAACGGAGGTTGAACATATGAATTAGTGCTCTGCCTTTATCCCATCCAAAGTGCACACACACAGCAGTGAACACACACACAGCAGTGAACACACACACACCGTGAACACACACCCGGAGCAGTGGGTGTGATTCGCTTGATTCGCTTAATATTGTCTACACACATATTTAACATTTCTGCACTCACACAAACACAAAATACAAGACTGAAAATTGAGTAAATAAAAGTAAACTATGAATATATTACCCTAGAAAGTGCTGCCCTACCACAATTTCTGATTGCCCCCCCAGTCCAGCGAGCCTAGTACCGATCCTCTCTGCTCTCTGCCTGCTCTCCGATCAGAAGAGTCCTGAGTCCTGACAGATCTGGAGGTGCTGAGGGTCTTGGCAGGTGTGGTGGGGCCATGGGTCAAAGTCTGACTGCTCTGATCCCGCAAAAAAATCAATAGGAAAGGCACAAACTCCTCTTTAATGAACTTGAATGGAAAGTTTTGGGATTCATAAATCTGCCAAGACAAAAAGAAACATCAAAGTTAAGTTTCATTTACATTAAATTATCTGGAAAAACAAGTAATTTCTCAGCAAAAAAAAAAAACGATATCGCACTAAATAAAAAATCCTGCAAGTTGTACGACACTTTAAGTATGAAATATTAAACCTCAAACAAGTTACTTGTGTGCTCACAGCAAAAAGAATATGAATTTTATTTAGATTTGAATGTGTACGAAATTTCTCCATTTCATATTATATTATCAGTGTTATCTTTAACTGAAACTAAAACTTTTTCAGTAACTTAAAGGTCACATATTTTACACCTTTCTGGAGTTTTATTTTAAGTCTTGATGTCCTTAAGAATATATATTTGCGGTATAAGTACCAAAAACCATCTCAATATATTTTTACAACTCCTTACTCAGGAGCTCTGCTGAGAACAGGTCAATTTTGGCCTGTCTAATTAATATTCATGAGAATTCTTATGATTGGCTGTGGTGTCTGAGTGAGCCCGGCCAGGCCAATCCCAGGTAACTAGGGTCAGCCGCTGTTGTTAAGGGCTCATCTACAGATTTCTTGCCATATGTCTATGTTTCTTGCATCTCACGACTATGCCGTGTATGAAATAATGTCTGTGTGCATGTGTGTAAAACAACAAACTGACGATTTATATATAATCATTTGTAATTGTATATACATTGTTGTGATTAATTGTGTCTGGAACAATAATGTAGCTGTAAAAATAGTTTCCTGCAGAAATTGAAACGTATATGCATCTTCATCATGACTAGATAGACACGGTGAGTTGTCTTGTCTCCACGTTAGATGGTGATCCACCTCCTAGTAACAATCCTGTCAGATCGTCCATCCTGAGTGAGAGTGTAACGGTGCAGGTCGGCCGATTTGGTTTTGTGGTTAAAGTTAACCTTTTTGACATGTGTCCGTGTTGTTGTTGCTCAGCAATGGCATGGACGCGATGTTGTCTGAGGGTTTGGCAGTGCTCGGGGTTGACTGTGTAGTTCTGACGTCATTTTACGGAAGGTCAACAAGGTGGCGTGAAAATCCACAGCTCAACCTTTATGCAGGTCGATGATGCATTTGTACGTGTGGACCTCAGTTATATAGTGAAAAAAGCAGGAATTTCGTTTTAGACGACAAGGGACCTTTAATGTTGAAATAACAATAAAAACAACTAAGACCGTTGAAAAAAAAAAAAATCTGAAACCAAAGAAAAGTTCGAAATATATTGGCAACTAACTAAAATAAATAAGTTTAATAAAATAAAACTATTAAAACGGAAAAAGTTAAAGCTAAAATTAGAATAAAATTGTAATAAAAATTGGAAATACAAAAAAATAGTAATAATTCAAAATATTAATAAATACTATAAATAATACTAAAACTTTACTGTAAAATATACCTCTTAAAAAAAAGCTTAGTTTTTATTTTAACACAAATTAATTCACAATTATCTTAAGTAACGTTAAATGTAAAATACTACTCTCAATCACAACAAATATAACAACTTGGAAGGTATCGTGTATGAAATATGTACATCCCCCAAAACGTGTTTTTGTTTTGTTTTTCCCACCAAAAAAAAAACTTGTTGATGACGTTCCCACTTATTGCTTGAAGATGTTCTGTGGCGTTAAGTAATCGTCTAAATGTACATTTATTAATTTAGCTTTAAAAACAAAACTGTAAATATCCACTTCAAAATAAATCGACTTCTTAATGTTTGTTTGCTAATGTAGCTAACTTATAGTTTAGCTGACTGAATTTCAGAAAAATAAGTACTCTTCCACTCCGCTGAAGACGCCGCAGCGCGGTGTGAGAGTGACGGCAAGAGCCTCTTGTCAGGGCCGGGATTGGCTGAGCGATGCAGCGCGCGCAAACCTTAACAACACTGCGACATTGACAGAACTTCAAAATAAAAGTTCACAGGACACTTGCGGTCGACGGTCGTACCTTCCATTTGATTATTGCGTAAAACTGTTAAAAACAATGTCTTGGGGAAAAATATAAAATATTTGTTTTATTTGAATCTAATTTAGTTTTGTGATACAAATGACATGTTTTCTAACCAATAGCCACATCCAGACACATATCTTTTAAAGATGCAGATTTAACCTTTTAATTTGTTCTGTAAAAAAAAAGTTTGTAACTCTTTTAAAAGGTTGTATGTGTTTTTAAGATTTTTAAGAATGATGTGCCCTACAGAACAAACACAGGGCCATATTTAATTCTCAATTGGTAACTCATAATTTCATTCAACTAGATATGTTATGGAACAACCTGTTGAACAGCCCATATATCTAGCCTCATCTAGCCTCATTTTCATTTGCAATAATAATAATAGTAATTATGTGGTGTTTACTCTGAATAAGAGCCATGAACTCATCATTGTATTTAGAACAATAGAGCTGTTCAGTCATGATGTTAATTTACCTCAATCTAAAAGACTAGCTTGCCATGGGTTCCTCTGGGAAATTAGATTTAGCCAGTTTAGCCACTTAACCTCAAAACCAGTTCTGAGATTAAGAGGCTAAAGAAATGTTCAAGTTTCGTTTTAACATATCTATGACACACTGTATTTAGCAAGTTGTTAGCAACCCACACTTTAAAAAAAACAACAACAAAAAACACTGTGACTGTAATTTATGTTGAGCTGACATAGGCTACTCCATGTGCTATTTTTGTATGAATCAAAAACTGTTAACCTATAAACAGTACATTTGAAAGTGTTACTTCTCTTGGAGTTCAATTTCACTCTATCGTGACTCAAAAGTGGTAATGGGTTTTAGCACTAAACTGAACCGTTTATTGGGCCAAAATACCCAAAGAACAATGCTGTTACCTATATTGGTCCTAACATAATGCTAGAATTGTTATTAAGACACTATAAGGTGAGCAAACTATATAAAACGAGCAGCTTTGGTTTAAACAAAAAAAGAATGAGAAATTATGCACGTCTCTCTATGGAAAACTGGAAACCTTCCAGACAGACCATGCAAAACATAAAGAATAATCTTAATAAGCTCTGCTTGTTTGCACTGCATGCACAGAAGGCGTGCCTTCCTTACCTGTGTTTATGAAAAAGTTTGGCTACAACTTTTGTCGGATATGTAACATCCAAACAATTTGTTGGGATATTCAAATGGTAAAACGATCATATAACTGTGTGGGGCCGATTTCAATAAATACTGGGCGTTTACTGGGGGTTTCCTAGGATGTGCACTAGAAAGGAAGTAAGTGATTATAATAGAACATAAAGAACTAATAGAAGTAGCAGGTAACAGGCCTTTGCGTAAAGGAGGACGGGCTCCCTGCCCCCCCAGAAATGATAAACCTGCTCTTCTCTCATACAGCCTGAGCCTCAGTCATCCTTACAACTAACTGAACGGTGCAATCATAAGCACACTTTCAACTCATATCAATACACAATAGAGCCAGAATAGTGCCGAAGGTCAGTGCACATCATTACCTACAGCTATTCCTAGAGAAAATAATCTGCTAACTGTTTGCCCTTAAAGGGGCTAGTTACAATATGAAAATGCTGTCTTACATTTTCTCACTCCACTTATCCAAACGTATGAGTTTTCTTTGCGTGAACACAGAGACAATATTTGAAGAATGTTGATAGGATGGAGTCAATGGTTACCGTCATGTTGGGCTATGATGACAGAACATATTTTTGGGGAATATCCTCTAAAGATTCAGATGCATCTGAGCTGGGAAAACAACAATAATCTTATAATACTCTTAAAAAGCTACTGGATCTCAGGTCGGATCTGCCTATGTCATTGTCTTGTTAATTGTTTCCTTGTGGCAGGTTTGTGTGTGGAGCAACATGTCTATCTTTTTGTGGTATGCCATGTGCGTTCTTCGTACTGCTCGTTCCTGTTGCACGCTCCCCTTGTTTACGTCCTCTTTTGGCTGGTGGCGGGACTACCTGCCTTCTCTCGTTCCCCCTGGTTGGTCGAGTGTTGTAACCTGTCTCCTGTTCCTGCCAGGTTATATTGGCTTCCTGCCTTCTTGTGTGTCCGTTCATGTTTAACGGGCGGGTTTTCTTCAACTCCTATCAGTACGTGTTACCTGTAAATTCTTCCAGGCCAGATTGGTTGTTGTGTTCGTATAAGTTTTTAGCAGTCCCCAGTCTGTGGTCATGTTTGCCCTGTTCTGACTGCAGGTCCGAGACATGGGCATTTCCGGGGGGTTTTTTTTTCCCCTTGGGCCCCACGCGGTAGGCTGTGCGGTGCCTGTACAGCCGAGTGTTGGAGTGGTGAGGAGGTCAGTAACACTACTTTACCTCTGGCTCCTACTCGCTGCCTCAATGCTCATGGTGGTCTGCCATTCCTGGAACCTAGAATCTGTGGCGTCACCAAGGCGGCATGTTCCCAAGTCTTTCCCTGCCTAGGGTTTGACCGGTCACCCCTCCCTCACATCTCTCGCCTTGTCTACACGTCTGTCTGAATAAATAGTAAAACTCAATCTGCATTTGAGTCCTCCCTCCAGATTTGTGACATCTCCGGGTTCCTCAAATTTACACATTTTGGGAACCTTCTGGAGAACATCTAAGCACTCTTCCAAAAGGGGCAGTTCTTCAAAGAACAATAAGAAAAAATACATTGGCATAAATTCCTACAAGAACTCTAAAAACTGTCAACAGTTCCCCCAGTAACCTCTACCATTAGGAAAATGGTCTTGATAATATTAATAAAGTAAAAATACATTAATAAAGTATTATAAATTAAGTGTAATTATTTATTTAACAACACTGTAAAAAAATGGTATGATCAATAAGTCATGACATTACTTTAACCCATCAAAATAAGTTAAGCGATTTTTCAACTCATGTTTTTATGTCAGTTTAATGCAATTTAAGTTTAAATGACTTAGACTACAGCTAAGTTGAGATTGTATTTAAAAATGTAAGGCAGCGACTTTTTTACAGTGAACATTTTTCGTATGGTTTACTTTATAGTATTTCATACTATTCATGTTAAACAATAATAAATATTTAATTGATCGTACATTTGATGTTTTTAGGTGTTTTGTATGATTCCACATATAATATAAAGGTATGAACAAATCTACCTACAAAAAAGAATAGAACTATACAGTATTATATTAATACAATACAGGTTCTCTTACATTGTTGCAGTAAATAGTTAACGTTGAACTGCGCGTTGTGCGATGGGCGTTGAGTGACAGTCGGCTGGTCCAATAGGCGAAGTCTGTTTAGCAGACCAGTGGGCGTGTCTAATGGGGCTCGGCGTGTGTATCGCAGTTAGTGCAGCTGTAGTATTTACAGCCCAATGTCCTCCCACGAGATGCAGTTATTGTATTACATAGTCCCAAGAGGTTGCTTTTAGCACAACTACGTTTCTTTAATCAGCAGTGACTGCTCTGTTGTGTCTTTTGCGTTGTGATCGCCGCCAGCGAGCAGAGAAAGAGTTGCGCCCGGTCGAGCACGCGAGTACGATGGATGGCTCGTCGGGGGTTGGTGAACGTTACCGTCAAAAACATCGAGCTCGGAAACGGTAAATGAACGCCGGGCTGTCTGCCCCGCACTTCTATTTAAGAAACAACGCTTATATATAAATAATGCTTTCGTTATATCGTGGAAGGGACAGCGTTAATGTTAGCTGGTTGGCTAGAGTAAAAGCATGAGTAAGTGCTGTTAGTAGTATGTATGTATATATTTTTACCGATATATATGAGATAGAATTGCTACTCTGTATAACAGATGTCCTACTCCAGCTGGGTACTTTGAGGTTGGAGGGTCTTCTGCATGTGCATTTGCATAATTCACATCATTACCGCAGTTGCACTTAAGTGCACTTGCGTTTCAGTGCATGTTGTGTTTGAAACATTTGAAAGAAATTCGATTTACTGTATGGAATTAATTGCGTTTATTTGTGTCGGTGGTTTCAGTAGTTGCTCAGTCATGGCCTTGAGTCCAACGAAGCCCAAGTACTGGCTAATTTAATCTCTAGGGCCCTGATGTAGTCTTTGTATAGTAAATGAAGTTACCAGGTTTGTGTCCTCATTTGCCTGTCTTAGTGAATGCTTGATAGGCACATTCCATCAATATGGTCCAGTACTTTGTTGTCTTGTGACATTTTTAGAGGCACCAATGCCACATTTTGGTTGTGAGAGCTATTAGATTGTTTAATAAAATATTACGTAACATAAAATTAACCTAACACGATCAACTAGTTTCAAATGCCTGTATGGCCACGATAAAACGGATTTTGGCATGTTGTCTTCAGACTGTCTAACAAAACAAAAACAAAAAAATAATAAAAAAACAAACGTAATAATTTTTGACAGTCTATCAGAAAACGTTACTGCAGTGTTACAGAAAATGTAACATTTCTTAAAATTGTGACGCCCATGGAAAAAAAACAAAGACATAATTTAGTCTTTCACTAGAGCATGATGGGATGTAATCTCATTCCTTTTTCTTACATTTGACAAAAAATATAGTATGACTGCATTCATCAAGCTATGCAATTCAACCCTGTTACCCAAGTTATTATAAAAAAAGTTAGAAAAGTTAAGTTAGAAAAAAAAATCATCAACCAAATATTCTTTAATTTGTTAAACCGTATTTTGAAATACCGAATTTTTGTAACAAAAAGTAATATTTATTTTAATAACTATGTAATAACTCAATGTATTTATTTTGCCATCTTGACACAGATCATCTCATGTCTTTAAAGGTCTGTTTTGACTTCTGTATCATATCCTAAAACGGGTTTCAATTATTGATGTATCAGCCAGGCCAAATGAGCAGTCAGTATTTTCAGATTGTTTGCACATAACTGTGCAGATCGGCAGATTAACAGTCGTGGTTATTCCGTGTGGTTATTAATAGCATTAATAATAGCATTTCCAAATAAGAGATTTGTGAATAGATCACAAATTTTCGGGTTTTCAGGAAATATCGTCAATATCAATAAAATGTATTTTGCGAGTGTCCACTTTGTTTCAGCAATTAGGAAACCCATATCAGTCGACCACAAGTCTCAAGTATTTAAGTTACTAATCCAGATCCAGATATTAGACTCTGTAGTGCATTGCTGTATGACTAATGCAGGTCAATACGGATGATCCGTTTACAGGCACTTAATTGTTTCTGGCTTGTTATGATTAACAAAGTGTGTAACCTTAGAGTGCAGGACTAAAGACTAGTAGGGGTCACCTGATAAGTCTCACCTAAGAAAGCCCATTGGGGACGAGATTCTCTCCATTAATGCTTTCGGGTCCCGAGTGGAGAACGTTGCGGTCTGGAAGCTTATTAATAAACATTGTGGTTCCCATGGGCCTCTCTAGAGTGCTTGCACCTTAAACATGCTGCTTGAGAGGATTTGGTAATAGAATATGTTTTTCTTTCCCTTCTAAAATCAGATAATTTGCAAAGATGGAGAAAGATCATGATTTTGTTAGAGATGCAGTGCTACTGTGATTGAGGGTAACAGCAGGAATGCATTCACTTCACTGGGCATTCTCATTGGTATCTACTGCATAAAACAAGTGACCTTACTTCAGGCTGCACGCTACCGTGTAAACATATACCACACACATGCTCGCGTTCTTCAATGTCTCATTCATGAAGGCTGTTTTGTTTCCTCTGAATCATCAGGCTCTTCGTTATTTATGAGTAGGCCCACACATAATCTGCACCTGCAGAACTCAGATTTCTGAAGTTTGATTACATTACCGTTCAAAAGTCTCTTAAGCTCACCAAGGTTGCATTTATGTTAGGGATGCACCGATATGAAAATTTTGGCCGATACCAATAACCGATAATTCTTTATTTTTGAAAGCCGATAACCGATATGTTGGCCGATAAATCTATATCCAAATTTTTATATACTTTTTGAGAGCCTGATTACAAAAAAGGTCTCATCATTAAAAACCACATTGCGAACACTTCAACATAAGCAGCCTAGTTTGAATGGTGTACGTTTTAAAATAATTTTACTCTCCCATTACCAGATTTAGTCATAAAAAAGTCTTACAAATAATTAAAATAATGCATAAATAATGCAAACAAATCACTGGACATCATTACACGTGTAAAAAATCAAAATGAATGCGCAACCAATAACCAGAAATAGGCCTCTGCCAACAATAATGAAATTATTTTAATTAAAACATATTGTTGATGAAAATAATAAGAGAAAAATACAAGTGGTTTTTGTTATTAATAATGTATCAATGATTTTTGAAAAAGTAACAAATTAATACCTCTGTTTTAAATAGCAGCCGTTTGAGCTGTGCGTGCTGAAGCTGAAGAGCTGAATGAACATGTTAAACTGAAGCGTTTTGCTGGCAGCTTATTTAACTCAAGTAAATGCATCCTGAGATTAATATTAATTCAACATAAACATAATATTACAACTTGTATATTTACAAAATGATGCAGTTATTGCGTGCTTTAGTCAGAATGTGTGATCCTGTTGTGTATGCGTTCTTCCCATATCAACGCGCTGAAACACCGCAACTAAACCCAAAGAATTCACAACGTTTTATAATAATAATGTTCTCATTAGAATGTTAAATACACAACATTCCCAATCATAGTTAATGTTGTGCACTGCTGATTGAGCTGCGTGCGCTGAGCTAAAGATGCATCGCTGTACACTGAAGTGGGGGGGAGTCGCTCTTTTATACTTAACCAATCAGCATTCTTATAGTGATGATTAATCAATATACGGAAATCAATACACACAATCTTGCCAGTACATTGACACAAGGCTGCGAACGAAACGCGAGCATGCTGAAGTGTCCCTATCGAAGAATATCATTATTTATACGTCTATACTAAGACATCGGCCAAATTTTTCTGTATATCGGGCCGATAGCCGATAACAGAAAAAATGAGCATTTATCGGCCGATACCGATATGGTGGCCGATATATCGTGACATTTCCTATGTATGTCACTCAAAAATACAGTAAAAACTGTAATATTGTGAAATATTTTTGCACTTTTAAATTTCAAAATGTTATTTATTCCTGTGATAGCAAAGCTGAATTTTCATCAGCCATTTCTCCAGTCTTCAGCATCACATGATCCTTCAGAAATCATTCTAATATGCTGCTTTGGTGCTCAGGTAACACAGATAAGAGAGTCCTACCTGTCACTTTTGATCAGTTTAATGTATCCTTGCTAAATATGAACTTATTAAAAAAAAAATTACTGACCCCAAACATTTGAACGGTATTTCCTGATTTCATAATGCTTCGGCTGACGCTTTTGTTTCAGCCTGTTTAAATATTTAAAGTCAGTGCAGAAAATGCATAAAAAAGTTTCCATCTGGACCTGTTTATACGCTACTGTATTTACAAACAGCTGCGGGCTTGTCTCCAAGGGTTCGCCATTTTGAACACTTTTTCTGTTCTCACAGTTGTGAGAAAGTGGCAAAGGTTCAAGTAACCAAAGTTGAGAAGGTTTACGGGAGGTTTTCTTGTATGGTATCCAAGTGAAGAATATGATTGTTTTGGGCCGTGTGACCAGATGGATGTGCTTAAATCTTTCCCCAGCCAATCTGACGGGTCACGTGGAGCGAGTGGGCATTGAGAACTTTGAGCTGCTGAAAGTGCTGGGAACAGGAGGTCAGTGATAGTTCAAGTATGTGAACCCTGCGTTCCCTGCTTATCTTTGTTCCTACTCCACTAACACATCGTTCTTCTCCTCCGGGCAGCCTACGGCAAGGTGTTCTTGGTTCGCAAGGTGAGCGGCCATGATTCAGGTAAACTCTATGCCATGAAGGTGCTGAAAAAGGCCACTATTGTGCAGAAGGCGAAGACGGCAGAGCACACACGCACAGAGAGACAGGTCCTCGAGCATATCAGACAGTCTCCTTTCCTGGTTACACTCCATTATGCCTTCCAGACAGACACCAAACTGCATCTCATTCTAGGTATGCTCTCTCCTCTCTCTCTTTTGGATTGCAAAAATGTTAACTGCACTTTATGCTTCAATTTTACTTCTGCATTTAAAAGAGTGCAAGCAATGCAGGCAGAACTTTTCTTCTGCATTGCTCAACAGTTTTGTTATTGTGAGCTAATAGTGCTCTACCAAGCGGACTTTATGAGGTTTTGGTCTGATTCTGTTTTTGTGTGATTCAGTCGTAGTGAGCGTTTAGTCAGTCTGACTGCAAATAGCTTAGTGAGCAAGTATACATTGATATCTCACTTCACAGGAAGTGGGCAGGGAAATTTACCCATCAGTCATTGTGCACAGCCTCAGGCATTTTATTCAGCTTAATTAACCTTAACAGTACGAGAGTATAAAGTGCAGTAAATGTGACTGTTAGAATGCCATTATTATGTCCATCTCTTACATAACAAGAAGATAAACACGCTATAAATAATTATAAAACAATAGTTTATTTACTTACTTATATAGTTAGTTAAAAACAGTAATATTGTGGATACATGACCATTTAAGCATAAACTGTTTTATTTTAATGTATTTTAAAATGTTGTTTATTCCTTTGATAGCAAAGCTGAATTTTCTGCAGCCATCACATGATCCTTCAGTTCTCAGATTCAAGCTGTACGCATACAAATCATGCCTGACATGACTTGATCTGATGAGGCAAGCTAAGTCGCATTTCTTATTATTATCAGGCAGCTTATCTTTTGTGGAAACCATGATAGATTTTTATAATTCTTTGATGACTAGCCAAAGTTATAAGACAGCTTTATTTAGAAACATTACTTTTAACAATATGCCAAATCTTTACTGTCATTTTTGATACATTTAATGTATCTTTGTCCTGAATAAAATAATGAATTTCTGTCATCATACTGCCCAAACACCTTTTAACGCAGTGTGTAATTTATTACTTTACTTTAAATGAGCTTATATTTTAATAATTGATATTTTTTTGTTGTACATCGACATCACGCTTGAAGCCCTTTCTTTAATGGACATCAAGTCAGGCCCGGATTAGGCGAACGAGTGATGCACCGGGATGATTCCGTTCTGGGCGCGTCTGTTATTTTTCTGGCTGCGAGGTGTCCGTTGTGTATCTGATCATGCACTGGGTTGAAATATGCGTGCCTGCACTCACTGGTCAGCCTACTCGATTTTTATTTATCTATTTTCACCAGACCAACTAATCAACAATTCTCATTGATAATTAATCATGCTCTTTTGTTGCGAAAATTAAAAGTGTTATATGTGAACGTATGCTATTAGACGGAAGGCTTTAAAGCGAGCTGCTCACTCGCAGGTTCTCACTGTCACAGCATTTGATTTACATAACTCAGATTTTGAGCGCATGCAACTTACATGATCTGAGCCCAACTTTAGCAAGGCAGGAACAACATTCAGCTCAGTACCTGAACGAAGGACGTATTCATGTAAGTTAATGCGTTAATGAGAGAGAGAAAAATACCAAACTAGTGTAGGCTATTCTTAAAGCTTGTAACCTCGTAGTATGTGAAGTACAAATGCAAGCACCAGAACAACCTACACTCTTAAGTGTTCTTCATTGAAAAGTGGCATTTTTTATTCATTCACAGGCTATATGGTTGAAAAATATTTTAGTTCAAAACTTTAAGTGCCATTGTTTAAAAAAATGCTTTATTGACTGACGTTTCATATACCTTCAGTTGTTATGCTTTCAAATTCCATGCCATTTGTAATTTCACAGTATTTTCACCTCCTAAATACTTACGCGTGTAACGGCACCCTTCGATAATGTAAAAATTTACTTGATTTTTTGTATGACATTACATTTTTTTTAGAATAATTGTACATAAATGGGTTAAGCAAAACAGTTGTGATTTTTTCTGAGAACTTTTTAACTGCAGGCAGATATAGGCCTACATTATGGTACAGTACAAATATTTGGATCGTCCCTTATTCTGTCCCTTATTTTCTTAAAGAATAAACACTTATTTTCTACAAGAATAAACACTATTTATTTTGACTCCCCTGACAGTGGCACCTTGCTCAAAAAAACAAAAACTTCAGTTGTAGGAGATATGCGAGCGAATAATAGATTCAAGAAAAAAGTGGGCCGGTCTAAGGCATGAAACTCCAGGGCTGAAAATGAGTCCCACTCCGGGCCCTGGACTCAAGTGTTGTTTGATGAAGCCGAAGGGCATTCCTAATAAAGTGAACTTCTACACAGCCCCTCTCGAGTGTGTAGAGACCAGTGAACTCTGCAGTTAATGTGCTTTACTAATGAAAAGCGGAAGCCCCTGTACCACGACAGGAACTCTTGGTTTTTGTGGTAACGCTTGGAACCGATTGTGTCAGTGTCAACATTAAAGCAGGACTTTGCAGTAACGCACAGATCCAAGGTGCATCTAACGTATAAACATTCTAGTCTTTGACCAGTTGCAATTTTGTTTTATATATCTTAAATTTCAGACTATGTGAACGGAGGTGAGCTCTTCACGCATTTGGTCCAAAGAGTTCGCTTTAAAGAGCAAG
The DNA here is from genome assembly GCA_018155175.1 of Sinocyclocheilus anophthalmus. Classification (NCBI taxonomy): domain Eukaryota; kingdom Metazoa; phylum Chordata; class Actinopteri; order Cypriniformes; family Cyprinidae; genus Sinocyclocheilus; species Sinocyclocheilus anophthalmus. The sequence continues at coordinate 215,328 of JADLZN010009768.1, forward strand.
AGGTTACCTTGTACAGCGGGGAGATTGTACTAGCACTGGAGCACTTGCATAAGGTAAAAGTGCTGCCGTACTTATTTTCACTCTTCATTTCCTTTGCAATCTGACTGAACGGCGCCTCATTTCGAGAGAATAGTGAAAGTAGTTCCGTCCTTTACTCAGGAGGTACTTCTCCTCTCTCCTGCCTACTCAGATCAATTCCTCGCTTAGCTAACCAGGCCAGGCCAAATGTATCTGCAGTTCTCAAAATTTCCCGAAGGCTGTGTTAACAGAAAGAGGAAGAAAAGTGTTTTTAATGCATGCTTGTTCTGTGCATAGCAGAGAGAAGAGAACTGCCCTGGAGGCATTGCAGTGTGAGTAGGTAGGACCTTGACAGTGAGATTAACATTGTTTTGGTTCAGTCTCATTTTTTGTCACTGCCTATTATGTTGCCTTTTATTATTTATTAAAGTAGTGGTGCATTTTCCAGGTGAATGGCTGCTTTTTATGACTTCAGACAAGTTAAGGTTGTGAACACAACATTTGAGCAAATACTTTTGGCAAGGATGAATAAAGTTTTGTTGAAAGATGACATGAAATTGAAGTATTTGGTCCCACATCTAAATATAAGATCTTATTCATTCCTGTTTGTTTTTCAGCTGGGAATCGTCTACAGAGACCTAAAACTTGAGAATATACTTCTTGATTCAAGCGGTCACATCGTGTTGACGGATTTTGGTCTTAGTAAGGAATTTCATGAGGTGAGTCTGTGTTACTCTATATAGTTTTCTCCTTTGAGAAACCCTTTTTGCACTTTGGGTTCCTGCCAGTTATCCATATTTGATTAAAATATTAATGATTAAAATTAGGGATGCACCGATACTGGTATCGGTATCGGGCCCGATACTGAGCTCCTGTACTCGTACTCGTTCAAATGCCCCAATACCAAATGCCGATACCAAACGCCGATACCACAGGGCAGCATTATATCCTATTCACAAAGAACCACCAACACACAGAAACAACAGAAATTCAATATGCGATTAAGGATGCTCATACATACAGAAGTATATGTTGCAGTGATATAGGGGGGGAGGGAGGGGGGGGGGCCCTTACATTCAGTATTAACACCTGTTAGCCTATGTGCGCGAGCTTATAAACAAAGCACGCTGAGTGGATTGAGCGCGCGGCGGCGCAGATGCGCGAGCTTGTCGAGTGATACCTTTCTCACAGACATCACTGGAAAGTTTGTAGTTCGGTCGAATGTAAAAAATAAGTAAGTAAAGCCGCAATGCACAATTACAGTTAACAGTAAGTAGAGACGAGAGAGAGAGAGAGAAAGTCAGGAGAGAAGAAGATGTCGCGTCTGGGCAGTTGACTTCTGATGCTGTGTATATTTTGATCTTCCACTCACTTGAGCACAGAGCGCATGATTTGATTACAACCCGACTATCCGGTTAGGGCGAAATAAGACCATTATACGCAGAGCAGTGCACACATAAACATCATGTATTTTCATACCTTAGAGCAATACTACAGAATGCACGACTTTTGGCAAAGTTGCTACGAGCCCCTGTGAAAATGCGCTAGGCCTGTAAGGCTACTACTGCGTCCCTCTCATTCTGCACCAGTGCACAACTATACCGCACCAGGCGTTGCGCGTAGTTTTGTCGCTTGAGTGATCCTACAATATGCATTATATGAGTGGCTTTGGAATATTAATCGCAGCACGTTTCAGATGAAAAAAACGCTACTTCTATTTCTGAAAATATCATTCAGCAGTTAGAAGATTCAATACATTGAAGATGGTTCGCTGCCAATAATTCACCTCTAAACGCGCTGTGATACAGTACACACAAGACGGTCTGCTGCATACGGAAGCAGTCTCTCGAATTCTACATTAATATTACAGATGATGTACCAGTAGAGCAGGCAAAGTGAAAGTAACAAAAACTTGTAACATACATGTTTAATAGGGCATGATAAGTGTGAAAATACACCAAAGGATATACATCCAAACCAAAATATTATTCAAGCAACCAATATTTTTTATATATTTTTTACAGTCTGGTGCGGACACTATAGTTCATTTTATGTCAGTTGAGACCAGTACCAGTATCAATTGGCAAATTTGGACCAAAAAGTATTCAGACCGTGTCGAGTCCCTGGGAAAACATGAAGTTGAGGTTGCATGACAGTACTGAGATGACAGTCGCCCAGTGAGACTATACAGGCTGGCGTAAGGCTAAGGGTTGCTCGACTAAGTATTGATAGTTGTGTAAATAATACTGTCATACTAACAGCTGTCTAATTTTTGGTTGATTGTAATCTATTACATACCTTTCTATCAAAGTTATCTAACATCATCAAGCTGAATTTGTTCTTACAGTTTAACTCTTGAGTTCTTGTCACATTCTGTTAGCATTTTCTAACTATGGCGAATAAACTGTGATAATATGTGAAATGTTGAAGGTGTCTGAATAAACTTAGGTTTGACTGTATATCTATTTGATAAGGAAGTTTAAGCCAATCTACACGATATACATGACTCTTTTGGTATCTGCACCCATCTTAAAAATGTACAAATGCAATAAAAATATATGTATCGGCAAGTACCAAAAATAAAAGTATCGGTATAGGGCGAGTACTGGAAAAAGTGGTATCGGTGCATCCCTAATTAAAATTACTGCGCTTGTTTTTTTCTAAAACATCAAAAATGGATAACCATTTTAACATTTGTACATCCCTAAAGTGTTTCCCATTGTTCCCTCTAAACTTCACTTTTGATGTTGTTATTGCACAGAATGCAGGCTCAAAATTTTGTGGAAAAGTTGAGTTTTCAGTGTTTCAGCTGGAGTCTGTCCGCATATCCACTGATTTACAGTGTGGAGGAAGTGAAAATGGGAGAACATAATGTGTTGACATAAACAGTGCTGATTAATTCATGAGATAAGGGCTGCATCCTAGCACAGTCTTCCTAGTTCATAGTAGTTCATATTAACTGCATATTGATTCTTTTTCATGTACTCTACTGCTCAAAACAAGGGAGTTTTTTGCATTATCAGTAAGACTTTGCAATGTTTTTAAAACGAAGTCCTCATTCTGCTCATCAAAGCTGCCTACTTATTGATAAATACAACAAATCACAGTACTTATCATTGAAAAGATCTATTATACCATTAAAATAGTAGGGTTTCATTTGTTAGTATACTTTAAAATGTAATTTATTCCTGTGAAGACAATGCTGAATTTTCAGTAGTCATTACTCAAGTCTTCAGTGTCACGTGATTCCTCAGAAATCATTCTAATATGCTGATTTATTTTCAGTGCTGGAAACTGTTGTGCTGCTAAATATTTTTTTTGGAACCTGGGATACTTTTTTCAGGATTCTTTGATGAATAATGTTAAAAAGAAGAGCATTTATTTAAAAATAGAAATCTTTTCTAACAATATACCCCATATCAAGAAGATTGGGGTCGATACAATATGTATTCTTACTTTGCTATATGAAAGAAATTAATAACTTATTATTCAGCAAGGATGTCTGAAATTGATAAACTATAACTCAAAGATTTATATGTTTGAGAACACATGTTTAATATTTGTGAAATAAATGCGGTTACACTTGTTAGACTTTTTATTGACAATTAGTGTAATTCATAATAATACATCACATTAGAATGATTTCTTAAGGATCATGTGACATTAAAGACTGGAGTAAATGCTGCTAAGAATTCAGCTTTGCATCACAGAAATAGATTATATTTTAAAGGATATTAAAATAGAAACCATTATTTTATATTGTAATAATAACATTTTGCAAGATTACTGTTTTTTTCTGTACTTTTTTGATCAAGTAAATGCAGCCTTGATGGCCGAGAGACTTGCTTTACAAAACCTTAACCGTCTTAGCTGACCCAAATTTGAGCGGCATAGTGTATTGGTCTGGATCAAATAGTTTATTAATTACCCTGGTTCGCGTAGAAAGGCATGCTAAGGGCAAAACATAACAGATACAGATAAGTATCATGCGGTGTGCAAAAGTAGCTTGTCAGTCACATCTGCAGCAGCATATACACTACAAAACCATGAGCTCACCCTGTGCAAACAAATATATGTGGGAGCCATCAGATAAGTTGTCGTCCAGCCAAGGACAAAAAGGCGGAATAAGCTTTACAACCTCTTAAAGAAAATTACCAATCAATGTCCTGCATGATAATTCTGCATTTAAAGTGAATATTGCAGGACAAAGGGCATTACTTAAACATGCTTTACCATTCTGACACAGTTAGCCTAAATATTATAAATATATTTTATTTAAATACACTACCGTTCAAATTTTTTTGAAAGAGCAGGTCATATGGTATTTTAAAATGTCCTAATATTATGTTGGAGTCCCCTACAACAGATTTAAATGCATCCAAGGTCAGAAAACATTGTAATTTTCTCAGAATATACATTTACACATAGTCATTTGTCCATGATTTCGAAATGGTTTGTACTCACGTAAGCAATTTTCGGATCAAACCCCGCTCCTTCACATAAGCATACTTCTTCAAGCTAACTGATTGGTCAGAAGCTGGCCAAGCCTGTTGTGATTGGCAGAGAGGAGTCCTTGAGCAAGTTAGCCAGCGCTACCGGCAAAGCACCTTTACGTAAAACAATAATATAGTGCTCCAATACATTCTTAAAATAATGATATTAAAGTTTAGCTGCTAAACTGTAAACACATAAAACAATAATGGTGGTCTAACAAATATGTCTACGAGTAATGTTATAAGACGCACAGAACAAAAGACACGCTACTGTGTCTATAACTTTAATCAGAACACAGAACAGAGCTCGTCGGTCACAGACGCACTCTTGCGAACCGGTCGTCCCGTCTCTCCCGCATTAAACCTATAACTGCCGTGCAGCAAAATAAACAGCAATTTCACAACGATTATAAAGTCTGTGCGCTACACTACACTCTTTATTATTAAACGAAGTAATTAGAACAACGACAGTCTACATTAATCAACACATTCTTAGAAAATAGTGGGTTCACAGCGAATTATCAGAACTACTTCAGTAAGCCCAGTAGTATCGTGCTTTACTGACAAACTAAAGCTGCTAGTGACACGCACAAAAACGTTATATTTTGAGCACACCATCAATTGAAAATGTCACACATAACTTATTTAATCGTAGGGGAGAGCTGGGCACAAAGTAACACTTTTTGACTTTCTGTTTGTGTAAATCCACATGGGGTTCATAGTATAATTTTTTATCCACAGTAATTTTACAAATTTCTAGTACAAATATGTTGCTTTGTTTCATGATTACAGTGTATACTTTTTTCTTTATTTACCCTCAAAAAATGGAAGTGAAATGTGACAACATGGCCCATGGGTGGGGTACATTGTAACATCTGAGGAGCATGTTGTAACCTGCCATGATGAACGCTTAAAATTTATCGGGATTCGAATAAAAAAATAATAAGACAAACTAAAAATATTTTGTCAACAAATTAAAATTCCTGATTTATTTCATAAAATAATTGCGTTTTTTTTTAAGAATTAAAAATTAACTCTAGTTTGTGGAGTTTGACACTGCCACATTGCAACCAGCGTGTACGGCCCACATAAACATCGCAAATGCTGTTACATGTTCTTGAAATCAATACTTTCTTAGCATTAAACCATTGACTCGTCCGTCTTTATTCACTCGTTTCTCGTCGTTTCTCATTAAACGTATTAACGTAAATAGTGTGATTCATCGCTAATATCATAGAATAGCGAAAGGCAGTCGGCACCTTGTCCACGCAGTGTTACAACGTTCCCATCTGCCACTCGGAATTTAAACTGTTACTGTCTTCATGATAGTTACGAGCATTAAAAACATAACTCTAATACTGATACATAACAGATTGTAGGATTAAAATAATAAGCAATTTGTCCTAATTTTAAATGAGTATAAAAACTGGTGAAAAATTTACTTTAAGCCAGAAATAAATTTTATACTATGGTAAAATAAAGGGTTCAGCGATATCTTCAATACACTTTTTGAATTTTGGTGCACTTTTTTTTCTCTATATAATGTTGATATAATAACTAGTAAATGCTGTAAATTTGGTAATGCTAGCATGTGTGGAAATATTCAACGCCGTGTGTTTACAACTTACCCGGCGTTACTACTTTTTTGTGCCTCGTCTTCCCTACTTGCAGGTTGTGATTTCGATTAAGGTCCAATTAAGAAGATTAAAGCCACAAATAAAAGCCAATATTAAGACGCAGTCCTTGTAAAATGATGAGCAAGACAACAAAAGGTTCAATTGTATTTCTGGGTATCCTTTAACACAGCGCTTCTCAACATGATGTCAAACTAAACTACGGAAGCGTTTTGGGGGCAGTGCAACCTCTGTTCGTAGTTCGCAGGGCAGGCGGGGATTATGCAAATTACCCAGTGAAACGTCATAACAGGCAAGATTGAAAATATGACACTATCGGTTAAGGCGATTCCACAGCATCGACTCGCCTCCTTGTGAGAGTCATATCTTGAGTGTCAGCACATTGTTGATTAACACTTTGCAGACTGTGTTCATTTAAGGGCTAGCGACGTGATAACCGCAAAAGAGATATTTGTTTCAAAAACCCTTATACCTGACTCTTTAAAAGCAAGTCACTCACCAGGGTGCATTATGTGACAAAATACAGTCAATCTATGCAATTTGGCTGTAAATCTAGTAGACTGTATTTTCTGTTTAAGTATAAAGCTACATTTGAATGTATAATTAATTAATTTTGTTCTCAAAGAGACTCAGTCTTGAGTGTCACAGTGATGGGTTTCTGTCAAAATTCATTTGATGCGCAAACAGTTGCTTATTATTATTGTCAAATGTTTATCTCTTTTTTCTATTTTGTCGGATTGTTTGTTTTTAAGGATTTCTTTTGAATTGAAAGCGTGAGTAGCATTTAAAGTTGAAATGGGAAATCTATTTTTATCTGGGATCAATTAAATGCTTCCTGGTGAATAAAATCTCACTTGACCCAAATGTTTTTAAAACGGTAGAAGTTGTAATTTAAATATAGCTAGAAATTTTAATACTACAATTAAGGTTTCTTGTCTTCGCCTACGAAAAACCGCCCCTCAAACCCCAAAACACCCCTGCAATAGCAGATTATGAAACAACTTTGACATTGGATAAACGTGCTGAGATCGGCTATTTATATTATTAGTTTCTCTTCTTATGGAAAGAACGACCGCATTGGACACGGTGTTCTGCATGGGGTGTTTCTAGCTCAGATGAGTCGCGGCTTATCTCCCATAGTGTTTGCCCCCAATAAAAAAGTTTTAGACAACTGGAACAAATATTTAGAGGGAACATTGTGTTAGGGTGACATTCCAGTTTAAGAACTACTGGGTGAAAAGATATTTGATTAGACTGGCCAACAAGTGTTTAATATTTCACAGCTGTTGTTGTCATGATATTTGGAACTCAATGCTAGTGTCCTCAAACTTTCATGGCTTGTATGTATGTTAGAAATTAGTGTTTTTTTTTATTATAAAACATTAAAATGTACCTTATTAAAAATGACCAGACACTTTTTTACTTTTATATAGTAGATCCACTTTTCTACAAATAATTATATATCTATATATATGCTCGTGAGTGTGTGTGTGTGTGTATGTGTGTGAATGAGACAAAAAATGAAATTGAAATTGTTTGATGTTTCGGCAGTTCACATTGAACCTCCTCCGTCCCATGGATGCAATTACAGTGCAGGGCTCTTTACTCAATGCTGTAATCGCTTATCATGCATGTTTTGATGGTGTTTTTTGTTCTAAAAGATTATATTAACTTTTTGTTTTTCCTTGTTTGACCTTTGTTGCACTAGCTTGTAACAGCCCGTTTCAGCCAGAATTTCTTTTACAAGTGTGGTTTGAAAACACGTCTGCGACTATTAAGACTTTATAGCGAACATATAAACCAGCGCACTTAAAACGAGTAAATTCATCCGACAGAAATGTGCTGATTATGAGATGCATAAAAAGAAAAGCAATTAATAAATGTACACAGGAACTTTTATTATAAAAGCCATGTGTGTGTATCAGTGTTCAAACATGTGGTAAGAACGTTAAATGCTCGTGGGATATTAAAGAAGATTGTTCCAGATGTTTGCATGTATTTCATTCCATAAATATGCCGCATAGTTCAGAAAGCAGTTTTGCCCAATTTAGAAAGTACAGATGGTGTTTAGTCTTAGCCACAGAGGCAGCTAAGTGCAGTAATTAATCATTGTAGAATGAAGAATCGTGTTTCGATGTATAGGTTTACATTTCAATTTAGTTTTAACTTTTAAAACACTGCTGCAGTGAAAAGGGGGTCAGTAAGATTATTTTTGACAGAAGTTAATACTTTTATTTAGCAAGGATGCATGAAATCTATCAAAAGTGACAATAAAGACAATTAAGCAGCAAATCAGCATATTAGAATGATTTCTGAAGGATCGTATGGCACTGAAGACTGGAGTAATGATGCTGAAAATTCAGCTTTGCCATCACATGAAATGTATTATAGTATATTTAAAAAATATATGAAAACAGAAAACTGGTTTAAATTGTAATAATATTACACAATATTTTAATGTATTTTTGATCAGATAAATGCAGATTTGTTGAGCATAAGACTTAAGCTACTTTAGTTAACATGAACTAAGAATGAACAATACTTCTACAGCATTCAATAATCTTAGTTCATGTTAATTTTAACATTTACTAATGCAATATTAAAATCAAAAGTTGTGCTTGTTAACCTTAGTTAATTTTCATTAACTAATATTAACAAATATGAATAAATACTGTAATAAATGTATTGTTCATTCATGTTAGTTAATACATAACATTAACTAATTGAACCTTATTGTAAAGTGTTACCAAAAATCTTACCAACCCCAAACCTTTGAACAGTAGTGAATATATTTAAATATTTTTTTGACCATTAGTGAAAAGCCAGCTCATTATGTTTCTGGTCTCTGGCTTACGAGTTTGAATCATGATTTTTGTCTAAACAAAAGTAACCTCAAGATTTGCCTTGAACTCAAAGCTAATTGGTCCATTGTTTGTGAACATTCTGTGTAGATGCTGCCACTGTTGGTAGTATAAGATAACTGGCATATGGTAGATTAATGGAAATTTTGGGTGGAGTAAACAACTTTGGATTCATGATGCATTGAATCGTGACTTTTATTTGATGTGCAGTGTATCATGAGGTAATTGTTAATACCCAGCCCTAAACCGCACATTCACATTATTATTTATGAAAAGAAAGAGATTCCGAAAGAAAATCAATTCTGAATGCTACTAAGACAATTGTGAAAGCTGAAACTGTAGAAGAAACTTAAAAGCTTTGCAAGTAAGGGAGATACAGGTTTTTACAAACAATATAATAAGTGCTTTGGTCTTGTAGGTAGAGAGAGCTTATTCCATCTGTGGCACTATTGAATACATGGCCCCTGAGATTGTAGCAGGAGGAGAGTCGGGACATGACAAGGTAAAGTGAACCTCTCATCTGCCCATTCACCATATTTTAAGTGCTATTTAATTACACATGTAATTTTCTTAAATTATACACAGCAGCTTAAAGTTTGACTTTTTGAAAAGTGATTCATTCATTCATTTTTTTTACATGATTCAGCATACATTTGAATGTGCTTTTGGGACTATAACCCTTGTGTTGTGCTCCCGTAGGCGGTGGACTGGTGGAGCATGGGAGTTCTGATGTATGAGCTGTTGACCGGAGGCTCTCCTTTCACTGTCGATGGCGATGAGAACTCTCATTCTGACATTGCCGAGTAAGACCAGCACACACACACACACACACACACACACACATACACACATACTCAGAGCTGTATTCTCTGTAGGGACGGGAGTAAGGAATTTAACAATTCTGGTTCTGATTATTATTCCTCTTAGCAACTCTGGTTCCATTAATGATTCTTTAAAAGGATTGTTCACCTAAAAAGGAAAATTCTGCCATCCTTTACTAGCCCTCATGTTGTTCCAAACCTGTATGACTTTCTTTCTTCTGTGTAAGACAACAGAACATACTTTGAAGAATGTTGGTAGCTGGACGGTTTCAGTTCCTATTGACAAAAATCTTTGGTTATCAACATTCTTTAAAATATCTTCTTTTGTGTTGAGGAGAAGAAAGAAATGCATACAGGTTTGGAACGACATGAGAGGGAGTACAGGGTTTTCATCTTTGCGTAGACTTTTTGAGACCTTTTAAGTTCTTTATTGAAATTATTTTTTATAAAATGCTATTTATTAAAATACAACAAAAATCATCATGTGTATCACATCATCATATGAACCGTTATGATCAGTCAACTTTAGTATCATGAGCCTTACATACACATAACAAGAATATTTTTTTCGGAGTTCATTTTGAATTGGACATGATGACATTTAATGGATCAAAGGAGTCATTTGTTCAGGAATCAGACTTGAACAGATCTGAAAACTTCAAATTTTTTGGAATTCTTATTTTAATTTTTTTAATGGAACTGAATAATAATTGGTTCTCAGTTCCCAACCCTAATTCTCTATGTGGTTAAACGCCAGTTCTCTTTTTATTCTCTAGAAGTCTGTGTTGTTTTGAAATCAAGAGTTGACTGTTTGATTGCATCAGCATGTTGACAAAAAAGCATTAAATTACCTTCTTAAAGCTGCACTTGGTTTTCTTTTTTATTCATTCTCTCTCTTTGCCCAATAGGAGAATTATGAAAAAGGATCCTCCATTCCCCAAAGACTTGGGGCCCATTAGCTCTTGCGTGGGGGCATAGGTACAACAAAAGACGTTATCCAGCGATTGCTAAATAAAGACCCAAAGAAGAGGCTGGGCTCAGGGCCCTCAGGGGCCCAGAATGTGAAAAGCCATCCATTTTACCAGGCAAGGCAAAAATGAATAATTGACTTTTTGCCCAAAAAGGGAATTTTAGTAGAGAAGAATAACTTTTTCCCTTGACATTTCTTTGGCTTGTTAAAGTTAATTCAGATCCATTCAAGCTTTGAAGGACCAACATCTAAAATGTTTGACTGTTGTTGATTTAGAAAATGAACTGGGAGGATCTAGCTGCTAAGAAGGTTCCGGCTCCATTTAAGCCTGTAATTCGTGATGAGCTGGATGTTAGCAACTTTGCAGAGGAGTTTACAGAGATGGACCCGACATACTCCCCAGCGGCACTTCCAAACAACTGTGACCGCATCTTCCAGGTAGTGGAATTAAAACTAATTTTAATGTATTATAATATTTGTATAATAGCAGATATTTATGGTCATTTGCACGTCAGACCACCTAACATGATATGTGAAAGTGAGGAATTTAAGACTACATTGTATTACTATTGCACAATAATTCTAATATTCAGCAACAGTAATTCAAATACAGTAATCCTCATCAGTGTTCATATTGACTGGGCTCCAAAAACATTAATGTGAATGAAAAGTGGACTAAAGTGGATCCAAAAGATAATTTAAACATTTGTTAATATTTTATTATTATCATCATCATCATCATCATCATCATTAATGTCATCCTACCCTTGTGCATTATTTGTTTGCACTGAGCATTTATTTATGACTAAGAATGAATTTCTGCACATGAGTGGACATTTGATGTTGCGTTAGGATATAATTGTTCAGTTAACCCTCCATTATTAGTGAGCAGGAAGTACTGAAGTGGATATGGGCAAGTCAGCCTTTATAATGATCACTTGCGCAATGTGAGCCCGGCTGTCTATGTTGGTATTCAGATGAATTAGAGAGCTGTTTGGAGATGTAATTATGGTGATATGGAGATGGATTCAAGCATCAGATGTGAATGACTATTTTTGATGCGTCTTGATCCATAACGTTGCCTATAGCATGATGCCAGCTGAAATGGGAGGCTGCGAAAGAGATGGTGTCTATGATTGCCTGCTGAATCCTTCAGTCTAACGGATCAATGCCGCCATTAAACGGCTCTGTCATGGAATAAAAGGTCGGCGTCTGTGAGAACAACCATGTCTGGCTCAATTACTCCTTCAACCTTTGATTACCAACTTCATCTAGGCTTTTCTGAGTGTTCGCCTTTCATGTGCGCTGGAATTTTGATCCTTCGTAATTCTCGGGCGGTACAATTGCAGCAACGTCTGCAATGATAACTTTCGAAGTGCTCCACCGCACACACACATGCATAGCAGCATATAAACCCAGCCACCCGTCAAACTCCTCACAAACTGAAATTAAGCTGCATTAGAGGACTGTGATCATTTGAAAAGCAGGGCAATCAAATACCTTGGCTTAGCAATTAAAAGCATTTCAACCATTCATCTCCTCATCCTTCCGTCCAGCCGTCCTCTCATCCAGCCAGCCACTCCTCCGCCCATGTAGCACACAGCTGCAGTCTGGCCGTGTAAGTGGGACATGGGCTGTCAGAGGCTTTATTTAGATGGATGCACATGATGCAGTTATCGCAAACAATGTGACTGGAGTACCTTAGCATGAAGGATTTGCAGAATTGCAAAAGGCCTTGGTGTTTGAGTTCTGTCAGTGACCCTGAAACTTCCTCTGGATTAGTTCCCTCTTCTGTTAGTGAGTGTGTTTATAGCTGTTTGTATCTGCAGGGCTATTCCTTCATGGCTCCCTCCATTCTGTTTAAGAGGAATGCGGTAATGGACGACCCGGCTCAGCTGTGCGGTGGGTCAGAGAGGCCTGGCTCCGCAGCTGTTGCCCGTAGTGCTATGATGAAGGTCAGTCTGCATTTCGCTGCTTTGTAAAAACGTTACAACATTTAAAGCTGAGGTGTGTCATTTTTTTCAATGTTAATATACTTTCTCCCATCCCAGTTTAATGTGAGGTACAACTGTAAGTAAGCCATTTGTATGTTGATTTGACTGAAAAGTGTAAGCATTTCTCTATAAGTCCAATGCAACCATTGGAAAATCAGGAAAATTATTTTTGCAAAAACATTGAAAGAAATATTAGTGCTTGTTAAGGCAGCAAATTAGCTTTAGGTAGCGATAGACCAATAAACTGCTTTAAATAATTTTTTTAACAATATTTACACTTTTTCACAGTTATCAGTTTTTGAATATCGGTTTTACGCCATCTTACATTTAAGTAAAAAAAAGTAAAATAGCACCTACTGTAATAGTGTCATTACAACACTGTGATCAACATAACAACACAGTTCACAGTAGTGGTCAATCGATATTGTTTTTTTGACAGCCGATGCCGATATCTTGGAAAGCAGGATGGCCGATAGAGAGCCTATTAATTTTTTGTATTTATTTTAATTAATATTTAAGAAATTTGAAATCATTTGAAAATTGATTAAAAAAATAAATGTGTTAAATAAACATACTTATACTTTAGATGACAAAGTATTTTTCACAAATAAATATTTAATAAAAATATAATTAAAAAAGAAGTAAACACTGTTACCAACAGGGCACTCAGTATTCTGGGAAGTTGTGTGCATTGGAAATCATATTTTTTTTCAAATAAAGCCAAGGTAACACTCATTATACAGCACACAGTGAAAATGACATGGATTTGACATTGGGCAAAAGCATGAAGCGCTGCATAATTTGAAATCACGAGTTTAAATGTTTGTCGATCGCGCGTCTCCAGTGAAGCTGAACTCTCCTCCTGTCAGCATTCAATTTGCACGGACCGACCGTCACACAGAGAACACGCGATCATGCAGGATACACATGCACACTTCACAAGATCTCACAACTGGATCCGACTAAGTTTGCAAGATTTTTGAAATTAAATGTTCGTTAGTCATTCAAAGATTTGTTTAAATGATATAAATGCGTATTTGCTGAATGCTGACGGCAAAAGAGAAAGTATTATAATGTTTGCCTTTATTACTAATAATATAAAAGCAATTGGGTTAGAGAATACTTTTTAAAATAAAATTTTTATACATTTTAATTCCTTTGTTTAACCTTTCTTATTATTATTAGACAGACGTATTAGATAATCCATATTAGACAGAACTGAAGGACAACAACGAACAAGAGGGAGAATGTAAGCACTGTGCTCAAAATTTGACGTCTGTGTGCTCGACGTCAAAATAAAAGTCCTGCCTCGAACGCATCGGCCAAACAGAAAAACTTATCGGCCGATGCCGATATTTAAAAAATGCCAAATATCAGCTGATATATCGGCCTTGACGATTCGGATTCGGCGATATCGGTCGACCACTAGTTCACAGGTACAGTAACTTAACTTAACTTAGTAACTCAATTGCTTGCATAAATAATTACACTTTCTATTATTATATAATACAGAAATAAATTATTATCTGTTATACATATTTATGCGTTTGGCAGATGCTTTTTTCCAAAGCTGGTGCCATGCTCTACTGGTAGAGCTACAGGAATGGTTATTGAATGCATATAATGCATATTAATCAGTATTGGTTGTTAAAACAGTTTTGGTTGATTTCTAGTTTTTGGTAAATTAAATGATGAAGTTAGATTGTAAGAGAGAGAAACTGATAATGCGCAGAACAAGAATAAATTGACATGAGAACAAAAGTCCTACTACAATTCACCTTGCAAATATTGCAATGACAGCTTCACTCTTGAGTGGCAAACATTTTGAGGGGCTTTCACACAGTTCTTGCTTTAAAAACAGCTAGATGAGTGCAGTCGTATTTAGCAGAAGTGGTGCATAAATGTGCATTAACTCAAAATGTTGCTAATGTATATGCTCAATACACTGACGATCACATCTGATTGGTCTGTTGTTGTAAAATTGCACTGCTTGTCAAAGTTGGACTATTTTTAATTTGAAAATGTCTTTAAAACATTGTGTTCATGGGTGTGATACACTAAAAAAGCCAACAGCATTCATTTCTTGTGTGTATGTACAGTAGACCAGTAATTAAAATAGCACAAAATGTAAAATTCTGACATTTTATACCCTATTTTATATCCTTCTCCAGAACTGTCAGGAATGATCAAGAGCAGCAGGATTATCCTTGCTTTTCTAAAAAATGATTTTTGATGTACTATGCAGACATTCTCCAATATTTATAAGCAAAGCTCCCTTCACAGTCCACCCAGACAATTTATCAAAATAAATCCGCAAAAAAGGGTCATTCAGAAATCATTGAACCACAAGCACATTAAGATATGACCTTCTACATTTGCAACAGTTACACATTAATCATGAACTTGATAAATGTTAGTTTGAAATTCACCCATATATACAGGCTAGCCAATCAAAACAGGGCTCATTTACATATAAAAATGTTAAAGGTATGGTAAACAACCAGTTTCATTCTAAGTGTCAGATATAGGGTCATGTGAAAGTATATTACAATGGATTTGGTGCAAGATACCTTGATTATCATTGTAAGTGGGTATTTCCTGACCTTTACTTCTGACAAACTGACCGTAGGACTCTCCGTTCTACATGAACTATGAGATGGACCTGAGGGAGAGCGCTCTGGGAGAGGGAAGCTTCTCCATCTGCAGACAGTGCACTCACAAAAAGACTGGACAGAAATACGCTGTAAAGATTGTCAGTAAAAGGTACCAGCTATGCAGCCTGCTAACAGAGTCTTTTTGATGTATTTAAAGTTCAGTTGAATTATATAGGCTAATAGTCATTGAAGTAATTTGTATTTTATTGTTCTGCAGAATGGAGGCACAAACACAGAAAGAGATCGCTGCTCTCAAACTGTGTGATGGACATCCCAACATAGTCAAGCTACATGAGATCTACCATGACCAGGTAAGACAGTGTTTAAGACTGAAACCTAGAGCTCATATGCACTTCAATGCCTCATTCTCTCAATGAACTGGGCTAGCCTGAATAAGTTTGAACTCTCTTTGTCCTCGTACCTGCCCCCGATTTAATTCCGCAGGGCAGAAAAAAATAGAAGTGCATCAGATTTGCTTTGCTGATGTAAGTCGATGGGAGACTAAAACAAACTAAAAAACCTAGATTAGGAACCTATGACAGCTTGTACAATAAGCAATGTAATAAACGTTGTTTTAGAAATAACGAAAAGTATGATATTTCATCAAAATAAAATAATTTTTCTGGGCAGAAATTTTTTTTGTATTAATCAGTAACATTTCAACTTCCTGTCGATTCTGTAAAATCTAGGCATGGGCATTTCAAGCAAAAATACTATTCGAAAATCGCTGGGTATTATTCGAAAATCGCACCCCTCCCCCGCATGTGCGCACTCATAAGCTACACACCCATAAAAGGGAAAGACATCATTCACGCTTTCAGTCTGTATGTTAACAAACTGTTCAATTCATTAGGGAATAGGCTATCTGAACTCAAGCCATATATTGATTATAACGTGCTGAAACCAACCGGCAACCTCCTGCTCTCTCTCATGAAGCCAACAAGGAAGTGACTTAAACTGTAATTCATCAACTGGCTGCTAGAGGCTGGCTGCAAAAGGGAGTCAATCCCATAGACTCCCCATGTTAAATTGCCCAACTTTACAGCAGAAAAAAACATGTTTACAGCCTGGTTCAAAAAATGATTTTGGTCTATAGCTAATTTTGCCCTTCATGACAACTGTGAGGGGGGTGAATTTTTGTATAACTCATCGGTTTAAATTATATTAAGCCTTAAAGTTCTGCATAATTAAGGGTGTGGCCACTTGAGTGACAGGTGGATTGCCGCAGCTGTCACCACCATCGAGCTAGGTGGGCGTGGTTTCATCAACCTGCTCCCGCCTCTTTGCCCATTTTCGCTTATCTGGGAGTGACGTGTGGTGACGCGCTGCCAAGATGGCGACGGCCGGCTTCGCCCACTTTTGAGCTTCAAAAACGCTCTTCGGAAATCTACGGGTGACGTCACGGACACTATGTCCATGTTTTTATACAGTCTATGGCTGAAACATATTAAAATAATATAACCGAATGACGGCACTTAATAATATAACAGTCCGTCGATTAGCATAAACTGCTCATAAGGCTAGGACATTTCCATTTCAAAAATGAGCATTAGTAATTTAAAACAAAAATCCAAAGTTGAATTATTTCCCCAATCCATGAATATCACCTCAAGTCATAATGACTTTATAGGTCTAAACGCGTTAAAACATATTGTGAACACCCTGAATGACGGCACTTATGTGAACATTAATTTTAACGTCTGTCTTCATAACAATAACCTGTCTTATATTTTTATAAAAAAAACTGAGCATGTCCACATGTTCGGGATGAAGACGGGAGCGCAATCTGTTCACAATTTTAGTCCGGCCGCAGAGAACAAATTCCGGCTGAAATGCGTCACAACGGTCGTTGTCTTTTTTACCATCATTAACACGGATTAATAAATGTATTGTTCCATGTTCGTTTGTATATCGCGCACAAGGTTTATGCACGTAGTCCAAGTCTTCTCCGTTTTTAGTGCATCTCTTGTGGCAGAATTACAGCGCCACATACTGGTCTGGCATGTATACTACATAATTTTGTGGTTTTGTGTGGACGCAGATATTTCTTGAGACGAGGGGGAAAAAAAAGATAGGATAGGGAAAGCTCTGGCTTCGTGTGGACGTAGCCTTAGTTTGTTTTCTTCCCTCATGTTTTCCCCATACCTGGTTTCCCCTTGTCTGTTGATTAGTTCATTCTGTTCACCTGTGTTTGTCTGTTAATCTATAGTCCATCCCTTGTTGAGTTAGTATAAGTACTTTCCCCTTTCTGTTTCTTATTTGTTTTGATGTTTTACCCTGTGGTGAGAACTTCTATCTTGTGGATTATCATTAAAAGATTATTTCTATTATCTTCAGAAAGTTGACAGTCAGTTACAAAGTGATTTTTTTTTCTTTAAATAACACACTTACCTGTTCAGAACTTTGGGTTGGTAAGATTTTTTTTTTAAATGTTCTTGAAAAAAGTGTCTTATTTTCAGTGTCTTATTGTCTTAAATGCAATAAAAGTGTAATATTGTGAAATATCATTACAATATAAAATGTTTTCTATATTAATATTTAAAAATTTAATAAATTCCTTTAAGGACAAAGCTGAATTTTCAGCAGCCATTACACCCATCTTCAAACGTCACGTTATCCTCAAAATCAGTCTATCTTTCTGATTGGTGTATTGCTCAGGAAACATTGTTATTATGTTGAAAACAAGGTTGCGCTTCAGCTCCAGACAAAAAAATCAATTAAGGAGCCATCGGCTCCTATAAGAAACAAAATTAGGTGCCAAATAATTTTTTTAGGTGCCACAGAATTAACGCGTTTTATTTTTTTAACACTTTAAGCATTGCAGTCATACTGTCATGCATCACCCCATGCCCCGTGGGGATAAAACAAATATCCCCAGGGTGATGCTATCCCACCAGCTACCAGCAGAGCACATAAAATACCAAAAATTAAAATATTTTTTATTAAATAAAATACTGCAACATGACAATACAAACAACAAAAAAATCAGAAATGTACTTTGACTGTCAGTGCTCCCGCTTAATAGAGACCGCCTGGGTTTTGTGATCCTGGTTCACGGATTACTTAATCCATGCAGTGCTCTTCAGAAAGTCAGCGCAGTATGCAATGTTTTTGCTCAAAACTCTCTCTACTGTAACCTAATGCATTTATTGTAATTAATAAACTGACACATAAATCTAGCTATTACAAGACAGAACGCAGAAGTTTAAAATCACCGTAATGTAATTATGATAACTCAATATTGACTGATGGATCAGAAGAGAATCGTCTTTCTGCGAGTCATTTAGAAATTATGGTTCTATTCTATTCTATTTAAAGAAATATGAGGTAAACGTGTGAATGCATAATGTGCGCACATTTGGAGTAAAAGTTTGTATGTTGTGCAGCACTGATCAAAAAGAAATGGAAGCAAACGCGATTGAATATGTACAGGTTTGTGTCATTCTATTCAAAATATAATTAACTCACGGTTGATTTAGCATTCCTGGCAGAAATAAGAACTATTAATGTCATTGTAACCAAGTATTATCATAAATAGTTGTCAAATATCGAAGCTCCACTGTGATTTGTGATATATTTTCAAGGGCTCTGGTTTGCTCACAAATCGCACCCTGCTGTCATGTGTTTATGTCTCATCTTTTCTTGTCTTTATCAGCAATTTAATCCATCTTGTAGATGTCCTGGGAACTAAGGTTCACTTAAAGTGGGCACTAAACGTCTTTCCAACTTGAGAACTATATATAGTCGCAAAGAATTGTTTAGGAGGTGTTGAATTTGACCTTTAGCTCCTTGCATTCGTTCTTATCATGTAGACAACAGGTTAAGTAAAACTATGAATATACAGTGGGGCAAAAAAGTATTTAGTCAGCCACCAATTAGTCAGTTCTCCCACTTAAAAAGATGAGAGAGGCCTGTATTTTTCATCATAGGTATACCTCAACTATGAGAGACTAAATTAGAAAAAAAAATCCAGAAAATCACATGTAGGATTTTTAAAGAATTAATTGGTAAATTCCTCGGTAAATAAGTATTTGGTCACCTACAAACAAGCAAGATTTCTGGCTCTCACAGACCTGTAACTTCTTCTTTAAGAGGCTCCTCTGTCCTCCACTCGTTACCTGTATTAATGGCATCCGTTTGAACTCGTTATCAGTATAAAAGAAACCTGTCCACAACCTCAAACAGTCACAATCCAAACTCCACCATGGCCAAGACCAAAAAGCTGTCAAAGAACACCAGAAACAAAACTGTAGACCTGCACCAGGCTGGGAAGACTTGAATCTTCAATAGGTAAGCAGCTTGGTGTGAAGAAATCAATTGTGGGAGCAATTATTAGAAAATGGATGACATACAAGACCACTGATAATCTCCTTTGATCTGGGGCTCCACGCAAGATCTCATCCTGTGGGGTCAAAATGATCACAAGATCTGTGAGCGAAAATCCCAGAACCACACGGGGGACCTAGTGAATGACCTGCAGAGAGCTGGGACCAAAGTAACAAAGGCTACCATCAGTAACACACTGCGCCTTATGTAGACTTACAGAAAACGTTTGACCTCTGTCATTGCCAACAAAATGTATATAACAAAGTATTGAGATGAAATTTGTTATTGACCAAATACTTATTTTACAGAGGAATTTTCCAATTAATTCTTTAAAAATCCTACATTGTGATTTTCTGGATTTTTTTTCCTCATTTTTTCTCTCATAGTTGAGGTATACCTATGATGAAAATTACAGGCCTCTCTCATCTTTTTAAGTGGGAGAACTTGCACAATTGGTGGCTGACTAAATACTTTTTTCCCCACTGTAAGTGCATAAATTTTGCAAAATGCTCCTATTTATAGTTATTTTTTTCTAGCTGACTGATAAGCTTGTTATTCTGAGGTAAATGATTATGTTGCATTGTTTACAAGCTTTATGCATTTTCCACAGTTTGAAACACTGAATGAGCGATTACATGAGACATTTCAGTAAGATGTACTGTATCTTATAAATATACCTTTTGAGGTCCATTCATGTTTATTTCATATTATAGTAAATAGAAAGATATGATGTGCCTCTTGAAACTGAGGCGTAAAGCGATCACTCCGTGCCACATTAAAAACCCGCCACTATTTTTGAAAATAGGCTCATTTTCCAACTCCCCTAGAGTTAAACAGTTGAGTTTTACCGTTTTCAAATCTATTCAGCCGATCTCCGGGTCTGGCGGTAGCACTTTTAGCTGCAGCTTAGCATAGATCATTGAATCTGATTAGACCGTTAGCATCTCGCTCAAAAATGACCAAAGATTTTCGATATTTTTCCTATTACCTAGCTGGGGACTATTTTCAGGTGCTGCGTAATATCATTGCGCCTGCTGCACCCATGGTACGGCAGCAAAGTTCCTTGTTTATTAGAATCAGAAGAAGAATGAGTTTTTATTGCCAGGTATGTTTACACATACAAGGAATTTGTTTTCATGACAGAAGCTCCACAGTGTAACAGAATGACAGTGACAGAACAAAAACACAGATAATAAAAAATAGAAAAATAGAACAAATAAATAAGGAATAAAAATATAAATTGACAATTGTATGTACAGGTATATAACAAAAGACAGTTGTATGTACAGGTATATTAAGTGCAAATTGAAATGTAGACTGAGTATTTTTTTAGATACATAAGTGTAATGAGTGGAATACATAGTGTTGTGTGTTCCAAGTTTATTGTCAAGTGTTCATGAGATGGATGGCCTTAGGGAAGAAACTGTTCCTGTGTCTGGTCTTTCTGGTGCTCAGAGCTCTGTAGCGTCAACCAGATGGCA
The DNA here is from genome assembly GCA_018155175.1 of Sinocyclocheilus anophthalmus. Taxonomy (NCBI): domain Eukaryota; kingdom Metazoa; phylum Chordata; class Actinopteri; order Cypriniformes; family Cyprinidae; genus Sinocyclocheilus; species Sinocyclocheilus anophthalmus. The sequence goes on from JADLZN010009768.1 coordinate 236,580, forward strand.
ACAGTTCAAAGAGGAAGTGTGCTGGATGTGAGGGATCCAGAGTGATTTTGCCAGCCCTTTTGCTCACTCTGGATAAGTTAAGTTCTTGGAGAGAAGGGAGGGTTGTATCAATGATTCGCTCAGCAGTCCGGACTTCCCTCTGTAGTCTTCTGAGGTCAGATTTTGTAGCTGAGCTGAACCAGACTGTTATTGAAGTGCAGAGGACAGATTCCATAATGGCGGAGTAGAACTGTTTCAGAAGCTCCTGTGACAGGTTGAACTTACTCAGCTGGCAAAGGAAGTACAACCTCTACTGGGCCTTTTTAACAATGGAGTCTATGTGAGGGTCCCACTTCAGGTCCTGAGAGATAGTAGTGCCCAGGAACCTGAATGACTCCACTACAGTGCTGTCCATGATGGTGAGTGGGGGGAGTGCATGGGGGTTCCTCCTGAAGTCCACGATCACTGTTTTGAGCGTGTTGAGCTCCATGTTGTTAAGACTGCACCAGACAACCAGCTTCTCAAACTCTTGTCTGTAAGCAGACTCGTCACGTCCTGAATGAGGCCGATGAGTGTGATGTCATCTGCAAACCTCAGGAGTTTGACAGAGGGGTCTTTAGAGGTGGAGTCGTTGGTGTACAGGGAGAAGAGCAGTGATGATCGAACAACAACCCTGAGGAGTCTCCAGTGCTGATCGTACGGGTGCTTGATGTGTATTTTCCCAGCCTCACTAGCTGCTTCCTGTCTGTCAGGAAGCTGTTGATCCACTGTCAGACGGAGGTGGGCACGGAGAGCTGATTTAGTTTGGGCAGTAGGAGGTTTGGGATGATAGTGTTAAATGCCGAGCTGTAGTCCATGAACAGGATTCTCACATAAGTCCCTGGTCTGTCTAGTTGTTGCAGAACATAATGCAGTCCCATTTTTACTGCATCGTCCACAGACCTGTTTTGCTCTGTAGGCAAACTGAAGAGGATCCAGCAAGGGTCCAGTGATGTCCTTCAGGTAGGCCAGGACCAGTCACTCAAATGACTTCATGACCACAGACTTGAGAGCGACAGGTCTGTAGTCATTAACTCCAGTAATTTTGGGTTTCTTTGGGACGTGGATGATGGTGGAGCGTTTGAAGCATAAAGGGACTTCGCACAGCTCCAGTGATATGTTGAAGATCTGTGAAAAGATGGGGACCAGCTGGTCAGCACAGGATTTCAGAAAGACTGGTGAAACACAATCTGGGCCTGGTGCTTTTCTCCTTTTCAGCTTCCGGAAGACCTGGCGCACCTCTTCATCGCTGATCTGAATTGCAGGTGTGGGGGAGAGGGGGTTGCTGGAGGTGTGAATGGTTGTTTGGAGAGGTGTTCAGGGCGGGTGTGGGGGGTCTTTTCAAACCTGCAGTAGAACTCGTTCTGATCGTCTGCCAGGTGTTGATTCTCCGCATTGCTGGGGGATGGTGTCTTGTAGTTGTTGATTTCTTTTAGACTTTTCCACACTTATGCCGAGTCACTGGAAGAGAATTTAATGCTTATTTTTTCTGAATAATTCCTCTTCGCCACTCTGATCTCCTTTTCCAGTGTGTATTTAGCATGTTTATACAAGACATTATCCCCCTTACTGTGAGCATCTTCTTTGGCCTGACGAAGCTGTCTAGTTTTGCAGTGAACCATGGTTTGTCATGGTTGTAGGTTAAATGAGTCCTGGTAGGAATGCTCATATCTTCACAGAAACTGATATAAGATGTTACAGTCTCTGTGAGCTCGTCCAGATCGGTGGCAGCAGCTTCAAAGACGCTCCAATCAGTGAGGTCAAAACAAGCTTGTAAATCCTGCTCTGCTTCATTAATCCATCTTTTTACAGTCCTAATTACAGGTGTAGCTGATTTCAGTTTCTGCCTGTAGTTCGGTATAAGATGAACCAAGCAGTGATAAGAGAGCCCCAAAGCTGCCCGTGGGACAAAGTGAAATGCATCCTTTATTGTGGTGTAACAGTAATCCAATATATAACTGTCTCTGGTGGGACATGTAACATGCTGTCTGTATTTTGGCAATTCACGGAGAGATTGGGCTTATTAAGTCCCGCTAATGATTAAACAGGAGTCCGGGTGTTTGTTGTTCTGTGTCCGGTGATCAGATCACGAGTTTCCTTGTAAATGCGTAGCTCACTTGTTCTTGCGGAGGTGTGACACTGAGAGACTGAACAGCAAAACTCGCGGCGGGGCGAGTAGAACGGTTTACAGTTTATGAAGAGCGCTTCTAGATCGGGACAGCGTATATTCTTTAACGCTGTTACGTCTGTACACCACATTTCATTGATGTAAAAGCATGTCCTGCCACCGCGTGATTTCCCTGTTGATTCTGCGTCGCGATCTGCTCTGAACAGCTGAAAGCCCGGGAGACTCAACGCGCTGTCCGGAATGGCGTCTTTCAGCCAGGTTTCCGTGAAACACAGAGCAGCAGAGTTAGAAAAATCCTTATTTGTCCGGGAGAGCAGAAGGAGTTCGTCTGTTTTGTTTGGTAAAGAGCGGAGGTTCGCCAGATGGATGCTAGGCAACGTCGTTCGAAATCCGCGCTGCCTGAGACTTGTCACGAGCGCGCCGCTCTCTCCCCCCCGTCCTGCGCGTCCTGAAGCGTTTGATACAGCGCCACAGCTCACCCTACCACAATGTCCCTCAAAACATCGAAGATTCGAAAAAAAAAAAAAAAAACCCCCCGTGAATAATCGGGAGTGTGTACTTCCGAATGTCCAGCAATTCGTCTCTGGTGAAACTGATTGCAGGGATATAACTAAAGACAGGACAAACTAACAAAAACATAAAAACAACTGCAGAGCACGCCACGGAGGCAGCCATCAGCGTCGGCGCCATTGTGCATCTTCTCATTACGCCAGAATGAGAGTATAGTTCATAGCCATATCGGCCTAGAAAATCACAACATTTAATTTCCCGTCGATCTTAGTACACTACAGAAGAGTCAAGTTTTAAATAAAATATAGAAACTCTTTGGTCATTTATGAGCGAGATGCTAACGGTCTAATCAAATTCAATGATCTATTCTAAGGGCAGCTAAAAGCTACCGCCAGACCCGGAGATCGGCTAAATGGATTAGAAAACGGTAAAACTCAACTGTTTAACTCTAGGGGAGTTGGGGGGAAATTAGCCTATTTTCCAAAATAGTGGCGTGTTCCTTTAAAGGGCACAAAACGTTATTTATTATTCAATTCGTATGAATTTGGCAGAATTTTCCTAAATCTGATACTTTGTTTAATAAATGTAACCACAGCTCAACAGCTTATTGCATTAAATTGGACAGGCAAGTGCGCTCAATAAGTTCAATCAACGCATTAACAGAAGACACAGCACGATCTTTATAACAGAAATACAATTATACATGAATTGTTACGATAATGTTAATGTCCACACAGCTGACAGCTTTACCTGTTGTAGTTTGTTTAAGCTCCCGAAATAGACACTGCTTTTCTGCACTTTTATTTTGCACGTCTCCGCTCTCTCAGACTGCCCACTGAAGCGCTTCAGCAGGTGTCCTCAGCACTGCTGCATCTGCAGAGATGAGGACTGTTTGAAAGTCTTTTTTCCACTAAAACTTTAATGCGCATCATCCTCGTTTTTATTAGTCCCATAAAAAAGATGTGATCGCTTTTTTGCCATTACATGCAAATTTTATAGTCATAACATGTAAATTTATATAGTTGCCAGTGGCGACCTCAGTAGAAACGTCACTCTCAAATTAATATTTTTGGTTGCAAATGCGTTTTTTTTTTGTTGCGGTCTGGAGCCCTGTGCTTAATATTTTTCTGGAAAGCATGATAGAATTTTTTCAGGCTTCATTGAAGAATAGAAGTTTTAAAAGAACAGCATTTATTTAAAATGGAAATATTTTGTTACATTAAAAAACATTTTCTGGTGCATTTTTGCTGAATAAAAGTATTAATTTCTTTTAAAAAATCATACTGAACCCAAATTGTTGAACGGTAGTATGTACATGTTATTCGTGTTTGTGTGTGTATGTATATTTCAGTGTGTGCCAGACATCCTGATCCATCGTCCTATTCATTGTTCATTATGATAAGCTTGAGTCAGTTGGGCACTTCAGATCTGTAAAAGTGTGTATGTGTCCACTTGCCAATTGGAGGTTATCAACCCCCACCCGCTGTACCCACTGCCATGCCCCAGATGAAAAGCAGAGCTGCCCTGCCCGGTCAGGGTCTTTGTTCCTCTATACCAGAGATAATGAGAGATATTTGCTTGCTCTTTTTCATTTGCCTCTCTTTTTTCTTTCGTGCACACACACACACTTGCACACTCGTACACTTGTACACTCTTTTCTATCTCATCCCACCCACATACGGCACAAACACTTGTTCTGCTGTTCACTTATTCACACTCATTCAGCTTATAATGTGACTGAATCCCATTTATAAAATCATCTTAAATCTGAACCTTTTCCAAGTGATTTTTCCAGCTCCTTCTGAATTCAAAGGCATAATTCCCTCTGACTTTCTGTCTTTAAATGTACATCTGTGCCAGGATAGAAGGCTTTGCACTTCATAATAGATTATTTATCGGTGTAATTGCGATCATATACTGTTCCATGTGGTTATTCTTGCAAATAGCGTGTTTCCTTGTGCTCCCTAATTTTATATTTAGGGTTATGCACAGGGCTGGTAATAAAGTTCTGGGGGCCCAAGGCAAAATTTTGTGAGGGGGCCCCTGTCGGTGCATCCAAAATGTCACTCAATCCCTTAATCGTTCTTTCCAGAGCTTTCACTGTCAACAAACAACATTTACACCTGTGCACAACATTACACAATAGACAAATACTATAGAAAAAGATAACAAAATAAGCAATTTAGGGAGCTATAAAAATACTCTTACTGCAGCATGTTTATTTTTTTAGTTACTCCCCTCATGTCGTTCCAAACCCGTATACCTTCGTTCATCTTCGGACGCAATTACATATTTTTAAAGATATAATATACACATATATATTATATTATATATATATAGAACACCACTTTTTTTTTTTTTTGACGTTTTCTTTGCGCACAGAACGTATTTCCGCGTAGCTTCATAAAATTAAGGTTGAACCTCTGATGTCACATGGACTATTTTAATGTTGCCCTTACTACCTTTCTGGGCCTTGAACGTGGTTGTTGCATTGCTGTCTATGCAGGGTCAAAAAGCTCTCGAATTTCATCAATAGGGTGGGTGCAAATTGGTGTTTTTTACTGGTTTGGAATGACGTGAGGGTGAGTAATTAATAACAGAATAATTTTTTTTGGGTGCACTATCCCTTTAACAAACCTATAATAGTATATCAATGATACAAAAATAACAATGCTCTCTATTATGGTGAATTTATGTTTGTGTGTTTGTGTAGCTACACACATATCTTGTTCTGGAGCTCCTGCAAGGTGGAGAACTGCTGGAGAGGATCAGAAGGAAGCAGCACTTCAGTGAGACGGAGGCCAGCCGCATCATGCGCAGACTGGTGTCTGCCGTCAGTCACATGCATGACGTTGGTGTGGTGCACAGGGACCTCAAACCTGAGGTACAGCATGCCACAACACATCCACTGTCAGTATCTCAAATGTACAACCCACATGTCACAGCACTCCAGGCCGAGGGGCCCCAAAGTGTAGGTTGGGCAGAACTTTACATAGTAGTTAGGCCTCAGGGTTGACAAGTCTTGCTTAATTAAAAGGAAACCTACTCAAGAAAAATCTGCCTTGTTAAGTTTATGCTCCTCAATAATGCTTGTTTCAATTTGGCGAACAGTGAATTAGTAAATATTTGTGTTGGAAAACGAATGAGGATTTATTGGTTTATTTGTCAGACTGTCTAATGGACTTTTCTTCAATCTCTCTGTTCTCTTTATAGAATTTGCTATTCACTGACGACACTGAGAATTCGGAAATAAAAGTTATTGACTTTGGCTTTGCACGGCTCAAACCTCCTGACAATCAGCTCCTGAAGACCCCCTGTTTCACTCTTCAGTACGCTGCACCGGAAATCCTCAAATACAATGGTTATGATGAGTCCTGCGACCTCTGGAGTTTAGGAGTCATTTTGGTAAGGCCAGTGTTCATACTGCACGTAATACCTGCAGTATGTAAGGTATGTGTACTAGGAAGTGTAATTTTTTTTTCTTTTTTCAATATTGCACATATTTATGCATTACCAAGATGGCTGGCGAGTGCTAAATGACTTAAAGTTGCTTCCTATGAAGAACTTTACAAATTATTGTTGATGAGGTCAACAATATTTTAGTTAGCAACCTATTTTAGTTAGCTCTCAGCAATAGTGGTGACCGATATATGTTTGCATTTTTTAATTATCAGAATTAGATACGTTTTTTTTTTTTTTTTTTTTTTGCCAGTAAGGAAAGTGGGATTTTTATTTTGACATCACCAAGAGTGCCTGATTGCAGACTCACAGGAGCGCCCATTCTTTTAGAGCGATAGCAACTTCTTGATTCTGTAATCCTGTTATCCTATTAATTTTTTACAGATCTATAGGATTACAAATTGATGGAAATTGTTAGAGTATAAATCTGGTCATTTTAAAAATGTATTTTTATCAAGTTCTGATTTATTTGATTAATTTTCAAATTATTTGCTTCTGTTTGTAAATATTATGTCAAATAAATATGAATTTATTTACTTAGTAATTTATTTACTATCTGTAAATTAAATAGTGTGATATCATATAATGTATATTGGTTTTATATCGGCCATTGGCCACCCAACCAGATAACAGCATCAGCCATAAAATAAAAATCCATATCGGTCGACCACTAATCTGCAGGGATGCCCACTAGGGTTTGAAACAGCAGTTGTGTTCAACTGATTTTATGGAGGAGAGAATGGGGCAAGTGCCAAATGCACCTTTGCCACACTGAAATATCTAATTTTTCAGGCTTTTTTTAATGGAAATAAAACCCTGAATGGTGTGTTTTGTATGAATGTATGAGTGCTTTCTCCAAATATATTCTGGTTTGTATCCATACAGAAGCTTTTATCCTTCTTCATGTATATTATTTACTCCGTTTGGATATGAATCCATGTCTTGCTGTTTCTGACACTTATTCACTTGAACACCAACCAAAATAAACAAACTATGAAGCCTTTCCGAAACAGCTTAGCAGTCCTCGTGACTACCCTTAAGCAGAAATTTTTCCAGCCAGGACTTCATTGAGAGAAAGATGAGTGGAGATAGCGAGGTGGAGCCTGGGGAGATGTCCATAGCTGAGTTATTTATGTTGGGCCGTTTCTGGCTCACTCTTTTGGGGAGCAGGACCTGGCTGGGGGGTGAACAAAACAGCAGAGTTTGATGTGATGATTTCTGACAGGCTGTGAGCTGAGAGACCCTGGAGCTCTGCACAACACGGAGAGAGACCACAGTACTGGGAAAGATGAGAGCTGTGTGGATTATTTAGCTGTGCACTTTTTCTCCATTTAATTTTCATAACAATAATATGTGTTCTTATCTATAATTTATTGATATAGCACATTTAAAAACAACAAAAAAGTGTGTTGTGCTCAAACACAGACAAATGGAAAACACACATTACATCTGTCCAGCACACAATGACTGTTACACTGTCATAATGTCCAGCAAGGGCAAATAAGTCTTAAGGCACAGTTTGAACGTATTGATGAGGTCTCAACGGACTGTGGTTTTTTTATGAACTCAGCATTAAGCACCACGAGTGAGTAAGGAGCAGCTAGTTGGCATATTTAAGAGACCTGTAGGTGTGATGGAAACTGCAGAGATCAGAGTAACAATGTTCCAATACATCTACAGCTTTCAAAGCATAACAAAACTGTGTGCTCTGTCCAGTATAGAAGAAATACTGTATGGTCCCTCTTGCTGGTAACAGTCAGAAGCTCACTGATTGTCCTGTTCAAGACAATAAAGGACAGATTTCAGTTTGGTAAAAGGTCTAAGCTAGAAGAGTCAACTCTTCAAAACAGCTTTAATATACTTGTCAAATTTAAGGGGTTAATCCAGGCATGGACAAACTCGGTCCTGGAAGGCCACTGTCCTGCAGAGTTTAGCTTCAACCATGCTCATACACCCCTGAACAAGTTAATCAATGTCTTCATGATTACTAAGGCTATAGGCAGGTGAGATTTTTTTCAGGGTTTGAGCTAAACTCAGCAGGACACTGGCCCTCCAGGACCGAGTTTGCCCATGCCTGGGTTAATCACATATTAAAGGGTTAGTTAACCCAAAAATGATGGAATCTGAGAGCTCTCTGACCCTGCATTGGCAGCAATGCAACTGAAATGTTCCCAGTCCCAGAAACGTAGCAAGGAGATCGGTAAAAAAAATCCATGTGACATCAGGGGTTCAACCGCAATTATACGAAGCTACGAGAATACTTTTTGTGCGCAAAAAAAAATCGACTTTATTCAAAAATTCGTCTCCTCCGCATCACCCTGTAAACAGCGTATGCTGTTCTGTGTCCGCTGCGTCCCTTGCTACGTTTCTGGACTTTTGGGAACATTTCAGGTTGGGTTGCTGTCTGTGCAGGGTCAGAAAGCTCGGATTTTATTAAAAATATCTTAATTTGTGGTTCGAAGATGACGAATGTCTTACGGATTTGAAACGACAGAGGGGGGGTAATTAATGACGTATTTCATTTTGGGTGGGAACCTAACCCTTTAGAGCTGTTGTTGGAAATGACAATGATGTCTAATTAGATATCTATTTTGTTTCAGGGGTGATACTGTCACATTCTGTCCAGGGACTACGACTGAACACATATTCCTTTGCTCCTTTTTGCCTATGTTACAGTAATGTTTATCAATGGGCACTGTCCATTTTTATTTCAGGTTGACTTTAAATCGAAAGTATCTCTGTATCATTAGCATGGCATGAAGGTATTTTCAGTTTTTTTTTTTTTTTAATGAAGCCTAGAAGTGAATATGATGAAAATAAATCGGTCCTAAGATAGAGCCTTGAGATACCCTGCATTAAGGTGCTCTTGTGTGCTTTATTTTGTTGTAGTACACCATGCTATCTGGCCAGGTCCCATTTCAGTGCCAGGGGAAGAGTCTAATGCACACCAGTGCAGAAGAGATTATGAGGAAGATCAAACAAGGAGACTTCTCTTTCGAAGGTGAAGCCTGGAGGAATGTGTCCAGTCATGCTAAGGATCTGATACAAGGTGAGACACAGCTGAAGACGTTTAGAGACCATTTTGCAGTGTTTTAAATGGGAATGAATTTGTTAAAACTAAATTGTGTCTGACCTACTCATGGTTCAGAGCTGCTGACGGTGGACCCTGACAAACGGATAAAAATGTGTGGCCTACGTTATAATGCCTGGCTGCAGGATGACAGTCAGCTCTCCTCCAACCCGCTTATGACCCCTGACATCCTGGGATCTTCTACCAAATCAGTGCACACCTGTGTCAAAGCCACCTTCAATGTAAGAAAGTGAAAAAAATAGAAGGATGGATGCTAGAAAATAAAAATTACAACATAACATGACTGCATGATTTGTTGTTGTTGTTGTTATTGCTGATTAAAAGTACTATTGTCATATTTAATTAAATAAAAAAAGAAAATAAATCAAGTATTTAGGGAAATTTTTATTTTATTTTACATTACATTTATTATTGTTATTATTATTATGCATAATATATTAATCTTTCTGTAACTGTAATATTGGCAAACACTGATGTGGTCCCCAATATTTTGTATATCTCTTGTTTTATTGTGTAATACTGTTATGTCTTCCTCAGGCCTTTAATAAGTGTAAGCGGGAAGGCTTCCAACTCCAGACGGTTGACAAGGCTCCTTTGGCCAAACGCAGAAAGATGAAGAAGACCAGCACCAGCACAGAGACCCGCAGCAGCTCCAGCGAGAGCACGCACTCATCATCCTCTTCCTCCCAGTCTCAGGATAAGACGCCACCAGGCGGAGAGACAGCCATTATCCCCCAGGCCTCCGTGAGCACACCTCTCACTCTGGGCCCTGACGATGAGCCCTCACAGAGCGAGCCCCAGCCTGCCTTCACTATTACAGAGTGAACCTGTCCGAGAAACAAACAACAGGATAGGTTACGTAATTCTCCCACCATTCGTTCTCCTCACGCTCTGGCAAGGTGTACAACTCCAGAATTTGCATGCGGGGACCAACTCAAATCCACCACTAGCAATAGATGCACACCATGAGCATTGAAGACAGAGCTTGAGTGAACTTCTGGTTCAAGTCCCGCATGGCTAAAACTCACTGCATCCAGTCCAGTGTCTCAAACAAGAGGGAGAACTTCACTTTGAGGAGCAACAAATCCTTCCACTGATGGAGAAAAGGAAAGTCTGCTTCTGCAGTGTCCTGACAGACCAGGCACTTTGCTTCAGGCAAAAAAGGAAAGGGATATGTATTTTAAAAGAATATAAATATAATTTATTTAAGAGGACATTTATTGTTTATACAGACTTCTCTCAAATTTGGTATATCATAGAATTCAGTATATAAAAAAATTGTAAAAATGACAGCATTTGTGCTGGGAGCTTTGTGGTATTGATTCACATATCTAACTTAAATCTTTGGCTTCTTCCAAAAGATTTTACTGAAGTAGCAACAATTAGGTGTAATAGTTTCCGTGTGAACATTTCATTGTAAAACTCGTTAATTACCCTTTGCAAGGTAAAAAAGACGGTTTGTTTCATATTGACCTGTTATTTGAATTTTCTGTTGAGATCCTTTCCTCAGGTTATTTATTTGTTCATTTAAACTTGAACTCATTTTTTAAGAATTGAAGGTGCGGTCACATTTACCTTTTGCTCTAAGAATTTTTGGGGGCGAAATCTAGTTATGTCACAATTAGAAATTTTGCATAGGAGCGAAAGATTTCCCCACGCAGATTTTGCATCAGGTTCAGTTTTTTCACACAAATTTGATACATTGACCAACAAGAAGCTGCTTGGTTTGAAAGTGACTTCTCTGTGAGCATTACTTTGTGCATTGCTACAATATTGATAGTGGACAATCGACATTTTTTGGTTTATCGCTGAAATTGAGGTGTTGCTTTGGATGTTGTTTTACTCGGACACTTCGTCACTCAAGGTTTTATGGGCGAGTATAAGTTTAAGCTGGGATTGAATCTGCTTAAACTCAACATGCAATCAAATTTGACTAATTTTAAAATTTTTAATGCACCAGATTCTTTTGTAAACTTGGCACAAACCAAAATGTAATGACTATTTCTTCCTCTGCAATGACTTTCTTTTTCCTGTGGCATCACAAAGGCCTCTCAGGCAATTGGATAACGCTACCCTGTAGCTAAATGGCCCTTTTGCCATAGTTTTAGCAAACTCGCATTCAATCTGGCTCACATTCAATGTAGTGCTGCCTACTTTTTTTAATGATCCAATCTGCATCCAAGAATGCCTCATATGAGAGGAAGAAATTGGGTTTTGATTCATGCTGACTTTAAGCGTCTGCAAATCCTAATGACACGCTTATCTTACAGAAGATAAACATGACTGCAGGGCCGCATTTTAGCCTGAAATGAAGTGATACGCCAGCTAAAAGACATCTGTGGTTTCCTGTTTGATGGTGGCATGTTGTGTTTTTGGCCCGGTGTTAGATGCATTATGCTTTAAGACGTGCTGCGGCAGAGTCTGTGGTGTTAAAAACCGATGTGCTTGCATATTTTCTTCTCAGCATTATCTGTTTCACAAGCCTTGGTGGTTTTGTGACACTAAGGTGCAGCGTTGCAGAACTCAAGTCGGAGTCTACCATATTGTCAGGAGCATTTGGACTCAGCCTGGACTCTTGAGTCCAAATCCAGTCTTGTCTGGACTTGAGTACTACACTCTTGAAAATAAAAAGGATTCCAAAAAGTTTTTTCTTTTTTCATTCTATGGCAGCAATGCCATAGACGAACCATTTTGGTTTCTCCAAAGAACCTTTCAGTGAACAGTTGCTAAAATAACAAGTCTGAAGAACCTTTTTCCACTATAAATAACCTTTTGTCCAGTGGAAAGGTTCCATGGTTGTTAAAGGTTCTTCAGTGAACCATTGATGCCAATAAAGAACCTATATTTTTAAGAGTGTAAAGAACCCGGCTAGCTGAACATGTGTTCTCGTGTTTGTGTTTTCTAGCTGGTGGAGGCATGTTTACAGTTGAAAGGAATGATTTTCTCTTTGGCCTAAATGGCCATCTGTATTATTCAAAGCATTTTGCTAGGATGTTTGGCATGGTGTCATTCATATCTTGCAAGCACTACAAAACTATTTGAAAGGCACTTGAACTCTACATTGCTATGCAAAGTTATTTTCTTCATTCTTATGTTTCTGTTCCTGAAAGATCTTTATGCATTAGAAAATAGTGAGTATAAGCAGTGCCTCATCAGGGCAAACGTAACTGCCATTTTTAGGGACAGACGCAAGGTTCTGGTCTCCAAGTAAATCATGCATTCCACTTCCTGGGCACTAACCAAGACGAGACATCCCATCATTGAGCTTTTAAATGGCGAGGGCTGGATTGGGACCCAGCGGCGGGTACGCATGCACGAACGCACACACACACACATCAAACACACATAAACTGGTGCTCCTGCCCACTCGAACCCGGGCAAAGGACAAGAGCAATAAGAACAGCAGGAGCTCGGCTCACTTTCATGTGGCTGAAAGCTGCTGCGTTCGGCCTCTTCCCCATCACCGTTCTCCCTGAAGCTCCCTCATTACTGGCTCCTTTTGTTTGGGTGTATTAATAGAACGGGAATGAGGGGAGGCAGAGAGAGTCCTACATTGAACTCTCCTCTGGGAGTGAGGCTTTATTAGATGGTTTGCCTCGCTGCTGTTTGTCCCACTGGCTCCCTGCATCTAATCGCACAAACATGGAGCTTATTTTACGGTTTGATATGTTTTTAGGGGTTTTTCCTCTTGTTTTAGCTGTTAAGAGATTAAGGGCCAGACGTGGGTTTTCACGTTTTAGCATTTATAGAAGCGTAGTGAGCATCGGCCCTTAAACTGAATGCTCTCCTTTGATCTGTGCACCCTATTTTAGTACTTGTAAATCGTGTTGTCTGCCCACCCATTAAGTCTGTCATTTACTCACCCTCAAGTTGATCCAAACCCATATGAGTTTCTGTCTTCTGTTGAACACAAAAGAAGACATTTTGGAAAATATTCAGAGCCAAACAGTTGCTGGTAGCCACTGACTACCATAGTATGAAAAAAAAATACTATGAAAGTCAATGGCTACCGTCAACTTTTTGGTTAAACACCTTCTTCAAAACATCTTCTTTGTGTGTTCAACAGACAAATAAACTCAGTACAGTTGGAAACAAGTGGAGGGTGAGTACATGGATGGCAGAATTTTTGATTTTTGAGTGAACTATCCCTATTATTTGTTTAATTGCATGGAAACTTGTTCCCTTTCTGTTTCATGATATCTTTAGTAGAATTGCCTTGTTTTAAAGGTGGCTATGCTTTAGATGTTAAAGTCAAATTTTGAAAGTTCAAAACTGTCATTTGTCCATTTTGCATGGACTAAAAAAGTGGCTAGTGTAAGTTCAAATAACCATGGTCACGAACCTTTGTTTGTTTCAAGCCTCAGATTTTGGTTCATGTATTTTTGTATGTATACAGTGGTTCGCATTCAACCCTCAGAAGATTCAACTGAGCCTCAAGATGCCTTAATATTAAAACAGACTAATTGTTATGATACAAGGCCAAAGCCAGCTTAAAAATAAACCAAAATGAAAAACCGTATATATTTTTATTTTATTTTATGGTGACTACCAGGATTCCCCTGTCTCAAAAAACAATGCATATTAGAATCCTAATTTAAAGTGTAGTTTAGATGTGAAATTCATGTAACTTATACACTTTTTAAAAACAACTCCTTGGGTATCTTAATAATACAAATTCACATTTTTCCAGATAAAAAATTTAGTAAAAGATATTTAAAATGTTTTTTTTTTTCCTGATCCAGTCTGAACTCTGAAGGTCATTGGGCCCTTAAGTTGTTGTGGATATTTTGGGGTCTTTGGAGTCAAAATCTTGAGACCCTGTATTATATATTATATATTAGATTATATCAAATTTAGATTTTGTTTTCCTGTTCACTTCAGTTGTACTGCAAATTAATATTTAAAAATGACACAATTCTCTCAATTAATAAGTTTAAAACAGCATGCAATTGTGATTTTTAAGAAACAATGTTGTTTAAAATAGTTTTAGATTATGTGTAGCACATCACACTGCAGAGCACCAATATCAGTGCTAGAAATATCATTCCAGCTGCCCAACTACAACTTTTTACTGGTCAACATACAGCTACCATTTTAAGGTCGTAAGATTTACAGTGGGTACGGAAAGTATTTAGACCCCTTTAAATTTTTCACTCTTTTTTATATTGCATCCATTTGCTAAAATCATTTGTTCATTTTTTTTTTCCTCATTAATGTACACACGGCACCCCATATTGACAAAAAACACAGATTGTTGACATTTTGCAGATTTATTAAAAAAGACAAACTGAAATATCACATGGTCCTAAGTATTCAAACCCCTTTGCTCAGTATTTAGTAGAAGCACCCTTTTGATCTAATACAGCCATTAGTCTTTTTGGGAAAGATGCAACAATGCAATTTGGGCAATTTGGGGATCCTCTGCCATTCCTCCTTGCAGATCCTTCCAGTTCTGTTAGGTTGGATGGTAAACGTTGGTGGTCAGCCATTTTTAGGTTTCTCCAGAGATGCTCAATTGGGTTTAATTTCAGGGCTCTGGCTGGGCCATTCAAGTACAGTCACAGAGTTGTTGTGAAGCCACTCCTTCGTTATTTTAGCTGTGTGCTTATGGTCATTGTCTTGTTGGAAGGTAAACCTTCGTCCCAGTCTGCGGTCCTGAGCACTCTGGAGAAGGTTTTCATCCAGGATACCCCTGTACTTGGCCGCATTCATCTTTCCCCTCGATTGCAACCATCGTCCTGTCCCTGCAGCTGAAAAACACCCCACAGCATGATGCTGCCACCACCATGCTTCACTGTTGGGACTGTATTGGACAGGTGATGAGCAGTGCCTGGTTTTCTCCACACATACCGCTTAGAATTAAGGCCAAAAAGATCTATCTTGGTCTCATCAGACCAGAATCTTATTTCTCACCATCTTGAGTCCTTCAGGTGTTTTTTAGGCCTTGCACTGAGGAGAGGCGTCTGTCGGGCCACTCTGCCATAAAGCCCCCGACTGGTGGAGGGCTGCAGTGATGGTTGACTTTCTACAACTTTCTCCCATCTCCGACTGCATCTCTGGAGCTCAGCCAGAGTGATCTTTGGGTTCTTCTTTATCTCTCTCCAAGGCTCTTCTCCCCCGATAGCTCAGTTTGGCTGGACGGCCATTTCTAGGAAGGGTTCTGGTCGTCCCAAACGTCTTCCATTTAAGGATTATGGAGGCCACTGTGCTCTTAGGAACCTTAAGTGCAGCAGAATTTTTTTTTTTAACCTTGGCCAGATCTGTGCCTTGCCACAATTCTGTCTCTGAGCTCTTCAGGCAGTTCCTTTGACATCATGATCCTCATTTGCTCTGACATGCACTGTGAGCTGTAAGGTCTTATATATACAGGTGTTTGGCTTTCCTAATCAAGTCCAATCAGTATAATCAAACACAGCTGGACTCAAATGCAGGTGTAGAACCATCTCAAGGATGATCAGAAAAATGGACAGCACCTGAGTTAAATATATAGTGTCACAGCAAAGGGTCTGAATACACTTAGGACCATGTGATATTTCAGTTTTTTCTTTTTAATAAATCTGCAAAAATTTCCACAATTCTGTGTTTTTCTGTCAATATGGGGTGCTCTGTGTACATTAAGAGGAAAAAAAATGAACTTAAATGATTTTATCAAATGCTGCAATATAACAAAGAGTGAAATTTAAGAGGGTCTGAATACTTTCCATACCCACTATATATATATATATATCACAGTTGTCCACAAAAGATTAAGCAGCCCAACTGTTTTCAAAATTGATAATAATTAGAATTGTTTCTTGAGCAGCAAATCAGAATATGTAACATATTTCACATAAAAATGTCACTAACCCCAAACTTGAATATAGCCATCCTTATTGGCTGTATGCCTGTAATTCCACTTTTGGCTAATGTGACTGGACAAACAATCATTTTGTGAAGTTTGTTGTCCCTGACACAAAGCTTTTATTCTAAAACCTTGATGTTGCATTGAATATTTATACAGTGTTGTAAAACAAACTTTTGACAGTTTTAAATGGAATCCGTAACATGAAAACAGACTCTGTACATTGTTTTGATGCGAGTGTCTCCCTCTCTGACCTGTTTCCTTTCCGAAAGCACCTGTGCATGCGATGCCTTGAATGCCACAGTCTCCGCTCAGTCCTGAATCTATAGAAAGGGGGGGGGGGTTACAAATGAATAAATGACATATCTGTTTTATTTGACCAAAGTCGTTATTTGTAGCAGTGACACTTAATGTAAAATTTCAACAAACACCAAGCTTTAACTTTCTTTGTTGTGAAGTCGTAAAAAATCTGTTGATTTGGTTAGGCTTTTGTCCATGTGCTTCCGTTTTCCAGCATTACCTGCTGTGAAACACATTTATAAATGTAATTCTGTATGTTATGAGAGTCATATTAAGAAGCATAGATTACTAGCACAATTGATGTGCTAGATTTCATTAGATATTTTTCCTCCCGTCTGCCATAGAAATGGACCTTCATGGCACTTTCCACAAAGCCACCAAAAAAGCGTAATGCAAAATGTATGTCATATTACGAGCTTCTACTGTTCATGGGCTTAGGGGATTTGATAGTGCAACTGCCAATAATATATGTGTGGTGTTTCAGCAAATTCAGATGTTGATTGTGATGATCTAAAAACATCTAAAATTGAAATGTTTTGCAAAGCCGCTTAGTTTTGAAATATCTATTTTTGCATTTTGTTGTGCAGTTGGCCCAGCACACGTTGCATTAAATTGCAAAGGGAGTTTTGAGTAAATGGATTTAAAGGGATTTGTGAACTTTCACAGACTCTCTTCCTCCTAGTGTGCAACCAAACGCTGCCACCAAGGGGTGCTGTTTACACAGTTTTATGTTTGTGTTGATGGTCATTTCAACTAGTGAAACTTGATTATGGGATGTATATAAGAGCTTTCCTGTCTCTAGACTCTGTATTAGTCTTTACTGTGCACTAGATGTTTAATATTTAGCCATTACACGAAGACCTGAATATCTTATCATAAAAAATTATCTAGCTGGGCTAGAGTTTTTCCTCGTATTAATTTATTTAAATTGAATTATTATTAAACATATAACGGTTAAAAGCACCAAAATAAAGTCCTATTTATAGTGCGTTTGAATGCTATGTTTGTATTTTGTAAGTGCTAAGCCATATACTTCACCACACATGACACTGAACCCAGTTGGCGTGTCCTTGTTTTCAAGATTATATTCTTTTGAAATATCAGTCCATTGTGTTGATACAAATGCGAATTGGAGTGTCTTGCATGAGTGTTTTAGTCTCAGATGAGTTGAATCAACTCTGGTCTTGTTAGCAGCTGTTTCCCCATTTGTTTTGTAATTCAAAATATGTTTGAGGTGTTAATTAAAAAAAATAAGGGCTTTGACGTTTTGAATACATATCTTATTGAACAAGAGTAATATAATTTAAATAGTCACAAATGGAATAAACCCTCTAAATTCACAAAAATGCTCGTGTGTTGTGTGCATTTATTCTGCTGTTTTGGTAAGAACAAAAACATCTTTCTGTTTTTAGCTTATATTATGTTCTCAGTGGCTACAATAATGTTTTATCCATATCTTCTTCATTTATTAAAAAAAGAAAGAAAAAAAATCTTACAGACCTCAGTTGGAAGCCCATGAATATATTAAGCCTTTGATTGTAATGTTTGATTTATTTTTACAAAATGACAATCAGGCTAATTTTATGGCTTTCTTTTTTTAATGGCCTTTTTAAAAAGATTGTATCTTTCAAAAGACACCACCACAATAATAACAGTAATAATAATTACATTTGTCAGAAAAAAGTGAAATATTAAATGTTTTTGTGCTATTTATGTATTTTATTATTATTATCATATTTCTTGCATGTCTGAGCAGGAAAAGTTTTGAGGTAGAGATAGTCTGACTTTTGGGGAACTTGAACATGTTATGATAAACTCATTAAGCCATGACAGAGTGTATATTAATGGTTGTCATAATGTACATCAAAATATGTGTCAAAGCATCAGAACCTGCCATTAGGAGTCTTTCTTACAACAAGTAACTCGTGAACAAAAAGTCAAGATTATATAACCAAATAGATTTCACTAAAGTTACTAGATTCAAAGCAGCGAAGCAGAGATCCATCATTTGAAGTGTTGATTTGAGCACAGATGGCTGTATCTGAGTTACAAGCTCCAAAACGCAATGAACAGGACAGCAAGCAGAAAGGGCTTGGGGTCTTAAAGTGAGAGGTGTTGAAGAGTCACTGGCGGGAAATACAGGAATTCTGCACGGGACCTACATCTCCTATTGTCTCCTCCAAATTTTGACCAGGCTGCCCTGGCGAGCAATGATGGGACTTTTTCTTTTCTTCTCCAGCTCGGTCCCGGGGCCCTTCCCTCCTGTTTGCCCGGCATTCCACTGGGCCACCAGAGAAGCTGCTTTAGAGACGGGGATGCTAACTCCTGGGTGGCCTCTTGTGCAGGGGGCTGCAAAGGGGAGGAGACGATGTCTTATTAATTGACTGGGTGTCTTGGAAGGAGTGTAGGAATTTGGCTGCGGGAGTAAAAGGAGAGGAAAGACTGCCTCGCAGCTTAGCCTGGACCTCCTACTCAATCATAAATGTCAACTAGATACTTACATTTTCTGGAGAAAAAAATGGAAGCGGTGCTGGCATAGTGCAAAAGTCAATGGCACAATACTATGGTGTTGTGGATGGTTGCTAGGACGTTGCTGAGTGGTTGCTAAGGTGTTCTAAATGGTTTTTTACTGCAGCTGTTAGGGTGTTCCGAGAGGTTACTTACTAGCTCAAGCCTAAGTTTCTATGATTTCCACCCCCACCCTCCAAAAAATGCTTTGTCAGGTGAAAATCTTAAGTACACACACTTAGAAGGGTTCTCCCATACTAAATATACCGTGACAGTACCATGGTACAGTGATAGTATCAGATGGGAATAAGTCAATAACAAATAAGAGAATCTTATTAGATCCTCAAAAAAATCTTTTGAGGATCTAATCTACGTGCCAAGGTCGTAGAAATATACTCTTAAAGTTTTTTGTGGTTGTAAAAATTTTAAATGGAGAACACCACAGAATAATAAAAAATCAAATATGCAATTTTTAACCAAAATTTAAAATGGTTCCTATATGCTTATGCATGTTGGTCGCACCACATGACTTTAATTTGGCTGACATATGTTTTTCAAATGTTTGGAATATTTCAACAAAATTGCTTCCTTGTGTTTTTTTTTTTTATAATATTTTTCAAATATTATGCCAAACTAGTCAAAAAGGGTTTCTTTTCATGAATGTCAACCTTTTAATGAAATAATTGTTCTGCATTATGATATCTGCATATCCGCTACCATTCAGCCTGTCCATAAATTTCTTTGAAAGAAATTAATACTTTTATTCACAAGGTTGTAGCCTATTAAATCATTCAAAAGTGATTTAGAGGAATTTATGTTTCAAAAGATATATATTTCAAATAAATACTTCTAAAATTATTTTATATTCTATTACATTATAAAAACATGAAGCTGCACAACTGTTTTAAACATTGATAATAACAAATGTTTCTTGAGTACGCAGATGCATATATTTGTGACCCTGGAGCACAAAACCAGTTATAAGTAGCACGGGTATATTTGTAACAATAGCCAAAAATACATTGTATGGGTCAAAATTATCGATTTTTCTTTTATGCCAAGAATCATTAGGATATTAAGTAAATATTATGTTCCATGAAGATATTTTGTAACTTTCCTACCGTACATATCAAAACTTAATTTTTGATTAGTAATGTGCATTGCTAAGAACTTTATTTGGACAACTTTAAAGGTGATTTTCTCAGTATTTTGATTTTTTTTGCACCCTCAGATTCCAGATTTTCAAATATTGTTCTCTCCAGATATTGTCCTATCCTAACAAACCATACATCAATGGAAAGCTTTATTCAGCTTTCATATGATGTATAAATCTAAATTTAGAAAAATTTACCCTTATGACTGGTTTTGTGGTCCACAGTCACATATCGAACGCTTCCGAAGGATCTTGACACTGAATGATGCAGAAAATGTAGCATTGCCATCACAGGAATGTATTATACTTTAAAATATATTAAAACAGAAAACAGTTCAAGTGTAATAATATTTCACATTATTACTGTATCTTTCATTAAATAAATGCACCTTGGTGAGCATTAAAGGTTTTTTTCCAAAAAATCTCACCAACCCTAAACTTGATCAGTAACTGATATTTTTACTTAATGCAATTCAGAAATGGAAAACATATCACGGAAGAGGTGTATTCAAGTCTCTGTACGTAAGAATAAAATTTGTAAATGTAGTTTTAAGTAAAGTAGTAGATCCGGACCAATAACTATATTTATCTATCATACTTCAATACACTGTATACTATACACTGTACCAGGCAAAATGTCCCATTTTTGGTATTTTCTATCTTGTTCAGATCCCTAACCCTAGTGATGCTTGCCTTTTTCCATATTCACAAGTTTTGACTATCCACTTCAAAAAAAAAAGAGAGAGAAACCTGCGTGTGAACGGTGACTGTGATTTGAAAAGAAGCAGCAGAGGTTTGCGTGGAGTGGGATGTGGGAAAGGCCTGTTCAGGTTGGAGTGCTCCTGGAGGCTCTGAATAGGCCTGCTGTGGTTGAGTGTGTCAGTGGGATGTGATTGAGTGGGATGTTCTCAGGGTACGGCAGGAGGGACAGATGAGGGGAGGTTTGTAGGAGTGCAGTAGCTACCAATGTGGTCTCCCCCCTCCCCAACCTTCACCATCAGTGTCCAGAGCTGTAATCCTGTTACATGTGTCCCCATTAGCTCCGACGGGAGCCTCTATTGTCTCCTTGTGAGTCGGTCGGAGTCACCATCCAGGCCTCTCCATATTTGCTCTAGCTTCCCACACCCAGCTGTCCCCTTGGCAACCCCTCAAACACAAACACACACTAACTTCAAGACCACGTCTGTGGGTCGCAGGGTGAGGAGTGAGATGAAACGGCACTCAGCAAGAGTTTGAACTCATAGAAATAGAGGACTATGCATTTAGTGACCTTTTACCAATGTAAGGGAAAATATCAAAGATTTGTGACACCACTGCCAACTCTGTTGGAGATTTTTATGATAGTTAACGGTACACAATTCCACTTTTCTCACAGCTGCTAACAAAATATATGCAATATTGGTTTGCATTTTGAAACTAATGAACTCATTTTGAAACTAACTTGAAATCATTCAGTCTAGCAGAGCCATGCCTGAAAGGAATTGCATAAGAGTCATATCAGTGATCATTGTTCATATACTTACATATAAGATACATTTTTTCCCTTTTATTCATTTGAGGGCTAGTAATACCATGGTATTCTTTGAAGAATATCTACCATGTAAATTTCACAGCACATGCAAATTGGACATTTTCTTATATTCTTACATAATTTTCTTACATCATCCTAAATCCTTTATTTTATGAGAATGACCTGCTGACTACATTTTCCCACTTATTACTTGCCTACTTTTAAAACAAATTCATTAAAAGGACACGGATATCAGTTTAAATTCTATTCATGAAATCATCCTGAAAAAAACGCAGCACAGCTGTTTTCAACATTGAGAATAAAAAGAAATGTTTCTTGAGCAGCAAATCAGCATATAGATGATTTATGAAGGATCATGTGACACTGAAGACTGGAGATTGCTGAAAATTCAGCTTTGCCATCACATGAATAAATTACATTTAAATTATGTTCAAGTAGAAAACAGTTATTTTAAATTGCAATAATATTTCACAATATTACTGTTTTTGTTCAAGTAAATGCAGCCTTGGTGGGCATAAGATACTTTTTTCAAAAACAATAAAAAAACCTTACAGACTCCAAACTTCTGTAAAAGTAATATACAATATATATATATATATGTGTCTGGATATTATATATAAAATATGGACATTAGGATTCCAGAAAGCAGTAAAATGTGAATACGTGAATCTCTCTCATGAAGAAAGTGAAGTTTGTAGATTGTTTGAGTCTGTCTCCTCTGTCCACCCTACAGATCCATCATGCTGTTGATGGAAAGCTAGACAGACAAAGCCAACCCAGACCTGGTCACCACAACAACCTCCCTGTGCTTCCTGTGACTCAACACAAAGCCTGCATGCACTCATGCAGACACACAGCAAAATATCTAAAAAGTTTCACATTGCTTTCTTTTTCTTTACTACAGATATATATTCACATAAAAAGCAATGCATTTAATCAGAATTAGCCCATTGCTCTTTGTGAGTTGGTGTTACAGCATCAGTGAGGACAGCAGTGTAAACCTGTTGTGCTTTCAGCTTCTCTTTATGTCTCTGTGCATGTGGATTTTAGTGTCTACCCAATTGGAATATATTAGCCATGTAATTTGAGGTCAACAATTTCACTGATCCATGCCATGAATTTGAATGAAAGTCATTTGTGTGGACTCTGGTGTTGTTTTAAGGAGTTTGGGCCCCTGGAGGACATGACAGCCAAATCTAAAAATATTATTATAGATTATTAAAGTGTGCATTTGACAATGGCTTGTACAAAAAGTATTTACTAGAACCTTTTATGCACCAACTCTGCCTTAAAAGAGCCTTAAAGGGATAGTCCATCCAAAATGTAAAATTTTGTTGTTGTTCCAAACCTGTATGGCTTTCTTTCATTTGTGGAACACAAAAGAAGACATGTTGAAGAACGCTGTTAACTAAATAGTTTCGGTTCCCGTTGACTTCTAGCATGCACTCTTAAAAATAAAGGTGCTTCAAAAGGTTCTTCACAGCGATGCCATAGAAGAACCATTCTTGGTTCCACAAAGAACCATTCGGTCTAAGGTTCTTTAAAGAACCATGTCTTTCTTAACTTTTTAAAATCCGAAGAACCTTCTTTTGCCACAAAGAGCCTTTTGTGAAGGTTCTTTATGGAACTATTTAGACAAAAAGGTTCTTCTATGGCATCGTGAAGCACCTTTATTTTTAAGAGTGTGGGCAAAAAAATACAATGGAAGTCAATGGGAACCGAAACTGCTTATCTACATTCTTCAAAATATCTTCTTGCATACAGGTTTGGAATGATATGTGGGTGAATAAATGATGACAGACTTTTCACTTTTGGGCGAACTATTAAGTATCATCAAGAGGGAAAGTTAATCAACATTGATTAGTAAGAGTGTTTGGGGCTCACCAAACTTCGCTGGAGTTTGTTTATTGTGACTGCGTGTGTGAGTGTGACAGCGATGTGTGTGTGGTTGTGTGTGTCTGTGCCCTCTGTGATCTGAAGTACTTTCTGGTTACCATGACAATAGTGCTTGCTGAGGGGTTCGGAGAACAATCACCTGTGAGTTGCTATGCTGGCCGTTGAGGTCTGTGCAGCCTTTGAGAGAACAATTGCGCCACTATACTATATATTTTTTTCAAAACGTACGAGCCTCGCACAACAAGCTTATTTTTTCAATGGAAACATAAAATGTGCTGAACTGTAGTACATTATGTTTTTTACAGACAGGAACACAAAATAACACATCTTGAACAGATTGTGCACACCATGCACAGCACAGCACAATTTATTTTGTTCACAAACACTTCCACAAAATCAGAAAACACCAAAAATGAAACAACACACTGCCGAAGTTCCGTTTACTGTTCATTTCTGTTCAGACCCCTTTTGCATCATGTAATAAACGCCGCACACTTTTTGCAAATGACCAATTACTCTCTTGAACAGTCACCCTTCATTTTGACAAAACTGGACGGCGCTCAACGCCTGTCTGTGGGGCTTGTTGAGACCCAGTCTCTGGCCCCTAAATGCTGGGTTGAGGGTCTCTCTCTTCTGACCTCATTTGCAATGCTAATGGTCAGGAGACAGCTGCCATCTTACATGGAACATGGCCTCTCAGAATTTCCCAAAGGGGGGAAAGAGGAATAAAAAAACAAAGGCAGCCGATAAATGGGTTTGCCTATTATTCCCTAGGCCTTGTGTGCACTGGGTCCTTGAGAACATGAATTTGAATGACAGTCAGCGATAGAGACAGAGAACGGCGTGGTAAAAAAAGCAAAGATGTCAATATGAATCTATAATATCGAAAAACAAAACACCGAAAAGTACCATTTTTTAAAAGCGTGCGAGTTGAGCTCATCAGCAGAATGCTGTTTTAACAATAGCAAATAGAGAGAGCTCTTAATTTAGCCCTCATTCTCTCAGTCACTCAGCCCCGCTCCCATGCAGACTATAAGTGTCTCTGTGAGTGATTGCGCGAGCTCTCGCCGAGTGGAGAACACTCGTGGATATTGTAGCGAATATGTGCATATCTGTCAGAATGCCTTTGTGATATCAGCGGCGGAAATATCTCCATTTACTTCTGCTCATCAGAGTTAGAGATGGCCACAATACTCCAGCTGAAGGTTAATGGCTCAATGCGCCTCGTGCTGCTTTTGCTAAACTCTCTTTCTTTGGCTTTAAGGGATGTCCAGTCATATAGTGAATGGCACAGCAATCAACAAAACAGTGATTTGTGAACTCTGTATTGTCACTGGTATCAGCTATGTATTTGTTTAACATGATCTATGGGCTATTATCATCACAACAGGAACATGAAGTTGCTGTTTTGTTCAATTCTGTACATAATTGATTATAATTTCACATGTAGATATGTGTTTTGTAAAATGGAAGAAAACACATTCAATTAGGCTGCATCTGAATATGCCTACTTTCCTGGTAAAACAGTATGTGAAAAAGTCGTATGTCCGAATTCACAATATTCATAAAACTATAGGCAAAAGTACCCGGATGACCTACTACTTCCTGTGTGATTCTGAATTGAGAATTCAATAGACACTTTTATATCCCATGAGGCACTTTAGTAGCCTATGCCATGCACAAGTTCTTTGGGAGAGGAGTTGTGAATGGTAGTGGTAACTCTGATGCCAAAAGTCACTTGATAATGACAACATGACACTTTTTTAATGGTCAAGAAAAAAATACATATTCAAAAGAAGTACTTATTCAGAAAGTATGCGATTTTGGATGCAGCCTTAGTTTTTTTTCTGTTGTTTCACCGGCTGATAATGTTCTTGAAATTTATACTGACACCTATTGGTGTGGATGCAGCATTACACAAGTATTTACTAATATTCTTTTCACAGGTATGTTTGTCACATGATAATTTTTTTAAAGTCCACAAAATGTATAGGGTGTTTAGAGATAGAGTACTATTTGGCTAGTCATGTGATCTCAACATGGCTGCCACCGAGAGGTGACAAAAAAAAGTAAAACAAAACAAAGCCTTTTAAGGCCACTGAGACTTCATGTCATGAGAGTGCAATTGTTGATTGATTTGCATTGTTGACATATTTGTCAATTAGTACTAATAATTTCAGTAAAGTGAAAAATTTGCACTTTTAAAGACGAACAAAGAACAGCATTCACAACCTATTTTACTTCTGTAATGTGATGAAACATGAAAGAAAAAAAAAAAATGATGGTGGATTTTTGGTTGGCATGGTGATGTCAGCAGAAATGAAAAGTCGTTCAGAGTGCGAAGCTATTCTGCTGCAAGATCGTTTAAATACATTTATTGGTGTGTTTATTTCTATCAAGCATTCATTTTCCAGTTGATCATCTGCATCTGATATCATACATGTAAGAAACAAACACTGCTCAATTTTGATTTTAATTGTGTCCGATCATGAGGCACCAATGACATCTAGTTCATGCAACTGTAGAATGGTCCCAAATGCTGAAGACCGTCCATCCACAGTCAAAGGATGGCTAAACCCTGTTGTGTGAGGGTGTGAGATCTGTGATGTATCGCTAGTGGTCCATAGAAGTAGAGCCCTCTTCTCACAACTCTTCATTAGTTGTGACAAATTACACTAGCTCTCTTCAGTGCCCACACTCTTCCCTCTTTATAATGTTTGCTCAGGCTGCAATTGGGAAATGAGGTGGAAAACGATTTGTGTGTGTGTGGCTATAACAGTGGGAGTGAGTGTGTGTGTCCCGGCCATTGATACTACAAGTTAAAAAGAGAGTCTGGAGATGCCAAGCGCAAAACACAAGAATGTTATCCTCGTGGGGGTCCATCTCTTTCTTTCGCTCTCTTGCTCTCTCCCTTCCCACCCTGTGGGTGTCACAGCCATACTCTAACCCCAGTACAGCACCGCCCAGATCATTATAGACTCTGATCTGGAGTCAGTGAAAGGGGGAATTAGCTTGGAACACAATCCCAGCAACCTTTGTGACCCTGGCACAAAGCCAGAGCCGTTGGGGGTCCCAGCAGCCTAAACCACTCCATATGTCCGGACAAAACTGTTACAATGGCCAACACAAAGGAAACACAGTGGGAGGGACAGACTTTCTGCGTGTGTGTCTCACAGGAATTATTTAATGTTCTGCTCGTGTATTTGATCCTAGCTCACCTCTGGGAGATTAACTGCTGGCATTATGAACATATATATATAAACAAAGTTATAGTGCCATCATAATGAACATGCGACATCTCATGACTTATTATATTGTGGCCATGCTATAATAATTTGTTCAATCAATTTTGTTATTGTGGCCGTTGTGTATTAATGTATTCCCTCGTCTTAATAGTTCAATCTAATATAAAATATGGGGTTCCATAAATATGTAATAATACATTTTAAACATTGTCACATGATATAACATTACGTATTTAATGCACTTATCATCACTTATCATTAATTATCTACTGTTTATTATTATATTAATTTTAAATTAAATTAGCTTTGTTTAACACTTAGCAGTTTAATTACATTTTGAGTAAAGCAGGAGAAATTAAAAAAATAACCAAACACACACAAACACACAAAATATTTTAAACACAGAATATTACTTATGTTTAAGTATGTTGTAGTATTGCATAGATAAAATCGGCATACTGTGCACAGTATGCATACTGCATATGTTACTATACTAAAATAACAGTATTATTATTATATTATATTATTATTAGTAGTAGTATTACACAGTAAAAATATCCTGTTTAATTTACAGCAAAAAACCCGACAGCTTTAAAATTCTAGTGAAATTCACTATAAAAAATATGGTGACAATTTTTCAGGTATTATGGGATGGAATGGGGTATTGGTGCCTGTATATTTGACAACTTACAACCATATATGAAATGTGCAATGAAGTAGTGATAAAACGTTAATGTAGCAAACAAATTGAACTACCAAAATTAACCTTAAATTGTACTGATAGCCACCATTATAATACAGAAGGTACAATATAAAATAACACGAATCAGAATTCATCATAATTGGCCTGTCCATAAAACATGGCCAAGGTGCACAGGGTCATACACACAAATACAAAACACCAATAAGGTAACACACAAACAATGGAATAAATGTTAACTAAATATGAGAAAACATACACAAAACACCCTACATTACTGAAACAAAAATAAGACAAAAACATACCTATAAAACATAATCATATGTGATGCCACACAGGGACTTCTGGGAATGTCCTCTTACTGTTTTCCCCAGTAAATTCTATGAGAATGTATGGATGATTTTACTTCCAAAGGCCATTTATCTTACAGTATTTTTCAGTAAAATATATAATGCCATGTCAAATAATACCTCACAGGTTACTGCAGCCTCACATGTTACTGCAGCTTATTAAAGCATCAAAAACATTAATATCAATGGTCCATTGAATGAAACCAAAGAGTTACCATGGTAATTTAGTTTCTTTGTCATTGATTAGCTCCTACAGGATCGAAATGGGCTTCATCACGTAAGACCGTCTTATGTCTCAGTGTATAAATAGTGCATCAACTTATACCCTTAATATTATATCTGCTTCATAATTAGGCCAATAGAGCAGTCCCTGTTTACCCTTTCCTCTTCCATTTCTCTCTCGCTTTCTCTCGTCTCTCCTCTTCAATCCTTTCTTATTAGAAGGCCCCCAGCTGTGCGTCGGATAGGATCAGAGGCAGCCTCTATTAGCCTGGTCCATTTGTTGAGCGATTGAATCGCTCTCATCCCTCTTCTCTAGTATGGCCTCTAACCCTCTCTCTCTACCGTAGCCTGCCAGAACGGCCTTTCAGTGCTCAAAACACAATGGAGCCTGATAGAGGCCGCCTCCATGAGGCAAGGTGACTGTATGTGTGTGTGTGTGTGTGTGTGAGAGAGAGAGAGAGAGAGAGAGAGAGAGATGAAACATATGATTCCATGACTACTGTTTTATTTCAAGATACCATGCAGAAGTGGGTTTCTAGATGGTTGCCCCGAGCTGTTGTTCACTTACTATCCAGCAGGTGGCGTACTTGCACAAGCACAGAGGCCAAAGCACCCTTCCCCCACCTTCTGTGTCCATTCTATCACACTTTTTGAGTCCTACGGGCACCACAAGTATCCTCATCTCCAGGCTATCTACTCTTCAGAAGTCGTACCTTTACCGTAGATCCTGATGGGCATCGCTCTCTCTTGCAGTCTTTCGATCTTTCTACTCCAGTGCATGAAGTGGCATTCAAAAGCTTTAAGAGAAGCACACCTGTTTCTAAACTATTGAAGAAACATGATTTTACAGCACTGTGCCGTCAACGTCAGTTGTAAATTCGAACGTCGGTGGGTGTGTTTGTGCTGCCGAGATGTTTCTCATTTACCCGAGGAGACTTCAAGATGGTTTGAAGACTTCAGGGAAACGAGCTTGTCTTTACTTTGCCCCACCCTAACCCATATTCACATCCTCATATTCTGACCTGCACTCAAGAGAAATGTCTCTGCTTGAGGAGGCATGGCAGTGAGGTGTTCTGCATGGTTGCATCTGAATGTCTCTTTTTTCCAGTTTTGAGGGGCTCACTTGACCGCCCCTTTTTGGCACACTGAGAGATGTAGGAGAGAGGTTAGAGAGCTGCTTAAAGCTGTCAGTCACACGCTCGCTGACTCCATTGGGGCCTATTGGAAGTCAACCAAACTACTTCCTGAACTGCTCAATGCATGACCTTATAAAACAGTGGTGGGTTGCAACTTAAAAATGAACCTGTTCAGATATTGCCATGGATTACCAGTGCTAAATGCAAATAATGAAATGCCACTGACTTAAATTGGTGATGTAGTAGTGCGTAGTTAGGATAGAAAAGTAAGCAAATCAATATTTAAAATAAAGGTTCCCGTATTCCAACACTTCCGTTCTATATCTTATGTTGTTGACGTTAAAGGCCATGCTTCAAATTAAGCTCAATTTAAGCTAAAACATAAAAATATAAGGTACATTTTTTTTTTAAATACATTAAATAGGTTCACTTGCCATGAGGATAAACATAGTTTGTGCCCCAATGTGTTTTCCCCCAGTCAGTTATTACTAGAATAATAAGATACACTATATATACGTTATTTTAATCAAATTAAATTAATCTCTACAATTTTAATGCTAAAATATTAATCATCTAACTGAATGACATGGGACACCATCTATGTTTGTCACTAATTATTAAATTATAATAATTAAATTAATAATAATTATTGATTATAATAAAACATAATAACAATAAAGTTGCTTTTAAGGCCATTTATTTACTTTTGAAGTCTAAACCAATGGACCCTTTTTACATTCGATAGTTCCTCCAGGTGACCCCCCCCCCAAAAACAATATATATTAGACAATATAGATTTCTAAGACTGTCCAAACGAAAAACTAATATGGAAAAATTGAGAGAAAAAGAGAAGCATGTCATTTTATTATGCAGCAGCATAACACATGTTCGTAATTTAATTTCAACCGATCTGACACTAAATATAGTGTAATACGTGTACATACATTTTTTAATTGAAAATATAAAAAAAAGATTTATGTAACCTGATTATTGTTATATAATATTATATATTATGATATACAGAGTATGATAACTGTGGAAACACTTCACAGTCTATGTGAACGGTCTATTAGTCACTTATGTAAAATAGCACTTCTCTTTCTTTTTCTTTTTGTATTTCAGAAAATACAAATGGACAATGCTGTTTGATTCAAAACTAAAATGTCATTTAGATATGTAGCCATTTTGATTGCTTTGCGCTTTTAGATTTAGACGGATGTTTCATTTTTCCTGAAATCCGTCCTCGTTCTTGGCTCGGCTGTGAATGAGGTCTCGTCCTCAGCGGTGTCCTTTGATCGTGGCTGTTTGTTCTGGCAGACTCCATCTCCATGGAGATGAAGGAAAAACTCGGGTTTCTGATCACAAAAATAAACCTACCTGGCCTTGCCTGAAACCTCTCCTTTAATTGATTCTATGCACCATGCAAATATACTTCTGCACTAATGGATCCTATGTTTTGTGTACATTATGCTATAAATCTGTCCATTCTCTGTCTGATGTGTCCCGGTAACCTTCATAGCACAAAAAGACGAAATCTTTTATTTAAATCTATAGAAACACTGGCCTTGGAGAGCAATCCTAAAGCATTCTTTTCTGTCACTTGTCAAAGGCATCGCTGGGCCTTGACCCACATCACCATTAGGGATGCTTGTCCTTTGTTTGAGCAAAGCCTTTTATTTTTCCACCAGTCTCCATCACACTGATGATAACAGACCTGGATTCAGAGGTAATTTACAGCTGATTGTGCTCCAGCCACTCGGTTCAGGAATTGAATGGTTTACATGTCTATGTTTCTTTTTCCATTGTGCTGGTCCGTGTAGGCTGGTAATTTGTCTACTTTTCACACCTCAGGTTCATCATTCATGAATGCTTGGAGAAAGAAAAGGCTGCATTCCTTCAGGAGCCCGAAGAAAACAAGTCCCTATAAGAGCTAGCAAAAACAAGTGTTCATTGAGTGTACGTGGACGTACAGTTTCGTCTGAGCTTAAGGATTCAAGTACTAATTAACCCTCTGAATCAACCTGCATCTACATTTTTATTGCCATTACACTAGATGGAACATACGACACTTGTGGGAGGCCAGATGTCATGTTGTATAATGCAAAAGTTGTTTCAGGATCATTCTTGGGGTTTAGAGGTGACACTTGACCTTCTCCTTTGGTCCTTTTATCCTAATTCAGTTCACACCGCCATTGACTCGGGCCACGGATGGTGTCAAAGCCATCTCTGAAACTTTTAAATTGTACCTTCAACTGGCCTTTGTCAACTCCTCAGGCTAATTCTGATTGTGATTTGGTGTGGCTGAGGGGAGGATGGATGTGGGTGTCGCCGACAGAAAAAGACAATACAATTAAATGATTAACGCGCAACAGGGCCACCGACAATTAAAACTATTATGGAAATTAAAATGACATTATGTCACAGCGGAGAGTTGATGATACCCGTGTCGTCTTTTTAAAAACAATTTTCATAATTCCAATAATTGAAATCATAGCATATTCATTCATTTACCGGGTGAGGGGGGCTAAGAGCGGCCACTAATGAAACCCAATCATTAGCATCCAAACAAAGTAATTGGCTAGTCCTTTATCTTCGGAAATAGGTGACAAGGCACAATCACCCCCCTCCATCAGAATGCAAAAACAAGTAATTAAACCGCAGATAAAGATGAGCCCAGCTCGCTGTTCGTGCACCGTGCACGTTTGAAAACAGCACTGATTGCCTTGATTA
Organism: Sinocyclocheilus anophthalmus; assembly: GCA_018155175.1. NCBI lineage: Eukaryota > Metazoa > Chordata > Actinopteri > Cypriniformes > Cyprinidae > Sinocyclocheilus > Sinocyclocheilus anophthalmus. The sequence continues at coordinate 268,398 of JADLZN010009768.1, forward strand.
GGGACCTTACTGTATCCTCTGATTTTGTTTATGGTTATACTTTTAGGGATGGGGTGCAGAGGGGTTGGGAAGGGATTGTGTGCAGGAAGGTGTGAACGTTATGCTTCCTCTTGAAGCCCTGAAAATGTACGTTGAATGCTCTCATTAACTTCGTATGCTTGGTGTAGGAAGGAGATCAACAGTTGCATATTTCATTGTTTTCCATGGCTCTCTCAATACTCCATTCTGACAGGTCAGTCAATTAAATCTCATATTACCATTGATTGTTTGGCAAGAACATGCAAATAACAAAATAAGAAACAATACAATATTAATATATGACCATAAAATATGGCTAAAGTTGTACCTGTGTGCATAAGAAATGATAGCCTACACCACAAATTACAAACAACTATCCCTGGCTAGCAGAGCTGGGTAGATTACTTACAAATTGTAGTCCATTACTGATTATAGATTACATTATGAAAACTGTTAGTAATGTAATCTAGGTTACTCATTTTAGGTAATGTATTCTGATACCATACTGATATAAAAAAGCAAAGAGAAAGAAAAACATATTACATTTTTGATATCCACATTATAAGATGCATTAGGGTTTCCCAAACTGGGCTTAATGTAAGAACTGCAGTAGGTTTTTGAGTTGATAGAAAGCTAATAATGAATTAAATAATAAAAATTACAATAAAAATGTTTAACACACTTGAACCACTAAAAATTTATATTTTATTTGTTTACCTGCATGTCAATGTGATCATTAACTGACATCAGAAAACATGCGATTGTGTTGTTAAATTATTGAAATATTAGCTTTTTCAGAGACATTTCAAGTAAAAAAGGGGTTTGGCTGACAAAAATGTTTGGGAATACCTTTGTTTCATACATGGTCTAATTGCTTGAGAGGTGCCTTTCCCCCCAAAATTCAGAAGCATGGATTGCAATTTTTTTTTTTACATGGCCATTATAGATTGTGAATATATTCAAAGCTAAATGGTATGACACAGTAAGGAAAATTTTAATGATTATAGGCATTATATGATGTAATATACTGTAACTACGAGTGCTTGATTGGTATCTCTATCATCGCTGTTGAAAGTAGCTGTGAAGTCAAACTTTTAATCAAGATTAAATTTATAGTAATGTCCATTGTTCTCTAATCTCAAATATTTTGGTGGGTCCTGAAATAGATTATACTTGTCTAGGCGGGTCCTGTAATGGAAAAATTTGGGAACCCCTGCGCTACTTCTTGTAGAGTTAACGAAAGAGATCATGTGCATTGTAAAGTTCAAAGTTTGTTTGTTTCTTTTGGTCATGCGTCTCCTAGTATTGAGATGCAAGCTTCAAATTTTTCCATTCCAGGACCACCTAGACAAGTATAATCTATTTCAGGACCCACCAAAATATTTGAGATTAGAGAACAATGGACATTACTATAAATTTAATCTTAATTAAAAGTTTGATATGACAGAAATTGAGTATTTAAGAAAAATAACCATTGTATTTTATAATACAACTGTATATTTTCACTACTGATATTAAAGTTTGAATTTCTTTATTTACAGACGTTAAAGAGTATATTAAATATGTCCATAAAAACTCTAAACACGCTCACTCCGGTGCGGATATGAACTGTAATCCGCACTGCAAGTGTTGTTAAACTGCATCAAGGTGTTCAGCTCAGAAAATGCTCTCATGCTCCTTCTGCATGTAGCGGAGAGCGGAGCACAACCTAACACTTTTTGACTTTCTCTGTTTGTGTAAATCCACATGGGATTTAGAGTTTCACACATCTTTAGAACAAACACATGGTTTTGTTTCATAATTACAGTGTATACTTTTTTATTTTATTTAAACCCCTAAAATGGAAGTGAAATGTGACAACATGACCCATAGTTGGGGCACATTGCAACATCTGAGGGGCATGTTGTAACATGACCATATGACAGCTTAAAATGTAATCTGATCTAATGAAAAAAAACAAAAACAAGACAAACTAAAATATTTTGTCAAAATAAAATAATTCAATTCAATTCAAGTTTATTTGTATAGCGCTTTTTGCGATACAGCAACTTTACAGAAAATTAAGTTTCTACAATATTTAGTTGTAGTTTATCAGTGGTGACTGTCAGTTTATGTTCATATGGCAGAAATGTACGGGAAAATTTATTAAAGACGTAATCAAACAGACAATCTCAATCCCGTGGCAAAAACAGAGAAACAAATAGAGACATAATTAGCGTAGCTGCTGTTCCAACCAAGTAAAATTAATTTGTTTAACCCAAGCTAAAGAATAATAATGCGCATTTGATCAGATATAACTGCAGTACAAGATTATAATATGCATTATTTGAATGCTTGGCCAAAAAAGAGATGTGTCTGGTGTAGGGGAGGTTGCGGGTAGATTTAAACAGAGAGAGGGTGTCTGAACCCCGAACGTTATCAGGAAGGCTATTCCAGAGTTTGTGAGCCAAATGTGAAAAAGCTCTACCTACTTTTGTGGACTTTGCTATCCTAGGTACTACAAAAAGTCCCGAGTTTTGCGACCTTAGGGAGCGTGATGGATTGTAGCGTGGTAGAAGACTAGTTAGGTACGCAGGAGCTAAACCATTAAGGGCCTTGTAGGTAAGTAATAATATTTTGTAACTGATACGGAACTTAATAGGTAGCCAGTGCAGAGAATGTAAAATTTGGGTAATATGATCATATTTTCTTGACCTGGTAAGCACTCTAGCCGCTGCATTTTGGACTATCTTTAGCTTGTTTATTGAAGATGCAGGACGACCAGCTAGCAGTGCATTACAGTAGTTCAGTCTAGAGGTCATGAATGCATGATCTAGCTTTTCTGCATCGGAAACAGGTAACATGTTTTTCGTAGCTTGGCAATGTTTCTAAGATTGAAGAATTCTGTTTTTTGTAACATGGGAAATTTGATTTTCAAAAGACAAGCTGCTGTCTAATATAACACCCAGATTTATGACTGTAGAGGAAGTAACAGTACATACGTCTAATTGCAAATTGTAATCCAAGATATTCTATGTACTGTTTTTTGGTTCAAAAAGTAATATCTCTGTCTTATCTGAATTTAATAAGAGAAAATTATTGGTCATCCATCGTTACCTTTTGCCCACTCTGTTAGTTTAGATATTTAGATAATTTAGAAGTTTTAATCTGGTCTCGTTGAGATATTGTTGATAAGCATCAGCATAACAGTGGAAATTAATCCCGTGTTTTCTAATAATATTATCAAGGGGCAACGTGTATATTGAAAATAGCAGAGGACTTAGGACATATCCTTGTGGGACTCCATACTTTACTGGCGTTAATTGAGATGACTCCCCTTTTAAATGAACAAAGTGGTAGCGATTTGACAGGTAGGATCTAAACCATCTTAAGCCTGCCCTTGGATACCTGTATAGTTTTGTAATCTATGAGTATGTCATGATCTATAGTATCGAATGCATCACTAAGATCAAGTAAAACTAGCAATGAGATGCAGCCTTGGTCTGACGCAAGTAGCAAGTCATTTGTAATTTTAACAAGGGCAGTTTCTGTGTCTGAAACCTGACTGAAATTCTTCATAGAGATAATTTTTTTGCAGGAAGGAGCACAATTGAGCAGACACAACTTTTTCTAAAGTTTTAGACATAAACGGAAGATTTGAAATGGGTCTGTAATTTGCCAGTTCACTAGGATCTAGTTGTGGTTTCTTAATAAGAGGCTTAATAACCGCCAGCTTGAATGGTTTTGGGACGTGACCTAAAGATAATGACGAGTTAATAATATTGAGAAGCAGTTCTGCTACAGGTAACAACTCTTTTATTAATTTAGTGGGTACAGGATCTAATAGGCATTTTGTTGGTTTAGATGCAGTGATAAGTTTTAGCTCTTCCTGTCCTATAGTTGTAAAGCACTGCAGTTTATCTTTTGGTGCGATGAATGAAGCTAAAGTATTATACGCTGTAGAATCTACATTTGTTATTGTATTTCTGATGTTATCTATTTTATCAGTGAAGAAATTCATAAAGTCATTACTATTAACTGTGAGGGAATATTTAGATCGAGTGACGTCTGGTTATTTGTTAATCTAGCCACTGTTCTAATAAAAACCTTGTATTGTTTTTGTTATTTTCTATGAGTTTGTGGATATGCTCTGCTCTGGCAGCTTTTAGAGCCTGTCTATAGCTGGACATACTGTTTTTTCCACGCAATTCTAAAAACTTCCAAGTTAGTTTTTCTCCATTTGCGCTCAAGACTACGAGTTTTTTTCTTGAGAGAATGGGTATTACTGTTGTACCATGGCGCAGTACGTTTTTCTCTAACCTTTTTCAATTTAATGGGGGCAACAGCTTCTAATGTATTAGAGAAGATAGTGCCCATATTGCTAGTCATTTTGTCTAGTTCATGTGTATTTATGGGTACACAGAGCAGTTGAGATAAATCAGGCAGGTTATTTGTGAATCTGTCTTTGGTGGCTGGAACAATAGTTCTGCTCGGAAGATAACGTGGAGCCATATAGTTAATATCAGTAATATGCAGCATGCATGATACAAGGAAATGGTCAGTAACATCATCACTTTGAGGTACGATATCTATATCAGTAAGTCAATTCCATGCGATATAATTAAATCTAGCATATGATTAAAACGATGAGTGGGCCCGGTGACGTTTTGCTTGACTCCAAAAGAGTTTATTAGGTCAGTAAACGCAAGTCCTAATGCATCATTTGTATTATCAACGTGAATGTTAAAATCTCAGACAATTAGCCCTTTATCAACAGTAGCCAATAGGTCTGAGAGGAAATCTGCAAATTATTTTAGGAAATCTGTATACGACCCTGGCGGTCTATACACAGTAGCCAGAGCAAGATATACTATAGATTTATTTTGCATATCTGACAGTGTAACATTAAGCAGAAGTATTTCGAATGAGTTAAACCTGTATCCTGTTTTCTGAGTAACATTGAGAATATCACTATATATTGTTGCAACACCGCCGTCACGACCAGTTTGACGGGGCTCATGCTTATAACAGTATCTTGGTGGAGTAGACTCATTTATTTGACTCAAAATAAAATGATCAACTTTTTCAAATGAAATAATGGCGGTTTTTTATAATTAAAAATTAATTTTGGAGTTTGACAATGAATATGTTGCAACCAGGGCCCCGTGCTTGGGACAGCCCTGAACGCAACACACAGCTATACACCATAGCTCCACTCAGCTCTCACAGAACAGACAAATAGACAAGCCGAAATGCTTTATATTTCTTGAAATAATCATTTCTGAACACCGAACATTGACTCTCAATCTTTATTCACTTGTTTCTCGTGGTTTCTCATTCAAATGTATTAACGTAATTAATGTAAATTACATTGCTAATGTCATAGCAGAGTTCTAATAATAGTGGGGCACATTGTAACACAGTGTTACAACGGAAGCTGTAATTGAAAACTGGTTAGTGTCTTCTGCTCACAGTTATTACACCTGCACTTCAAAACACGTAGCTCATGTTTATATAATTAAATCACAGCCTTTGTGATTCGAAAATAACACTAAGCAATATCGCAATTTGTATTTAATGTTGGTGTATTGTGCGGCCCTAGACTAAAAAAAATTGTGCATGTGTGTGTGTGTGTGTGTCAGTAACATTATAAATGTCTTTAATGTCACTTTGATCAGTTACTGCCTACTGCTTAAATAAATTATGAGTGTGTTTTCAGTGTTAATGTTGTATTCACACACTTGCGTAGAGTACATTTTGGGCCGCTCATCTGTTCCTACTTTCCAGCTAAAGAGACTTCTTTTCAGCTCTCACAGAACGACTGACACATATAAGAGGCTTGATGAGGTGCAGGGTTAAGGAGACAGGCAGAGAAGAAAGAGAAAGGGGCTTGAGGAAGACACCGGTAGGAAAATGCAGCCATGGATATCAGGAGTCTTGAGAGAATGAACTGCTCAAACTCTCTCTTTCACCTTCCACCCCCTCCTGACTTTCTTCAGCGAGGCATTTTTCTTGGCCTGCACCCTGAGACCCATTATCCAGCCCTTCCAAGGGAGAGAGTCAACAACATAATGCAAGAGGTCTGACACAAAGCATCTCCCAACAACAGGACCCCTTTTTTCTCATTAACACCCTCCTTCACTCCTTCTCCTACATCATCACCTTGAGCTTCCCTGTTCCCATCCTCTTCAGACCCATCCTCGTGTAACCTTGTGCTCCGTCGAGAGCTTTTTCTTCATGCTGTGAAGTTGTGGAGAGGTTTCTTGAGTCTCACTGGTGGGAGAAAGCACCTTGTACTCCTTCCTTTCCTTCTCAAAATCTTCTGATCGAGCCACCTTAATTAATTTTTTTCTTTTTTGATGACCTCGATGGCATAATATCAGGCCTTTCTAGTTCCTGTCCTGACGATTTCTGTTCCTGTTCTTTGTGCCTACCTGCAGATGGGAAAATGGCCTTGGGTGGCTTTTTTCTTCAGATTGTACAGGAGAATTGATTTACGTTTGTGCACACCTGATCTAACCCTGTGGCAGGCAGTGAGCATATATGTGTGTGTGTGTCACGATTGGTGCTGATAGTCCTATTACTAGTGTGTTCTCCCCCACCTCACTATATGGCGCTGTGGAATGACCCCGGCCACGAATAAATGCAATGGAAAGAAAGGGACAGAAATTCTTTATCCACCCTCCAATGGACGAACGAGACTGAGGGCAGAGGGGAGAGAGAGAGAGAGAAAGAGAAAGAAAGAGAGGTGCGGAGCGTACTAACGTGGCGAGGGGACATTCACAGCGGCAGTGTTTTCGGGATTGAACACCAAAAAAATAGAAATCTGAAGCATCAGCCTCCTTCAAACATGAGAGCCAAATGGATTTTGAATGTAACTTCCAAAAAAGAATTTCTATCTTTGGTAATTAAAGGGATAGTTCACCCAAAAATGAAAATTACCCCATGATTTACTCACCATCAAGCCATCCTAGGTGTATATGACTTTCTTCTTTCAGACGAATCCAGTCGGAGTTATATTAAAAAATGTCCTGGCTCTTCCAAGCTTTAAAACGGCTGTGAATGGGTGTTGAGATTTTGAAGCAAAATAAAGTGCATCCATCCTTCATAAAAGTGCTCCACACGGCTCTGGGGGGGATAATAAAGGCCTCCTGAAGCGAAGCGATGCATTTGTGTAAGAAAAATATCCAATGATCATTGTTGGTAATAAGAAAAGTGTTTGTCAGAATCCTTTGGTAGAAATCACATATTCATATACATTTGATCAAACTAATTGATTTTCAATTTTAATAAAAAAAAATTAACATTAATTTTGTCTAATATTATGAAAATTTTAAATAATCTGTTTTCTATTGTAATATATTTTAAAATGTTATTTATTCATGTGATGGCAAATCTGAATTTTCAGCATCATTACTCCAGTCTCCTTCAGTGTCACATGATCCTTCAGAAATCATTATAATATGCTGATACCCAAGAAACATTGTTATTTTTATCATGTTTATCAACATCATGTTGTGGTGCTTAATATTTTTGTGTGAAATGTTATACTTTTTTTTCTCAGGATTCTTTGATAAAGAAAGTGTATAGTCATAACAACAGCATTTATTTGAGATAGAAATCTTTTGTTTCATTAATTTAATTCATCCTTGCTGAATCTGTATTAATTTTTTTAAAGAAAAAAATCTTACTGACCCTGAACTTTTAAATGTATATATGTCATATCATATTTATATTCATTCTCAGAATTAGAACATATACCATATTTATTCTTATTTAAAAATACTAAGTTGTTAAAAAGCGTTTTATATCCCCTTTGCCTTTGAAAGGCGTTACTATATTTCACTCTACTGACATTTACTTTTTAAACAATAATTTAAGCTGTCAATGCATCTGGCATCATCACCCTCCTCTCTGAATCCTATTATAATAAAACACCTGACACTGTATGCTGGGAGAAAAAACACATCACTATAATGGAGAGAGACAAAGGGTCGTACGTTCCTCATACCTGCATGAGTGAATGCTTTTTAATTGCTGGTGATTTTCACTTGTTGGTGTTTTGCACACCTGAAACAAACTCCTAAAAGTCACCAAAGAGCTGTGCTGAGAGAAAACGAGCCGAAAGAGAAAAGGGAGGCTAAAAGAATGTGTTTGATTGCAGCTAGTGCTAGTTATGGTTTAGTTGGTAGTGTTGAGCAGTTGGTCCATTGTGTTCTTTGTGCATTGCTGAGTGTTGCAGCTATTGAAGTGCAAGAGAGAGGGAAAAATGCGTGCACTGACATTCTCTAATCAAGTACAGCAATCAGGAACCTCAAACCAGCATTACACCATTTACAATCCCTTTTAATTTATAATCAGAAATTGAGCGGGAGAGGGAGAAGAAGAGAATGACAGACACAGGCAGGTCGTTACATCTCTCTTTACTGGACCGATGAGAGCAATGAAGAATTAATCAGTGGCCATTAGACTGTATTTACTCACCACTGTAGGGGTTGTGATCAGACCTACACTTCCTCTAACTCTCCCTCACCGTCTGTCACTGGGTCTTTTTTTCTCTTTGCTGTGGTGTCTATGATGGACAATCAGATGTATACTTCTCCTTGACCTTTTTGATGGAGGTCAGATCAGAGGCAGATAAATTGTGTTGTGAACGTAATGAAATATGAGCATGTGCACTTTACCACAGAATGCAGGTTCTGTTCCACAGCCAACCTAGAAAGCGTTTTGAGGCATTACCGTTCACGACACAAATTAAATTATTTTTGAAAATAGGCTCATTTTCCAACTCCCCTAGAGTTAAACAGTTGAGTTTTACCGTTTTCGAATCCATTCAGCCGATCTCCAGGTCTGGTGGTAGCACTTTTAGCTGTAGCTGTAGCTTAGCATAGATCATTGAATCTGATTAGACCGTTAGCATCTCGCTCAAAAATGACCAAAGAGTTTAGATATTTTTCCTATTTTTCCTATTTTAAATACTGCATGTGCTAATGGTTAAATCTCTTAAATATTATTGATCATCAGAAAACCTTACATCCAAATTGCTCTTAGCTTCCAAATCAGTGAAATGATTATAAACATTTCTCACCCGTGAAAGGTTAACCAATTTCTTTGGGAATTTCAATCTCAGAGATCTGGTTTGTTGGAAAATGCATTGGATTTTACTGTGAGTGATGACTGCATTTGAAATGTTGACTGTTCCAAGATGGCAGATGCATTGATACTGTATGTCTGGAGCAGTCGAATGAAGTATCTATGTACAAACATCTGTGATTAGATTATCATGTTGTAAGCTTAGCACCGCATGTAAAGAAAGCTAAATATTGTGTTCCAGTAAGTCACACATGAGGTTCCATTTAACTTAGAAGGCAGCTTGCCTATGTAGATAGTAGACATCAAGACTGCTCACTAAGTTTTAAAACAGAGCTACTGTACGTGCTAAATGTAGTGGATTACTTACAAAATATGTTTACATTTATAAATGGGTTTTTAAAGCAGTGCCGTTTCTTTCCTTTTGTGTTAAGTAGGTGTGTGTGCATGTGTGTGCGTTGATGTCAGACCCGTGCAGAAAGTGAGACAGGTCGACTCTCTCTTAAATCACCTCCTTTAATCTCGGCTGTGGGCTCCTTTGACCTGTGTTAGCTCAGGCCAAACAGAGCCGAGTACATTTTCTCTCCACAAATCAACCCTCATTTCTGTTACTCTGGAGCTGGACAAGATACTGAACTCTGAGACTTCCTGTGGTCTGCGGATATACTTTCTAATCTCAACAGTGTTTAGAGGCTCAGACTTTAATTTCTGATCCATGTGCAGGAGAGGTCAGTGCGTGAATCGCCACTTGAAAGGACTGACACTGCTTTATGGCATGAAACCTCTTTAAACTCCTGATAGCAGCACAAAAGAGTCACTGCCACACTCTCTGCGGCCGATAGGAGCAAACAGTTAATGATGTTTGCTCAAGATTATCAGCCTCCCTTCAGTAAACCAGCGAGAGAGAGCAAAAGAAAGACGGTGCAAGGCTTTGTTGTATAGATGTTTGTAGGGTGTGACTGTGGCCAGGAGGAATGTCACCTTTAGGGTGAATTATTGGCTAGTTATTTTGTGGTAGTTTAGTTCACCAAGAGGTAATGCTAGAAGGTGATTGAAGACTGCATATGTTTTTAAAAAACATGTTTTTATATTTGTAAAGTGCTATTAATTAAGAAGAAAGCCCATGAGAAATATCACACAGTGAACTGTGTGAAACACAAATTGAGGGTCAAATTGTACACAAGTGTTTATTTGTTTCTGGGCAAGAGCTGAAGGAAAGCCAGAATGCCGTGTTGCTCAGATCCTTCGTTGTCTTAGCAACCCGTAAGTATCTAAAGGAGGGATCAGTGCACTGGGTTGAATGGCACGCAAGGGTGAAAAACTCGGCAATTAAAAGCAACGGAAGTGACAATTAATATTGTGAGTGTGCAAATAGAGTGCTATGCCCTTTCGAGAATGCTCAACGCTCACCCCATGCTCGACTTAGTGCTTTTCTCCTCTTAAAATCCTCCCTGAAGACCTCTCCACTCTTCCACTTGGTGAAATGGTGCTGCATGTTCTTTTCTCCGCTCGCATACTGTAGACAGACATGGCTCAGGAGCGGCAACTCAAGTGGGAACTTATCTCAAGCATATAAGAAAGAGTTAATCGTTGTTAGAGTTGAAGCTTGTGATGACCTCTAACATGAACTTTCATTTGGGTCAAACACATTTCTACTGTCAGCCTTTTAAGGTAAAGCTTTTGATGTCTGGTATCCTACGTAAGGGGTAATGTGTAGTCAGCCGATCATTACTGCGAAATAAGCTCTTAGAGGATTCACGTTTGTGTAGTAGATTATTCCGTGACCCTATTGCTAGTTACTAGGAATGGGTCACACTGGTTGACTTGTCGACTAGTCTGGCGACTAATTTGTTCGAAAATTAAATTGTTACACTAAATTGTTATGTCTACTGAGATTTTAGTAGAAATACACAGTAGGCATTCACAATTAGCGAACTTGGGTAGTTTGTGTAGATTTTTCATGTGTTTTTTTATATTGATATTTTAACCAACAGGGCTTTAATTAGCATTGTGCTTTAGCTGTTATGACCAGCTGACTGTATACCATCCCCCACAACTACTTGACAATGTCTGGCTTGTCAGTTAATAACTGACTAGTCAATTAGTGAGGCTAAATAGATTGTGTACCTATGTATTTTAGAATATTTTTTTTCAGCAGCGGTGCTTATTAGCATGCTGTTAAATTGCCCAATCCTGTTCAAGGAGGGACAAAATCCTGCAGATTTTAGCTTGAACCCTGATAGCACACGTACATCTCAGAGACACCTATTTGATGTGTGAGATTACATCTGGAAGAGACATACTTTTTAGAGTGTTTGCTCATCTGCAATGCGTCTCTAGGATGTTTCCTGCCAGATGTTACATAGACGTTTAGAAAATGTCTTTAAGATTTTTGTGATTTAGAATGCATGTAAAACTGTGTTTTGGCTGTTCATTTACACGACAACAGCATTTTGGGGGCCTGAAAAAGCTTTTTTTGTGTAAACAAAACAATGTAAAATTGTGAAAACTGACATTATGTGTATGCATATTACGTGTTCATTCTATAGGTATGTGTGGAGGTGGAGATGTGTGGTGTTTCTTTACAAAGTGACATTGCCAGCTACTGGCCTTGCATGCATAATACAGTGCTTTTAGAAGTTTTTGTGGATCAGTATAAATAGGCATTGTTTTGACAATGTTGTCACCTGTACGCAAAACTTTTCAAAAATGCAAAAGAAAACCTTTTCTGTTTTTTTGTACATCATCCTAAAAACATTGCTGCTATAGCCATACAAATTTAAATGGACATTGTTAGATGTTTAATCACATTGTGTTGTTTTTGATAGATAGCTATGCTAGTTTCAAGTATTCAACCAGACCATTTAGCTCAATTTTCTAGCAGAAACATACCATTTAAAACATACGATTCCACAGCTTCAGTTACATGCTGCTGCATGAAGTGTTGAGATTCATCACATTTCTCAGCTCAGGCTTTTGATGTGGTAATTGCTCTTGATGTACTTCTAGGTGTGGGCGTGTTTGTATATGAGTTTCAGGCATGTAGATTCATGCCATTGAGAAGCTGGCAGGTGTCTGCCACATAAAGCCGGCTGCAGACGGCATAGTGCATGGATCCTGAAGAACCACAGCTGATTCCTGCTGGAATGTATAATTTTCTCATTTCCCTCACAAGCAGTTGGCCCTTCGCAAATTAGTGCGGGGCTCTGACCCTGACTTTGCACGCGGAGGGAGCGAGGATACGGCGTAATGCGCGACATACGGGATTTCAATCAGACATGCTCTCTTTCACACCCATCAAATCATCTCTATATACATAATTCATACACCTGTGAAGGGATGTGCTCTATTTCCACACTTCTGCAACATGAAGAGTATGATCACAGATTAATCTGCGTGGTTTGCCGTCACTTCATAAGAAAATATTCCTCTTCTTTTCTAGTTTCTTGGGATTCACTTAACAGGATCATGTGCATTTTCACTCATTTGGGCAGGAGGCTCTATTTTAATTATTCTTTGAATGATATGGGACAGCCATTTTAGCTTTTTATACTCAAACATGGAATAGAGAGGAGTTTTAGAGGGGGATAACAAGCTTTCAAACTTCAAAAAGAGTGAAAATCACCAAAGAAGTATCCCTAAAATGGTTCATATAACTTGTTTGTGATATTCCAAGTAATCTAAACACTTATACAATAGCTGTGTGGAACAGACCAAAATTTAAGTCATAGGAGTTGTATCTTTCAGCAATTTAAGTTGTATGGTCCACTTATACACTCTTAAAAATAATGGCTCTTTATTGCCATTGATGGTTCCATGAAGAACCTTTAGGAACCTTAGAAGGTTCTTTATGGTGGAGAATAGAAAATGGAAAATTTTTAATGGAAATCATGTTCTTTGGACCAAGAAACAATGGTTCTTCTAAGAACTGCTCACTGAAAGATTCTTTGAGGAACCAAAAAACACGTTCTTCTTTGGCATCACTGCAAACACCTCTTTAGGAAACGTTCATTTTTGAGAGTGTATGGTGGTTTTGCATCCTTTTTTGAAGCTTGACAGCTCTTGTCCATATTCATTAGCATGGAACAGAGCAGCCATTACATTTTTATCAACTTCTCCTTCAGGGAAAGAAAGTTGTATGGGTGAAAGTGAGTAAAAGACGACAGAATTTTGGGTGCAGAAATGGTAGAGCACAGAATACAGTGCAAAGGCGGGTGGTCACCAGCTCGCCTGTCACTTCAACAGTAGAAAGTTAATGAATAAGTAGATTAACCAGTAGACATGCTCTAACTTAAACCTCTAAATCTTGCTATTGTCTGTTCTGGTGTGGATCGGATGTATATTGGTTGGCTAATCTTGACATGATAATGCTAATCATGTTTTTTGTCGTACGAGTAGGCACCTCATGGACAGTCAGGCTTTTGTGCATTCAAATAACATTAACAATGCTGAAAGGCCAGCTTACAAAACTCATCGATTTGTAAAGGAAATGCATTTCAAACCAAAATATAGTCTGATATACACATAGAGGAAGTTCCCTTTCAGGAAAAAAAAGTAAAACACTTACAAAGCTCATTGATTTGTAAAGGAAATGCTTCGCAAGTCAAAATATACTCTGAAATACACATAAAGGAAATTCCTTCTCAGAGAAAAAATTACATACTTAAATGTTCAAATCACAAAAAGAGTAAATTTATGCTATTTGCTATTAATTAGTTTCAGTTAAACATGGATATCATAAGCATTTTGTATATCATGTAATCCTACTGACTTTTTTTATCAACGTCAAAATTTTAGATACATCTTTATGTTAACGTAGAGTAAATATATTCATCACATTTCTGCATTTTAAAAGGTCCAGCGGTGTGAAAGTTTAAAAGCACAAATATCTAATGCACTTTCTTAATTAATATAATTAAAATGACGAAATAATGATCAAAACGCTATTTAAAGAACAGCATGTCAAACAGCAGGACAGGTTGACTTCCTAAAAAACCTGTTTCAAAAACCATAGACTTCAATGTGACCAAACAACACTGTCTTTTTATTACTATCCTTGAGAGTGTGTCATCTACTTGCTTTCATTTGGTCTATTTTATAAATACAAAGGAGAAAACCTTTTTACAGTGCATTTCCATAAAAATGTTGAGGCATGAAAGGCAAATCCAACAAAACAAATCAGCACGGCCATGGCAGAGGTCAGCGAGTTGCTTGAGAACGCGCCTCTCGTGCATATTGTAATCTTTCAAACGACATCCTAAGGTGAATGTCAATCGGCGGCCGTCTGTGTGCCTGTGTTTGTTCAAACATGCATTTGCGCGTTTCCGTTGGAGAGGGTGGCCGAGTCTGTGGATGCCAGCGGCAGCCCTCCTGCTCTCAAAGCCGAGAAAGCAGCCATTCTTGGAGCAATCAGGGCCCTGCCTGCAGGATCCCAGCCAAACCTCTCATCCTTAGTCTACTCGAGAGCTGCTTTAATTAACCGTCATACCACAGATGGGATCGATTTTAACCCCCCACCCCCTCACTTCGGGTCGTCCTCATTCTTTCTCTCCTTCTCCACCAACCTTACATGCCTTTCTCAACCCCCTTCTCTAAAGTCTTTCACCTAGCTCTCCTCTGCCTCTCATCTCGTGGCCCTTCTTCTCTATGCTTTCCTGTTCCTCTTTCTCTCTCACTCTCTCTCATTCTCTTCTGTCTCCTGCACTCCACTCTCCTGTACACAAGTCACATAATTGAACTGGAATAGAGCCAGACTCGGCCCCCCTCCTCCTCCGGGCTGCCTGTTTCCCTGCATCCCTTGGCCTCACCTGCTCAATACCTTATTAGTGTCAGGATCTGTGGAGAGCCATTGCTGATTAACTAGAGAGATATGAGATTGATTTCTGCCCCTTGCAGATGAAATTGGGTTCGGTCCTTGTATCTGTAGGTGTGCGCTCGTGTGTGTGTGTGTGTGTGTGTGTGTGACACGTGCGCTCTCGGCGTACAAAAGAGAGCATGATGTGTTTTTTTCTGTGCTCAGGAGCGTTTCTTTAGTGAGGAAAATGAAAGCCAGCTAATTAACTATCTAGAAGCCCACATGTGTCTCTGTGTCTCTATTCTAATTTCTTCTTCTCTGCAGCCCTTGGTTTTTCCTTCCATCTTGCGCACAGACCCCCTCCGCCTCGTCCGCCTCTGAAATTCTAATCTCAGCTCTAATCTGCAAGCAATCGCAAGCATAAATGACCTGTTGTGGCACATGCTTGTCTCGGCCTCGGTGTAAATAGCGTGCTATTGATTATTCATGGGTCCTGCATGTCTCCTGCATGGCTCGGCAAGTCAAGGAGTTTAACAGGGGTTGTCTATTGGAGGAGAGATTAAGGTCTCTTGTGGAAATGGGCGGCTGTGCGGTGTGGAGAGAGAAGGCGGGGTGATAATGACAGGTCTGTATGTGTAAGGTAGTGCTGTTGGGGTGGTATCAGCTGGGCCGTCTCTCTGTGTGTAAATAGTAGGGGGCTCTTGCACAAAGAGCTTCGCCTGATCCCCAGATTCAACTGGGTGGTTGACACAATGAATGTTAATGGATTGTTTTTTATGCGGCGGTACACGTTCATCTGCCTGTCTTCATTTGTGTAATAGCTCCAGCGGTATTTCCTCATACTGTTTTCAATGTGCAGTGTATTGCACTGAATATATAACACTCTAAACAAGGCAAAGCTGTCTAGTCTGTGATCTGTGAGTTTCAGTCTACAGAATATTCCAAAATGTCTGTCGTTTGAGATTGATACCTTTACATGGTCATGCAGCATATCTGCAAATTATTAGTGTTGGGCAGTTTTGTAGTTCTCAGATGCATCTTAAGTCCAAGACCATATCTTCTATAGTCAAGTTCTAGAGTGCAAGTCCAGGCTAGTCCAAATGCTCCTGCAAATATGGTCTTGGACTCAGACTTGAGTTGGACTTGAGTCTAAATCCAGTTTTGTCTGGAGGCGAGTACTACAACACGAACATCATTTAGACCAGGGCTGTCCAAACTCGGTCCTGGAGGGCTGGTGTCCTGCAGAGTTTAGCTCCAACTTGCCTCAAAACACCTGACTGGAAGTTTCTATGCCTAGTAAGAGCTTGATTAGCTGGTTCAGGTGTGTTTAATTATAGGGTTGGAGCTAAACTCTACAGGACACCGAGTTTGGACAGCCCTGATTTAGACCAACATCACTGTTGTTCATACTTAAGGTCAGTTCACAACAAGTATATTAATTACTACTCATATAGCTTAAAAAATTGGTCTAACTCTAAGAGAATACTGTAGTCCACACCACATCTATAACTGGTTAAGTTTGATGCATGCGCCATGGTTTCCAGGTCCAAATGCTCCTTCAGATCCCAAAAGCAACCAACAAACTGTGACAATATACACTCACAGTGTAGTATAGTACTACCACAAGCCCATGATCCCAACCACATAACGGAACCTCAGCTGGCCAGACTCATCATTTCTGAAAAGTTAAAATATTGGTGTCCAGGACACAGTCAGCCTGGAGACTGTAGTGTACATTGCTCAGCTTAAATGTGTGCTATAAAAATAGTGCTCATAAACAGCTTTTGAGATAGTATTCTTACTAGAGGCTTGGACCAGGAAACAGTATTCTATACGTCATGACTTAACAAGTGGAAAATTGTGAAGAAAAAAACTTGGAATAACTTTCAGATTGTTTTTTTTAAACCTGACAACCAATCATCTGACTTTAGAATAAACCATTGGTGTGGACTCTAATACAGTTATTATAGCTAGTTATCATTATAGTTAACATTCTTTAGTGCACAGGCTTTTAGGGTTAACAAACAAAACCTTAAACTTTGGTGCATAACCCATCACGCCCTTGATTGATAGCTGAAATCATGTGGCTTTTTGAGGAGAGGTGTTCTATTACTTCTTGAAGCAATTGGACACATTTTTTTAACAAGCCAGGTGAAAACAATCCCATAGACTTACTTATGTAGGGACCAGACTATGCTCTTTTGACTTGGACCAGTAATAACCACATATCGACACCCTGGCAACACCCTACCATTGCACAGCGAGTTTTAAACCACCATATTTTTTTTTGAGAGAAAATTTAAACATTTGCTTTTAAATTAGAAGACCTTGATAGAGGTGAAACTGCTTCATACAAATGTTATCAGTTTCCCTCAACAAACGTTATTCACTTTATTGACTTCACAGAAAATACACTTGACTGAACAAAATGAGAAAATAAATGAGACAATTAGTGATATGGATAATGCCTTTCAGCAGGTGATCACATCACACTATGACTCGTGTGTGTGTGTGTGTGTATGCGTGTTTGTGAGGCAGTTTCTGACCTCAAAACACAGAGTTCAAGCTTATTGTGGTGTAATTTCCTCGTCCAAAGGCTGGAGTGTTTGTGTCAGAGCGAGGCTTCTGTGTGATTGCCTCTCCGTCACCAGTGTAAACCGAGGATAATGCTATGGCCACCTTCCCCGCTGCAAAAACGGGATCAAAACAATCTAATTTCTCTCTCTGTGCAAAAATTGAATAATTTGAAAGAATGGAGTCGCCAAGACCAGCGCCTGGGATCCAGTGGGGAAGATAAAGCGCTGTTAAAAAACAGCCATTACGAGAGAAATTGGGCAAGAGGTGGTTCAGGACAACAAAACCCCCAAGTCGACAATACAGATGGGAAGTGGCTTCCAAAACATCAAGTGAGAGAAAGCCACGGGTAAATCATGGTGTCTAACTAGCAATCTAGCCTAAAACAGAGCTCTGCCAAGACATGAGACATGCGGAAACATATTTTATGTGGATTACAGCTTAGACACTGCAAAATGAGGTTTCCATGCCACGGGAGAAACTTGCAATGCACTGTTTTGCATTTCAGCAGCTACAAGCTTCAGGAATCTAGGAGAATGTCATGTTGAAGTTACGCTTTTCCTCGTGCGATTACTAAAAATATCCCATTTTGTTTTGAAGCAGCTGGGCTCCAGAGCATCTCAAGTGCTTCGGAATCAGGTTTGTGTCTTCGCACGACAAAAACATCAACCAGTGGGGGGAAAAAAGTTTGAAAAGCTCTCAAAAAGTCACCAGTTCCAAGCTACGGTTGAGCTCCTAATTGCTTTCAGGTGTCTTCCTCTCAATGCACAGTGACTCTGCCACCAGAAAGAGGGCAAAAGTGATTTGTGTAGATGCTGGCGTTGCAGGAGGCCGGAGTGAAGCTGGGATGGGTTGGAGTAATCAGGATGAGGAACACACCCCCACCTCTCGCCTAAGTGTGTCAGACGGGCCCACTCTGATGAATGGACCCTAGATTAGAGCTCACACAGGGCAGGCACAGGCCTCAGGTGTGCAACCTAATGCATCGATGTTCAAGAGTGTATTTGTGTTGGAGCGTGAGTGTAGGTGTACATGCTCTTTGAAAAGCTTGCTTCTTTTAAGTTGGAAAGACTCCTTGCAGCATGTCACAATATGAGTTGTGCGACTCTCTTGATTATGTGAAAGCCAATTATACTGTTTCCTGCATGACTAATAAATTTCTTTACAGGGAAAATTGTGTAAATAATTGCTAAATCATGACATGAGTCGTCAAGTGTTTCATGTTTGATATGAAAACGCAAGTCAGCCGTTTGAGAGGATAATATACAAATGTCCACCTCCACATAGTCAACCAGAGCAGCCCTTACGTCACATATTTATGATTTTCAATGACACAGATGCACTCCTGGCTGAACATGAGAGCGTATGTGCAAGTATGGGATGCAGGGATCTAAGGCCGTCCAGCAGGGGGGGTTGGCAGTCAGAGGAGAGGGCCAATGGCTGAGGCTGTGTGGCTAAGTGTCTCATCAGCATCCTACTCATGTTCCAGGCCCACGCTCTAACTGCGCCCTGACTTGATTGTAATTGCCTGAATTCGGCTCCCGCTGCTCCATCCTGGCAATATAACTGCCACATTTTAACCCCAGCGAGCCTAGACACTGCCACACAGCCCTTTGGCTGTTTGGAAGGATGTTATATTTGACTCCGCTTTGGCAGCATCTGTGCATGTATGGTCAAAGGTTTCCAAATATATTGCCTTTCATTTCAGTTTGAATTGTGCTTGAGAAAGGGGACAAATTAGCTTTTATATCCCCCTAGATTATTTTGGTTTAAATATTTATCTTTAATTCTGTTCCAGTAGTTGATAGAGCACGGCGCTAGCAAAGGTCATTGGTTTGAATTCCAGAATAAACGTATTCTGATTAACTGAATCATCATGGATGAAAAATTTGGTAAATTTGGAAGCATTTTGGTCATTAAAAAATGAAGACTTGCAAATTTGATTTGGATCTGGACTGTGATACAAAACACGTCATTTTTATATTTTTTTAACTTTACAGATACCTTCTGGTAAAATGTATATGAGTCTGGCTGTTAATATTTTGCCATTATAAAGCATTATTACACCAAAAACTAGAAATTACATCAAAGAGCTGATACTTTTTAGGCCCCACATGGTCTTCACGGGATGTTCTGGAACATGCTCAGTGCCTGTCATATTGTGTATTTTATAGTTTATTATATCTGCCTGTATTCTATTCTATTCTATTCTCTTTCTCTCTCTAGATCTATTTCTTACTTGTTGATTTTATGACTATTTGCTATGTATTTTTTTTATGTTATGTTGATTGATTTGTTTTATTTGTATTTGTTCCAATATTTTTCAAAATGCTACGTTATTGTTTAAAAGCTGTGGGCACTGCAATGTACTTGTGCATCTTGTCATTAAAATATTATTTATTATTTTATTTTGTTCTTATTATTAGTTTTTGAATACAACTGTTTAATGACTTTAGTTATTGTGCTTCTCTGGGTTCAATTAATTTGACTCCTGTCTATTGACTATTCAAAAAACATCTTTCCTGCAATACTTCCTGATACACCAAGTCAGTACAATGTTTCATTACCAAGACATCATTTAATGAAATGCCTTGCTGATTCACCTACATTCCATTAAAACTTGGAAAATCAAAAAGTACATCCAGACACCTCTTTAAGTTAAGATTGCATGGTACCAGCCTGAGCGTGTGACTTCCTGCTGCAGGCAGGAAGCTGCATGGCTCAGACCGGCAGGGTTAACTTCAGAACTCCCCTGCGGAGCTCCTCTCTCTGTGATAATAGTTGCTCGCGTAATGAAGAGCAGCCTGCTAGCCAACAGGTGGTCCTTTTTAAAGAGCCTAGCCACTGCACTCAGGACAGAAAAAAAAACTGCCATGCTAAAATGTGTCAGAATCTAATGTTCCGCAGAATGAAAAACCTGTTTTCTTCCTTTTGTTCAGTGCTAGAGATTCAGCCTTGTTCGCCATTGTTCCCTGCACAAACGAGCAACAGTCTTTTTTGACACAGAGCCATGGGGGGAAGAAAGGCTGAAGCTGACTAGTCACAGGAGAGAGGGGGAAAAAAGCTTTCTTTGCTTCTTTTTGGAGGGTTGAAGCCCATTAAGAGTTTGGGAGTTATGAATGGTTATGAGTCCATGTCTCTCCCTCGCACAATGCATGAGATCCAAAGAAAAAGAGAAAAACCTAACTGGCTTTTCTTGAGACTTGCAACAAGTCTTACTCACATACAGGTGGAACAGAAGAGACAGTAAAAGGTATAGCGAAAGAGAGAGAAAGCGTGTGACAGAGAGAAACCAGTAAACGAATCAGGACGGAAGTACCTTTTGCTACAGACAGAATGGCTGGGTGAAGTGGAGTGGATGGGGGTGGGGAACAGAGTTAATCCTCCGGGGGCCTCAAAATGTCCCCCTCTACCCTTATAAAATCATGAGACTATAGCCATTGACTGCTCTACAGATTACTTTGGGTGGAGAAATATGCAGCGTATTTGGTATGCTTCTACTTCTTGGGAAAAAAATGGATATTGGTTGCCATTTATGGGGGTTGAGGAGAAATGCATTGATGTTGTACCATTAAAATGTAAAAACGTACTCAGATCTCCTATATTTAGAAGAAAGAAAAAAAAGGGGGAACCAATTTGTAGAATAAGTCAACAAAGGACAGAGACTAACAGTCGCTGATGTAGACTATACTTCACCTGCCTGCGTTCTCAGCTTAATGACCAGAGGGACAAACGGACACTGCTGAGCTATACTTCAGAACAAAAGCCTTAATTCACTTTTATAATCCATTTGTTATTGTCTGGCCAATTTGTTCTCTTAAGCTACATAAGGGTCCAAGCCTGAGACAAAAGCTGAGGGGTAACAATGGCCAACTCCCCCCTGTTTGCTTTGTTACTGTTCAAGTACACGCCTCCCAGGGTGCATTGCGGGCCTTTTTTGGGGCTCAGAAAACTGGAGCAAATATGAAAGCGGTCTGGTAGAACACCTGGAGGAGTCAGCTTTTGCTTCCCACTGTTACAAACGGATCGCAGCCCTCACACAGAGAATTCCAACAAGTCCCGTGTTTTGACAAGCCTTCACTCAGGCTGTTTTAATTACCTGTCATGATGGAGTTGTTGGGATTGTGAATGTGGGTCTGAGCTGAGAGGAACAGGAACCCAAGGTACAGCTTGTGCAATAACAGTACAGCAAGATCCAAACATGCCTTTTGTATGTGCGAATGTCCTCTGTTGGACTTGATTTTCCCATATAACATTTATCGGTGTAGTTTAAAAATAAATTCTGCCAGAAAAGATCTGTCCAGTCTAAAAGTCTTCCAGTGTAAAGCCCTAAAAGGATAGTTCACCCATAAATGAAAATTCAGTGACCATTTATTGTACTTACCCTCATGTTGTTCCTAACCTGCATGACTCACTTGCAGAAAAAAAAAGGTGATCATTGACTTCCATTGTTTCTCAAAATATCTTTGATGTTCTGCAGAAGAAAGTCAGTCAGATTTGGAGCAACATGAGGGTGAGTAAATTCGTTTTTGGGTGAACGATTCCTTTATTTTGCTATTATCAAAGCTTCAGGGAGAAAAAACATAAAAATAATTATGTGTATAAAGCACGGCACTGATTAATTTAAACTATTTGGTTATTAAAATTTCCAAATTATGAAAACATAATTGACACTTTTGCATTCTAATATAGAACTCAATACGATGAACTTGCATTGAGTGTGAGGCTAGAGTTAAATGCTGTGAATCTCAGCAGCGACTGCTGTCTGCTCACACTGTCTGCTGTTTGCAATCACATTCACATATTAAGCAGTCACCTCTACCCTCGGTCAAATGCAATAATCATAGATCAGTTTAACATGTTAACATATTCGTGGGTCCCTCACTGACATGGCTGCTTAAGAAATATTCTTCAGATATTTCTTGCAAATTTAAAATAAAAACAGCCAAACAGCCTAAATTTCCAGCATTTTCAAGATAAACTGAAATAACAGTTCTTTATCATTTCAGTATTATTTTATCATTATACAAGGAAAAAAAGAACATTAATACGGTTTCAATTTTGTAACCATATATACATGCCATTAATGCTTAATTTTCCCAAATGGTTTGTACTTTCCCCCTTGTACTTTTTTAAACAGCAACTATATAGCATGGGAGCTAACTCCTCAAGGAACTACCTTGTAGACCATTTACAGTCTAATTTAAGTCTGATCATATGAGTTCAACATGATATTTTCTCTTTAATGAAAAGAAAGGACAAAAAAAAAAAAAAAAAAAAAAAAAGGTATTTTGAGCCTCAAAATCATTGTACACAACCGAACACATTACACATTCGGAGGATGAATACTTCATTTTCAGAAAATTACTGGACTATGTATAAGCTGCAAAAAAGAACGTTCAAATCATAATAATAATAATAAAAAAACAGCATATGAATTTGGATGCATGAATTTATTCACATAAATTATGTACAAAGTAAACATACATAAAGAAAAACATACATTTTACCGATATAAAGTATTTAGCGGCACACAAAACCCAAATCTACTCTGAAATGCATGATCATCACAGCTCTGTACATGACCAAAACAGAAGATCTAACTCATAATGAGAAGGAATAAGAAAACGTTGTAAGCAAGAGTCCACGTGTCAGAATGAAAACTCCCCTGCGTCTGTGGGTTGGAACTCACTGGATTTCTTCATCAAGGCAGCTTTGACCGCACTGATCTTCCCATTCAGCTCAGAGAGACTGTAGCTCTGTGAAAACAAGAACGTTTTCATCAGCTAATACATCTCATTGAACAGCTGGACCTTCATATTTTTCCCTTCATGAATACGCAAATGCATCAGTAATGGAACTTACCTGCGACACTGAGGCTTTAAGTCGTTTGTGCGAGTAATTCTGAGGTAAAAAAAAAGAAATAAAAGCATGCAATGAATGCCAATTTATATGAACAATGCACATCAGCTGTCATTCATTGAAATGGCAAAGCATTTATCTCAATATCAGACTGAATAAAAATCTCTACATGGCTGTTTTTAACAGAAAAAAGGGGGGGAAATTTGTAATGGCAGCCAAAACAATAAATTGAACCAAGGACAATTGTAAGTGGACAGAAACGCACATGATTAGAATATGAAACAGAGATGTCCTTCAGCATCACTCAGTCACTGCCAACAGACCCGAGCCGCCATAGACTTACACTGATTAATAGTATTAAGTGGGGCCATCGGGATTCTTTCTTTTCATTTATTCTGTCCATCTCTTTTTATCTATTACCCATCATTTGTCTTAATTTCAATCACTTTTCAGTGTGCATATGGACCCACTTGGCAGATGCATGATATCTGCTCACCCTGGTCAGCAGATTTCAATTAATTAATTTGACTTGCTGAAAGATGCGCCGCAAACTAAGAAGATCAGCATATTTGACGGCACTCAATGTCCCACTTTACAGGCAATACACAGACACACACACACACACACACACACACACACACATTGTAAAGGACATGGAAATCAGCTAGCTTTCAGACCAGCACTGAACTAAGTGAAGCTGGTGTGAGGAGGCGTAGAAAGTTCAAGAGCACTTACTCCGCTAACTTTGATGGGCTACAATCTGACAGGGATAACAAATTCTGAAGTGAGGGGAAAAAAAATATCACTCATATCAGCTTTTAATGGTTTTGAAGAACTCTCCGGCCGACTGTCGTGAGCGCAGGAGGAAACACGCAAGTGAGAATTCTTCAGTGTAACAAGAATGTGTGCGGTAAAGTGTAAAACAAACCAGTGGTACAAACTCAGTCTACTGCCACAAACAGGTTATATCATACATTTAATTTTTCTCCTTGACGTAGACTTACAGACCCTTCGAAGTTACGTTTGGGGTCTGTGAGATTTTTTTTAATGTCTTAAAATCTCTCATGCTCATCAAGTCTGCATTTAATTGATTACAAATGTAGCGTCTCGACCAATCTGACACACTAATTTTAATTTGATTTAACAAATCAATTATTCATTAGGTTAACAAATCGTCACAGTCCCCTCACCCAATAAACTGGATGCCANCAGCTACGAAAGGGGGGAAAGGGAGCCAAAGCCTTCTGCTTGACACTTCACAAGTCAGCTCCCTGAAAACCTCTGCAGCTGCAACAAAAAAATTCAGGCGAACCGAAACAACGCAACGAGGTGAATTCAGTGTCACAAATGAACTGAAATATGCTTGCAGACAACAAGGCGAACAGATAGGGAAAAAACGAAACAGAACTTCCCCTAGCCAGCAGGCCCACCCCCTCAGCCAAGAGTCTGAACCTGTGAGGGGGGGGGGGGCGAGAGCCACTGTTCACACGTCACCAACCAGCAGCCACAAGGGGGTGGGGCAGGGACTTTTCCAGAGGATCACTGCAGACACACACACCGTGTGACCCCACAGACCCCAACGAGCTGGCCAGAGACAACACATCTGGCAACCTAAATACTCTCAGACCCAGAGTCTGAACACGGACTGATCGCTGCCCCAGACACCAAGCAGGGCCGGCGTGAAACTCCCCATGCTTACTACCACAGACTTTGACAAACTTACTCCAAGCTCACAATTACCCTGGGATGGCGAAGGACACCAGCTGCAAGAAGTCATCTAGGCATTAGGGCCTGCCGCACAATGCCTAATCAACAGCTGCGTAACCTGACACAGAAGGCCTTTAACAAGCACAAGGCCTCCACTAAAGGTGTTTGTCAAACCCCACTGATTCTGAACTTCACAACTCAGAATCCAAAGCGGGCACCAGAAGGCACCCAGCATTGCCACAATGCAAAACCCTTCTACAGAAAACCCCTAGCCAGAAGAGGACAGAGCCAACACCATGGCAACAGACCCAGGTTCCAAACCAACCACTGGGAAAAGTCATGGAAAAAGGCATCCTCATCCTGCAAACACAACGGTATGTCCAACAGCAGTCCACCACAACATCCTCCTCCACACGGGTGCTGAACGGAGGCTACACAAGGACAGCTGGACACGCCTACCTCTGGGTTACAGGAGCTGCTGACACTCGCAAAAGAGCTCCTTGAACAAAACTCAAATAAGGAATACTGAGAAGGACAAACTTCTGACTCCATGCCTGATGCAACACAGCATCAGACCCCTCCAAGGGAGGAGCATCCCTTGAAACCGGTCGACAACCCTAGAAGCAGCCAGACAACGTTGGAATGAGCAACGGGCCCACATGCCCAACAACGAAACCTCTACCAACACAACTCAGGCAAGCTCAAGTCGGTGCCGCCACACGAGCCAAGCGACACCGCAAACATCAGAATTCTAGTGACGTTCGGGCAGAACAGAGAGCTAACAACCACCTGCTGCTCTCCTGCCATCATCACTAGGTCAGTCTGAAACTCTCTGCACACTACAAAATCTCCATAACAATTACCTGCAATCCCTGGAACCACCTGCACTCTCACCAATGAGAGTCTAACCCGGCTGTCCCACATAACGGGTACCACAGATAGCCTACTGGCTAACAACATCAACAAAAAAAAACATCCTACCCGGACTAACTAACTTCAGGATGACAGGTGACACAGCCACGACACCTGCTGCATAAGCTCGAGGAACCACACCTTGCTACAGCCTACATCACCACAAAACACCACCTGACAGCATCCACCACGGCACCACAACCACTCTGGGAGGCCCCAACAGCCAGAGTAGCCGCCACTGCCTCCCAGCCAGTGCGGACAAAGTGTGTGTGAGATTGTTCTGACCTTTGAGTCGCTCGCTGGTGTGATTTCTACGGAACAACAAGCTCGAAAGGGAGGGTGTTGTAGCGTCTCGACCAATCTGACATACTAATTTTTATTTGATTTAACAAATAAATTATTCATTAGGTTAACAAATCGTCTCAGTCCCCTCACTCAATTAACTGGATTCCAGGATGTCTGCTGAACACCAGGCGCTATGGTAACCATGACAACTAATCATGATATCACTGGTTTTATGACCCCACAGGAATGTGAGAAGGATAGCCCACTCTATGTCCCAAGGAAAAGCAGAGTAGAAATACAGAGTAGAAATGGACTGTGTTCTAGATAATTCATAGAAAAACCGTTATTTGAAAGAACACACATATTTCTTCAGGCCATTGAGTATATTACTGTCATTGTGTATTTTGTCTTTGATATTTTTAGACTATTTTAGTATGCTTGTGAGGGAACTCATTCCTGATCATCTCTTTTCACTATATGTAATCTTACCTTTTTTAGTATCTATGAATTTGCCTTCTTATGTTCGAAACAAGCGTGTATATTATATGGGGGTACATAGGCAATATATATTAGGGCCATGAGAATCGTTAATAATTTCGATTTAAATCCATTTGCAAATTACCATGCTTAGAAAACAAAGGGTCGTAAACCCTCCAGCAAATTGCCACCTCCCGCTCGGAAATTCCATTTTGCTCATTGGACAAGGCGGGGATCTTCTCCGACCTTAAAAGCCCGGCTCCAGGGACCCGCCCCAGTCAGTGGTTCGGTCTTAAGCTAAGAAGATGTGAAAAAAACGCTTCAGGATATCAAAGATTGTGCCAGGCCTTTCAGCCTAGTCCTTTAATTCTATCACGGACTCTGACTCAAACTGGTACTTTATCTCAACCCCAACTTCAGCAAGATCTTGGGGCCGTAAGATCGCATAAGGAATCTTTGTTCATACAGACGTGCAAGTATCAACCTTAGTCGATTTAATTGATGCATTAAATATCAGTTACACCTTTCTACAAGGTGTGTGTGAACTAAGAATCTGACGTATCCCTGAAGGCTTTGATCTGTTGAATTTACATGCAAAGTGTTCCATAAAATCCATTCTTTATGACTCTTTCTATGCTGAGTTAAACTTTTAAACCTTTCTATACCAACGTATGTGTGTGTGTGTGTGTGTATGTGTATGTTAGACGGCTTAATGTGTTTATGTAGTATGTTAGAATAGTTTAAGTGTTTATGTAGTTAATAAACCTTACTTGTATCACACTTGACGTGTCATTGTTTGCTCATAACCGGAGTCACTTACTCATGCAGATTTACGTTACAAGCTTATAGACTTGTACAGTAAGAAAGTTATTTCCTTTAACCAGGAAATTAAAGTTCTTAGAATTGAAAAGACAGTTGACAGAGAGGTCAGCTAAATATCTACAGCGGATCTAAAATATGAATAGTGAATTATAACTAGTTATGGTTAATTATAAATATTTCACATGAGCTGATTCGTTACAACAAGTTATGCAAAAAAACAGTACTGTGGAAATGTTATTACAAATTAAAAAAATTTCTAATTTTAAATTTGAAATGTAATTTATCCTGTTGATGCCAAGCTGGAAGTTTTCAGCATCATTAATCCGTTTTCAGGTCTTGCGGCTTAGAACATTTCTCATCAAAAACTCTGAAAACAGTTCAGCTTAAGGAATATTTTTCAAGATTCTTTGATAAATAGAAAGTTCAAAGAATAGAATTTATTTGAAAGAGAAGTTTTTTCTATCACTTTTCATCAACCTAATGTGTCCTTGCTGAAGAAAAGCATAATTTATTTCAAAAAATAACAAATAATACATAAATATATATTGAAAAGCCTTTGAAAGGCTACTGCATAATGCACCACCCTCTCTTTGACCCTGTGCTTTCAAGAAATGGTTCTTTGTGTGTGACATGAGCAACAGTGCTTTTTCACCACGGAATCTTTGTAAAGCCTGTATTGCATTGTGACAGCTTCATTAAAAAAAATCCACATTCAAACATTCCACATTACTGGTTAAGGTCAGGTTGAAATGTTCATGTTTCAAAACAAATGAGGGGAGCGATTTTCTTTTGAAAATGAGCAACAGATATATGGCCTAGAAAACAGGATATCTCAATATTGCATCTATCTTCCAGTTTTTTAATATCCTGCTTTTTTTTTTTTTTTAAGCTATTTGTCTTTTCATTTTATGCTGTCTGCAAAGGAGAACTTCTTCACACATTTTCAAGCTATTTTCTTAATACCAGTCAGGTGCAACTGTCAAGCTATGCAATTAAGTTAGGTTTTATTGAATTGAATTCATTTTTACTAATATCTCAAAACATCAATATAATTTACCAATATAATAATATATGTAGGACACTGCTTTAATCTGCAGATTAATTCTTAAGAAAAAAAAGTTCAAACTGTCACTTTAGGCAGATTAGCAACGGCCTCAAAAAGATCTCCAGTGGCATTTTTACATTCTTTTTAACCACTTCTCTTTATCATTTTATTTTTAGAATACATACACACTGTGTGTTAGAGAGTGGAATACATTTATTAATGTTGTGATTCATTTAAAAAAAGAAAAGAAACTCCCTATCAGAATCATTCAATGTCTGCTTCTCTCTGTTCATAAGATACTGTGGATGTTCAAAGAACGTGGGACTTGTGGAATGACACTGCTAAGATGAACAGACTAATTCAATATCTGATCATCCACTCCACCAACAAACAAGGACACACACACACACATTTTCTCTCTCGCTCTTTTCCTACCACTTACCGTGGAGTGGAAGTACTCTGGGGAAAGACCCTCAAGCTCCAGAATTCGATCTTCAAGTTTCTTTAGCCGCTGATAAACGCTTTGAGGAACTGGACCTGCTACAGATACAGTAACAGTAGAGTTACACGACAATCGAATGTTCATCTGTCAGCGCACACTTAGGACTGCAAAAAAATAGCATATCAAATACATGCCGGAACATGTGAAACATTAGGACATTTAACTTTGTATTGCTATTCTACTGATCTCAGGTACCTGGTGGAAGTTTAAGGTGAGATTCCATGTTTTGGAGCCTCTCCTCAACGCCAGGGTTTCCACAGTCTCTGCTCATGGATCCCTGCTGCTGGTCTGCCAGCTCAGTGCGTGTCCCTCTGGTTTGAGGTCCATACGTGTTTATAACACGTGTCACTGCAATAGCAAACAAACACCAATTGATGCTCCACAAATCGACCCATCATCCAGTTATTAATAGTCAAGAATGTGAGGGCAAGTACATGAACCACTACACACAGCGTAGAATCATTTTATATTTTCAATTAAAAAATATTATTATATTACTGCATTTACTATCATAATTTCATATTACAAAATTTCTGTGTTAATGTATATGTATGTACATTTAAACAAGTATGCAACTATCAAAAGGTGTTTGTTTGAAAAGAAGTCTTGTAAAAACAGTCATATTGTGAAATATTATTAGAATTTTAAATAACTATTTTTTATTTTAATGCATTTTAAAATGTAATAAAAAATTTATTTATTTTTTATTAACAAAAAAGTTATTTTTTTTCCTGTGATGGCAAAGCTGAATTTTTAGCAACCATTACTCCAATCGTCAATGTAACATGATCCATCAGAAACCATTCTAACATGCTGATACATTTTTTTTCAGGATTCTTTGACGAATAGAATGTTCAAAAGAATAGCATTTATGGGAAATAGAAATCTTTTTAACATTATAAATGTCTACCGCGATTCTTTCAATCAATTTAATGCATCCTTTGCTAAATAGAAGTATTAATTTATTTCAATAATAATAATACAATCCTACTGAGCCCAACATTTTGAACAGCAGATTTGAGTTTCCATATCACAAAAATGAGTCTAACCTTTGACATGACTCTTGAAACCAGGATATGGTGTGAATACTGCATCAGTTCTTGCACAGCTGTCCTCTACACCACACAGAAAAAAAAGTTATTGTTAATTTGCAGATTAATTGAGTAATGATCAATTAATCACTGCCTTATACATACGCAATAATAAAGACCATGTAAATGTCCAAAGCAAATGACCTGATTTGGCAGAAATAAAGAGCTTTTAACACATGGTTGTATTTGAAGGTCTGTGAATGATGGGTGCATTCTGACCTCACCCTTGTGGAAATCAGTACTCTTACAAACACTGGCAATTGTGCAGTAATCTGACCACCCCCCCAGGCCGCCAGTGCCCTCCCATTCTCACCCTGATTGCAGTCGATCACGTTGCAAAACTCCCTCACATTGTTTTCATTGATCTCCAGCTGTTTGCGCTCTATAAATGCAGATATCCTACGTTCAATCTGAGAAAATGAGCGAGAGAGAGAGAGAGAGCGAGAGAGCAATGAGAGTTGGACTGATGAGCTATTGAAGAAAAAAAAAAATCAATCCACTGTCATCTTTTTTGCTGTTTAGTTATAATGAGGAACACTAGGCAATATGGGCTGCATGACTAACAAGTGACCGCAGTGGACACGATTCTAAAAATCAAAATATTTCTCACACGCAACCATTTCAGATAGTTGTGATTTGCTTGGGCCTTTTATTGCAGTGACTGTAAATAAATAAGCAATAAAAAATGAGGGCCTCCTTGTCCTTCGCCCACATGCAATTTCAGAGTGTAATGAACATCCACTTCATAACGTTGCAAGGACCAGGACCTCTCTCAGGACTCTCAAAGTGGATGGCTATTTGTTTCTCTCTGAAGGAAAGCAAGCAGTGCAGGAGCCTTCCATTCATTCTCAACTATCTGTCCATAGATAGCAATTCACACTCCCTATGACTGACCAACTGGGGCAGATTGAATGGGAATAAAAAATAGCTTTTGTCAAACATTCAATTTTAATTGCATTTGGGAAAAGAGACTGCTTGAATGCTTGCAAAAAGGGAATATTTGGTCCAACAATAATCATTGGTAAATACAAAATAAAACCAATAAAGCCTAACTGTTCAATTAAATTGGACAAAATATTATACAATTTAATGCATTTATCACTGGCAGGATAAAAACTTGACATAGTTGTTTGAAAGATTTTCAGTTTTTATTTATCAATATGCTCGCTCCTCTTTGTGAGATACAAGGACAAAATGTAAAAAAAAAAAACAAAATACTTTAAAATAAACAATCTATTTTTTTATAATATTATTATGATGTTACTTTAAATTATATCACATTATATAATATACGCATATATATAATATACCTACATTTTGTGCAGTGGTGGTGGAGTGTTGTTTACCTAGATTAGAGCCTTATCTGCAGTTTCCATGATTTGAATCTTGTTACGATCCTCATGGGCAACGCAGTGGTCTGATGTGGGATGCTCTGCGCCAACCACAATATGCTCAGAGTGTCGCTGTTTCTTTTCGTCAAGTGTTGGCCGGGTTTTGGAGTGGCCTTCAGACTCGCCATTTGCTTCAATTTCAGAGAGGGACTGACTGGAAGAATAAAAAACTTATAGAAAGTGATAACAGACAGTTCGTCTGCCCCTTGCTCCATCTCTCAGTTTCAATGTGTAGCTATGCCAAATTATGGCTTAGGCAAATAAATATGGGGATAATGTACAGTCAGGTGATCATCATCCTAAAATAAACCCTGTCAGGATGATCAGAACAATGAATCGAAAGAGAAAGATTTTGTTTTGCTTGTAAGGGTTTATAATATCTGTGTGTGTAGGAATAATATATATATATCTATTATATAATATATAGATATATATATATATATATATATACACAAAGAAAAACACTGGTGTGAAAAAAGTGTTGGCAACCTTCCTGATTTAATGGTTTGCATGTTTGTCACACTTTTATGTTTCAGATCATCAAACTAATTTACATATTAGTAAAAAAGATAACACAACATGCAGTTTTTAAATGGAGGTTCTTATTATTAAGGGAAAACAAAATCCAAAAACCACATGGCCCTGTGTGAAGAAGTGTTTGCCCCTAAACCTAATAACTGGTTGGGCCCACCTTAGCAGCAACAACTGCAATCAAGAGTTTACGATAACTTGCAATGAGTCTGTTACAACGCTGTGGAGGAATTTTGGTCCACTCAACTATGCAGAATTGTTGTAATTCAGCCAAATTGGAGGGTTTTCGAGCATAAACCGCCTTTTCAAGGTCATGCCACAGCATCTCAATAGAATTCAGGCCAGGACTTTGACTAGGCCACTCCAAAGCTTTTTAAATTTTTTTCCTTCAGCCATTCAGAGGTGGACTTGCAGGTGAGTTTTGGATCATTGTCCTGCTCTAGAACCCAAGTTCGCTTCAGCTTGAGGTCACGAACAGATGGCCGGACATTCTCCTTCAGTATTTTTTGGTAAACAGCAGAATTCATTTTTCCATTTATCACAGCAAGTCTTCCAGTTCCTGAAGCAGCAAAACAGCCCCAGACAATCACACTACCACCAACATGTTTGACTGTTGGTATGATGTTCTTTTTCTGAAATGCAGTGTTACTTTTACGCCAGACGTAATGGGACACACACCTTCCAAAAAGTTCAACTTTTGTCTCGTCAGTCCACAGAGTATTTCCCCAAAAGTCTTGTTGGGGATCATCAAGATGTTTTCTGGAAAAACTGAGATGAGCCTTTATGTTCTTTTTGCTCAGCGGCGGTTTTCGTCTTGGAACTCTGCCAGCAGACCATTTTTGCCCAGTCTCTTTATTATTGTTGAATCATGAACACTGACCTTAAATGAGGCAAGTGAGGCCTGCAGTTCTTTGGATGTTGTTGTGGGTCTTTTGTGACCTCTTGGATGAGTTGTCGCTGTGCTCTTTGGGTAATTTTGGTCGGCCGGCCACTCATGGGAAGGTTTTCCACTGTTCCATGTTTTTGCCATTTGTGACTAATGGCTCTCACTGTGGTTCGCTGGAATCCCAAAGCTTTAGAAAAGGCTTTATAACCTTTTCAAGACTGATAGATCTCAATTACTTTCTATCTCATTTGTTTCTGAATTTCTTTGGATCTCAGCATGATGTCTAGCTTTCGAGGATCTTTTGGTCTACTTCACTTTGTCAGGCAGGTCCTATTTACGAGATTTCTTGATTGCGAACAGGTGTGGCAGTAATCAGGCCTGGGTGTGGCAGAGAAATTGAACTCAGGTGTGATAAACCACAGTTTTCACAGGGGGGCAAACACTTCTTCACACAAGACCATGTAGTTTTGGATTTTGTTTTAAAAACCTTAATTTAAAAACTGCATATTGTGTTCACTTGTGTTATCTTTGACTAATATTTAAATTTGTTGTTTGATCTGAAACATTAAAGTGTAACAAACATGCAAAAAAATAGAAACAGGAAGGGGGCAAACACTTTTCCCAACCACTGTATACAGTGGTGTGAAAAGGTTTTTGCACCCTTCCTGTTTTTTAAATTTGTTGCATATTTGTCACACTTAAAGATTCAGATCATCAAACAAATTTTATATTACACAAAGATAATACAAGTAAATACAAAATACAGTTTTGAAATAATTATTTCATTTATAAAGGGAAAAACGCTGTCCAAACCTGCCTGGCCATACGTGAAAAAGCAATTGCCCCCTAAATCTAATAACTGTTTGTGCCACCCTTTGCAGCAACAACTGCAATCAAATGTTTGTGATAACTGGCAATGAGTCTTTCACATCGATGTGGAGGAATTTTGGCCCACTTCTATGCAGACTTGTTGTAATTCAGCCACATTGGAGGGTTTTCGAGCATGAATGGACTGTTTAAGCATCTCAATTGAATTTAAGTCCGGACTTTGATTTGGCCACTCCAAAACCTTTATTTAGTTTTTCTTGAGCCATTCAGAGGGGGACTTGCTGGTGTGTTTTGGATCATAGTCCTGCTGCATAAACCCAGTGAGCTTGAGCTTGAGGTCACAGACTGATGGCCGGACATTCTCCGTCAGGATTTTCTGATAGAGTGCAGAATTCGTGGTTCCGTCAATTATGGCAAGTCGTATAGGTCCTGAAGCTGCAAAGCAGCCCAGATCATCACACTACCACCACCAAGTTTGACTGTTGCTATGATGTTCTTTCTATGAAATGCTGTGTTGGTTTTACACCAAATGTAACGGGACACAAACCTTCCAAAAAGTTAAACTTTTGTCACATCATTCCACAGAATATTTGCCCAAAAGCCTTGGTGATAATCAAGATATTTTTTGGCAAATAAGAGACAAGCCTTTGTGTTCTTTTTGGTCAGCAATGGCTTTTGCATTGGAACTCTCCCATGGATGCCGTTTTTGCACAGTCTCTTTCTTATTGTTAAATCATGAACACTGACATTAATCGAGGCAAGTGAGGCCTGCAGTTCTTTAGATGATGTTCTGGGTTCTTTTATGACCTCTTGGATGAGTCGTCGTGGTGCTCTTGGAGTAATTTTGGTTGGCAACTCCTGGGAAGGTTCACCACTCTTCCAAGCTTTCTCCATTTGTGGATAATAGCTCTGACCATGTTTCGCTGGAGTCTCAAAGCCTTAGAAATTGCTTTATAATCCTTCCCAGACTGATACATGTCAACTGTTTTGAATCTCATCTGTTCTTGAATTTCTTTAGAGCGCGGCATGATGTGTTGCTCTTTAAGAATGCTTCACTTTGTCCCCCCCCACCCCCCGACAGGTTTCTATCTCAAAACAACACACCCACCACACCGTGATTCTTGATTCAAACAGGATGGTAGTAATCAGGCCACCTGCGTGTGGCCTCAGTGCACCACCCATTAACTCCAGCTCTGTAAAATAATGTGGTTAATTTGCGTTCTTAATGATAACAGAGGGGGCATTTACTTTTTCATGTAGGGCCAGGCAGTTTTGGACAGCTTTTTTTCCCTTAATAAATGAAATCATCATTTAAAAACTGCTTTTTGTATTTACTTGCATTATCTTTGAATAATATTTAAATTTGTTTAATGATCTGAAACAAAGTGTGACAAACAAGCAAAAAATAAGAAATCAGGAAGGGGGCCAACACTTTTTCACACCACTGTATATATATATATATCACTAAATTAAGCTAGGCTTAATCAAATAAAACTAATGTGTCTATCCTGGGTAAGGTCCAGTACACATCTAAGCAGCAGCTGCAAAAATAAATAAAAATAATAAAATGAAATAAAAAATATGAATGCAAATAATAATAAAATAATGCAAATACAATTAGTAAGTAAAATAAATTAATGGCAACAAAATATTGATTTAAAAAAATATATGGTCAGTTATTTAGTTCAGTTGTAATTATATACAAACAGGATCAAGTATTCCATAAAGGTGTGCTAATTATATAACGCATATAATACAACAATCTTTACCTGTAGTTTGGAGATGTGCTGTTGTAAACACGTGTACACATGAGATGGCTGAAGTTCAGAGATGTTTACATTGTTGACATCAATGCTCAGCACTTTATCACCCACTTTTAACTGGAAAATAAGAGAAAATTATTTATTGTTGTTGTGGTTTCTAAATTGTCCATTTGCTTTTGATGAGTACCTCTGCTGGGGTGTTAAATAGACTAAACCAGCCTAGGTGATCTCTCTGCCTGGTTATGCTGGTCTGTTTATTGATGGTCGTCTATTTATTGTTTATGAGAGGGATTTTGGGCAGTTGTCCGTTGGTCAGACAGGGAGTAAAACCAGCATAAACAGGCAAGATCAGCTAGACCAGATGAGACTACCAAACAGTCTCAGGCTGGTGGTGTTTATTTCAGCAGCAATATTAGAATAAACATATGCATTCGTTTTTATTGCTTGCTGTTTGCTACTGTAGATCAATCATAAAAGACCACGACATGGTTGATCTTGTTACTTTGAAACTCTACTACAGGCTTTAAGACTCAAATGGTCCATAAAAATAACTGTTAGGTGCTCTATAAATTGTGACACTATGCCACTTCTACCAACCCTGTTTTAAAGCGCGTGCATCTTATTTACACAAACCTTTGCGCCAAACTCAGCGAGGGACTGGATAATGGAGCCAACGCAGTCTCTGAACACATCTCGGCGTCTTCCATGATGTGAAATCTGGGTGCTTCGCTGCTCCTGTTTACTTTCAGCACACGCATCGCGTCCGTCTCCGTCCGCCGCCATCACACTTCCGCTCCTGACGGCAGCGCTGATTGGACTAACGCGCTCCTGTATAACATGACCTCACTTCCGTTAGGCTTGCCACTCTCTGATCGTGGTTCCAAAGTGTGCGAAATCAAAACAAAGGCCATTTTACCTTAAAAGTTTGAAAAATCATATTTAATGTGTTTAACGTTTATTATTTATTATTATGTTCACTATCTTGTATTACGTTCTGTTGCGTTTTTATTATGCCACATTAGACAATGCATCTATATTGTTTTTGTTTTTTTTAAGATAAAATGTTTTTTGGACATGGTACCAAGGTAATACCATGTTTTCTGGTCATGTACTATGACCGTTGTATTTTTTGGAAAACCCTTAAGTACCATATAATTCTCTATATAATTCCCCTTTTATCATGTTTTATACATATAGCCTACTGTAGACTGAATCTATAATAATATGACACTTTGACTTTATATAATATGTCCTTGTTACATGTTTCATGTATAGTAATACTAGCAGTAATTTATGCCTGATTAAGCAACTACCCTAAACCAAGTCCTCACTTTATTGTAAGTGTGTGTTGTTATTTTACTCCATATTTATTTGTCTATTACATTTTAACCAGGACACTTTAAAATAAAGTATAACAATTTTTTTATAACCCTTTGTGTCATATATTATATAACATACTGTAAGAGTTTAAAGGGTAAAAATACCAGTGTTAATGCATTTGTTTCTGGGTAGCCAGTTAACATTATTCATGCTATATTAATATTATTCATACTACCTAACTTTTTATAGTGGTCGATGTAGTCAAGATCTGGTTTGTTTTGAGTCATAAGAATGTCACTCTTCTTGTTAATCACTTCCCTTGTTAATCAAAGTAGTGTCAACTCAGTTGAGCTTGTATATTGTGACTAAAAAAATATGACCTTTAAGACAAATTGAAGGGTTTTGACATTGGTTCAGTATCCATCATATTCAACGTCAGACATTTCACTCTTTAGCGGATATTTGTCAGATTGTGCTCACCACTCAAGTTTTTCTTCCAGGGAGCGTTTTGAAAGGCAGACTGCCCGTTTATAGCTGACTGTCAAACAATAGTGTATGGGCAACAGGGATGGGAAGCTGCTCACAATGGTGCTCTTTTCTGTCCCGAGAAAGTGTGGGAAAATCTCCCTCGTCTATTCATACATTTTTTCTTCTTTTTTTCCATATAATGAGGAGACCGATGAACGCAACAACTGAGAAAAAGAACAATTACCATCAATGACAAAGCACAAGTGCTCGGTGCTGAACCCTGTAATGTCTTCTGGAAGGGTTAATCATTTTAGGAAGGGTTTTGGAGACAAACCTTTCAGCTCCAGTCCTTTCTGTGGCGCTCTTTAATTCCTCCAGTTGGAAGAGAACTGTAACACTTGACATCCTCTTACACTCTGCTGTTTGAGCATATTCCCACGCAGCAGGACACATGAAGAGAGGCTACTAGGATAAACCAGGTTTTTAGTTTAATATATTTTAGAAACATCTTGCTGATATTTCTGCTCTAAATATGATTCAAACAAGGTCTATTATATATCGATATATTATATATATAATATATAGTTTTGATATATCTATATAATATAGTATATATATACCATACACAGGGGTACGGAAAGTATTCAGACCCCCTTAAATTTTTCACTCTTTGTTATATTGCAGCCATTGCTAAAATCATTTAAGTTAATTTTTTTCTCCATAATGTAAACACAACCAATATTGACAGAAACAACAGAATTGTTGACATTTTTGCAGATTTATTAAGAAAAACTGAAATATCACATGGTCTAAGTATTCAGACCCTTTGCTCAGGATTTAGTAGAAAAAAAAAAAGGGGCAAAAAGCACCCTTTGATCTAATACAGACATGAGCTTTGGCAGATGCAACAGTTTGTCACACCTGGATTGGGCATTCCTATGGCCATTCCCTCTGCAGATCTCTAGTTCTGTCAGTTGGAATGGTAAACGTGGTGGGACAGCCAGTTTTTAGGTATCTCCAGCGATGCTCAATTGGGTTTAAGTCAGAGCTCTGGCTGGGCCATTCAAGAACAGTCACAGAGATGTTGTGAAGCCACTCCTTCGTTATTTTAACTGTGTGCTTAGGGTCATTGTCTTGTTGGAAGGTAAAACTTCGGCCAGTCTGAGGTCTCTCTGAGCACTCTGGAGAAGGTTTTCGTCCAGTATATCCCTGTACTTGGCCCCATTCATCTTTCCCTCGATTGCAACCAGTCGTCCTGTCCCTGCAGCTGAAATACACCAACACAGCATGATGCTGTCACCACCATGCTTCACTGTTGGGACTGTATTGGACAGGTGATGAGCAGTGCCTGGTTTTCTCCACACATTTAGAATTAAGGCCAAGTTACTTGGTCTCATCAGACCAGAGAATCTAATTTCTCACCATCTTGGAGTCCTTCAAACTCCATGCGGGCTTTCATGTGTATTGCACTGAAAAGAGGCTTCCGTTGGGCCACTCTGCCATAAAGCCCCGACTGGTGGAGGGCTGCCGTGATGGTTGACTTTCTACAACTTTCTCACATCTCCCGACTGCATATCTGGAGCTCAGCCACAGTGATCTTGGGTTCTTCTTTACCTCTCTCACCAAAACCCGATAGCTCAGTTTGGCCGGATGGACAGCTCTAGGAAGGGTTCTGGTCATCAAAAACGTCTTCCATTTAAGGATTATAGATGCCACTGTGCTCTTAGGAACCTTAAGTGCAGCCGAATTTTTTTGTAACCTTGGCCAGATCTGTGCCATGCCACAATTCTGTCTCTGAGCTCTTCAGGCAGTTCCTTTGACCGCATGATTCTCATTTGCTCTGACATGCTCTTTGAGCTGTAAGGTCTTATATAGACAGATGTGTGTTTTTCCTAATCAAGTCCAATCAGTATAATGAAAAACGGACTAAAAATGAAGGTGGTTAGAAAACCATCTCAAGGATGTTCAGAAGAAATGGACAGCACCTGAGTTAAATATATGGGTGTCACAGCAAAGGGTCTGAATACTTAGGTCCATGTGATATTTCATTTTTTCTTTTTTTAATAAATCTGCAAAATGTCAACAATTCTGTGTTTTTCGGTCAATATGGGGTGCTGTGTGGAAATTAAATGAGGGGAAAAAAAATTAACTTAAATGATTTTAGCAATGGCTGCAAATATAACAAGAGTGAAAAATTTAAGGGGGTCTGAATAATTTCCGTACCCACTGTATATATATACTGTGCACACACACACACACACACATATAACACACATTACTAATATAGATATTAGATTGTTTAAATGTTTTTTTTGTAAATCAATCTATTTATATGTCACCAGGCCGTAGTGATTAATGATAAAAACTACCGCAAATGTGGTGACTATTGAGAAATGTTATACTCTATAAAAATAACGGGGTTTCATTTTAATAGATATTAAAAAGGTAATTTTTTGCTGAGATGGCCAAAAGCTGAACAAATTTTCCTTACTCCAGCTCAGTGTACATGATCTTTCGAAATCTTCTCATATGCCAAGAACATTTCTTCTTTTTATTTGATAATATATCTATATCATTATTGGTGAAAACTTCTACTACTAATACTGCTACTTAATATTTTTGTGGAACCTTTGATACATTTATCCATGATTCTTTAATGAATGGAAAAACAGAGTATTTATTTGAAACACAATCTTTTGTAACATTAGAAAATGTGTTTACTGGTCACTTTTAGTAAGCATCTTGAAACAATGTTTTATGGGGAATATATCATCTAACCAATATATCTAATATACTATGTTGTATACTATTATATAAACAAGTTTCTCAGCTGCAGACATTTGATTAGCAGAAGACTGCTTATTTCTTCCATATCATTTGTTTTCAATAATACTTTATTGATTATGGTGCAAAACATTCACTTAATATTTTTTACACTGTGAACAACACTGGTTACATTGCTCTCAAGGAACTCAAAAATGACCCTTGTTGACATTCAAATAACACCAAGTACTTTACAAGCACACTACACACAATTCTTATACACTCTAAATATCTGAATGATTGTGTTGGTGTATTCAATGAGATAAGTAGGCCCTCTGAGTCTCATTTACACCGGAAAAAAAACCATGTAAAGTTTCTGATGCTGAGAGACCATTTACATGCATGGTGTTATGGAGCTTAAGAAAATCACCCGAACAGGATTTAGGTCTTTTGACAAAAACATTGCTGGTGCCCAGGTCAGTAGAAGGTAGAGTCATCAGTTTGTTCAGGAAACAGTTACGTTTTACACAGCAACTGTGAGCAGAATGTGCAAGAGCAAATCTAACATAATTGTTTTACCTATATCCTGTTCAGCTGCATCTCTCAGTAAAAATTATTTTGCCTTTGTATATCTCGTCCTTTCTTTCTCTCTGTTTTACAGTACAGTGTAAAGGAGCATAAGAAGAAGAAAAAAAAACAAGGTCAATGGGGAGTCTGAACGCACCTGAAAAAGAGATATTTCAATTTAGAAATATCTAAGACATACATAATATGTAATAGTGAGCTCAGGTGCTTTCATCTATATCTGCTGTACAAATAGTGATCAGATTTTAAAGGAAGCAGCCCTGTCAGCCATGTTTTCATCTCTTCAAAGCAACCTTAAGGTATATTAGGTACACCACATCCAAATCTGTAAGGATCTATGCATTCGCAACATATTTCTGCCGATGTTTCTAGAGTGCAGCCTGTTTTGGGCATAATTTCTGCATGAAGTATGGATATTTTCTATTAAAATCATGGAGATATTACTTAAATTATCAATAATACAACATTGTGAATTGCTGTGAACAGAAGAAAAACATTTAAAAAAAATGATGCAGGAGTAACAGAACATTGTTTCCATTGTAAATTTATTGGACTTATTGTAATGATGAACAAAGTCACAGTATACCAACTTATACCTTGTAAGTTTGCTCCATTATTTCATAATTTCTTGTTTACAGAACAGTTCAGTGATTTTCTTATCAATATATTAAGTTTGTACAGTATTTGGTAGAACACCATCCTGTCAAATGAGAGGGTTATTTAGTACATTTATGCATTTAGAAGGCACTTTTTATACAAAAAAAATAATAATTAGGTTCTTCTGCATACATAGCATTTGACATAAAAAAAAGATATGGTAAGATTGTTTTCTCCTTTAAGTCAAATATACATATATACTATATATATGTGTATTTACTATATATATATGCATATTTGACTTAAAGGAGAAAAAATTCTTACCATATCTTTATTTAATAAGCATCTTTGCATTTGGTATTGCTTTTGCTGACATTATCATAACAGACCTGTTTTGGTTCACTACCCACAAGGTGAGAAATGTCTAGTTCTTTGAAAATTCTTGGTCCTAAATTTACATCATAAACATCTTTGATAATATTCTACAATATAACATTCTGTATGTGGTGAAGAGAAACACCAACTTATCAACAAAACAAAGAAAAAATGAAGGATGAAAGAAAAACACATGTTTTAATGCCATTTTCCTCTCTTGTGTAATGAGTCGATTTTGTAGAAGCACCTTAATTACATTGTCTTGAAGTCAACACACAGACAATTAGCAGACATTACAATTATTTCTTCCCTAATGAAAGTCAACTGTACTTTTTAAGTTTAATTGAAAATCCATCTAATACTGTTGTGTCTTGTATTGATGGGGATTTGCTCCTGCAGCCCTCCTTGTCTCATAACTCCCCCTCTGCCCGCGCTCACAGGAAGCTGCACCTGTCACCTGGGGGCCCCTGCCTGCACTCAGTCAATTTACATAACCTCATTTAGCAGTTCACAAATCAGAGCCATTAAGAGCTGCTAACAGGAACCAAGGGTTCTAATTTACCCTGCCTTTCACAGTGGGAAAATTGGGCAGCTCAGGCCTACAAATAAAGACTCAGGTCTTGGCTTTGATTGTTGATTGTGATGGTAAATGTGCGGATGATTAGAGCAGATTTTCCCCTTTATTGATTTTCTGCCAAAACACAGCATGCCACAGTCCTGCACTAGGAAGCTAACTCGAATCGGGGGGGGCTTGAAAACGGGGGCAGGGGTCTGCATGATCACGTGGCAAAAAGTCTTTGCACACCACTGCGGTAATACTGTATATGAAATTTCAAGATGGCAAACACGAGGCTGTGAATGAGGTGTTAATGAGAAGCTTAAAAATATTAAGCTAGCCATATTATGTTGCCCCAGGTGACAATTTATTGTGCACAAAAAGAGCAACGTCAACATTACCAGCAAGCGAATATGTTTCGCTCTTAAATCACACTGAAACAACATAAATGAAGTAGCAAATCAAGTGCAGCATGTTAATAAATATCTTTATTAGATATTATCATAATGTGCTTTATTAGACACACTGTACAACATGAAGAAGCTATTCACAGCATCAGAAATTGTGGACACTCAATTTTGTTCTCATGAAATAAATCTCTTTTAAGAAAAAATTTAGAAAGACCCCAAAGCAAGTATATGAAATTGCAACTAAGTTTTTCTATTACAATAGAAAAGTAATTAGACTTTTTGTTAAAGGGATCATCCAAAAATTCTTAATTTAAATGTTATTCTAAACCTATATGACTTTCTTCTGTAGAACACAAAATATGATATTCTGAAAAAAAAAAGTATTTTTTTCCCATATAATTAAAGTCAAAGGGGTCCATTGTTTGTTGTTTTGGACTCCATTGACTTTCATTGTATGTGCAAAACATTATTTATTTAAAATATATTCCCTTGTGTTCTGAAAAAGAAATAAAGTCATACAGGTTTTGAACAGCTTGACGGTGATTCAATGAGAGAACTGGCATTTTGCAGTGAACTATCTCTTTAAGTCAGACTGGTGCTGTAGTGTAAAACTCTATAAAACCAAATTAACGAAAAGTTGTCGCAAATGTCCATCTTATCTGATAGATTTGTGACTGAATATCCTAAAACTGGATCGTCTGAAATAAATGCTAATATCTCGAATACTCAACATACTTATGAACAAAAGCATTCACATCTATGATGTCTATGCTCTTTTCTATTCCAGACTGATTGAAGTCATTCTAATTCATAAATGCATTTTGTTGCCACCATGAATCCACCCCATGCAGACTTTCTTTTCCTGGAAAGAACAGCCGTGCAATCATGTGGATGATTTTAGCTTTAACCCCTTTCATTTATCATTCATCAGATAAAATTCAGCGTGTCACTATAGCTCATGTCAAGTATGCTTACTCAAAATGGCTCTCAATCGGCAGTCGATTTGGCAAAGATCTTCTTATAATATGAAAGAGCTGATTCAAACTTACAC
The DNA here is from genome assembly GCA_018155175.1 of Sinocyclocheilus anophthalmus. Taxonomy (NCBI): domain Eukaryota; kingdom Metazoa; phylum Chordata; class Actinopteri; order Cypriniformes; family Cyprinidae; genus Sinocyclocheilus; species Sinocyclocheilus anophthalmus. The sequence goes on from JADLZN010009768.1 coordinate 312,080, forward strand.
GTGTTCACTGCCAAACTGGTGTATCTGAAGGTGTCTGAAGTGTTTGTTGTCTTAGCGGGCAGAGGAACTTCATTAGCCGAGTCAGTGAGCCCTTTCCATTCCTTGTTTTGGATACATTTGGTGTCACGGGTACCATGCCAGCAGTGTGATGCAGAAATGAAAAAGCAATGTCATCCTCAATCATGCTTAATGATATCTCAACCGTGGCACATTTTGGATGTCTTCTTTAATCTGACACACATTTACTTCAGGTGTTGAAGCCTCTATGGCTGGTCATATAAATCAGGTGTGTTTAATAAAGGAGACATCTAAAATTTGCACTTATGGATCGATAACCACTGGTATAGAGTTATATTTGCATTTAAAGTGAACTTATGATCAGAGATTTTGTCAAGAAAAAAATCACTCATGAAATGACTAAGACCATTCCTGACATCCTGGTACGCATTTGATGTCTTCAAAAAAAAAGCCTGTTTTGAAGGTCGCTTTTTTTGGGGTTGGGCTAAAATTAATAAGCCACATAATGGGAAATCTCCCTGTGGATGGTCGCCATAAAGCTATAACGCATTATGCTGTCATTCTCTGCCTTTGAAAATGATGGAGCAACAAACAACTGTTGTTGTCCCTGTGGCAGCATCCCGGTTAAATTAGCTTTAATGAACATGTAATTGCTGGGAATAGACTGAGCGGGCCCGAAGCAAACAAGGTTTCTAATTGATCTGCATTTCTCTTTTTTGTGAGCAGTCGCTCATTGTCCGAGCGCGCTATTGATCGGCTACTGTGTATCGCCCTGCATGTGTTTCCCTTCATTAACTGATAACGGGTTACTGATGACTCCCATCCCGGCTCTAATGTGGCTTAACGCCTACTTTGTTCCCGTGTCATGTCGGAGGGCAGCCCGGAATAATGAGTAAGTGGGTGGGCTGTGTTTAGGACTATCTGCTGGGGAGGCGTTTAGTCTGCCGGGTGCAAGGAGATCACTGAAGGGGTTAAAAAAGCAGCACCTCTTAGGTCTGGATTACTTTTAACTGCTGCACAGCATGGGCCCGTCCTCCATTTTCACCAACAACCTGAAGCGATCACTTGGGCTCGGTTGGTGATACAGAGTCCAAACTAAAACTGAAATGTAAACAAATCCAAATTCTTTGACACCTGCATGATGTTTTATGGGGTGACCAGGTGGGCATAGCCAACAATTTTAGGTCGCCACACACCAAATAATGGCTGTATTTTGGCGGTATGCAAATATATAGCTGCAGTTTTGTTGATTCAGCATTTTCAGAGGTTTTTCATTGAACCATTAGCTATGAATTGCCAACAAAAATGTCAACACTAGTGGTAAAAATTAATTTATCAATCCCTAATAGGCTACAGTAACAATAAATTCTAGTCCTAATGGAAAATAATTCAACAGTAAATGATTCATCAATCAGAATAGCTGATTCAAAAGAATAGCTATTTTGTATCATTTTGAAATCGTTCAAAAGATTTATAGCCTATAATAAAATCAAAAATTCCCTGAAAATTCCCAAAAATTACAATGGCTGGTTGACTTGGGGAGTGTTGGTGCGTCTTTGAAACTGGTCAAATAGGCCTGAATGTATGTGATTTGTATTGTGCATATAGCTTTCCCCGGAAACCGAACAACCATTCACAGAAATTCTAATCGTTACAGACGTTTACCCTGATTTTCTTTGCCATAGAATTGTAAATTGAGCATAGAAATGATAAATGATACGCCATACGTGCAATTGGCTGCGTAATACAATGGTCACACAACGGCGAGCCGCTGCGCTCACAGAGAGAATTGCATGTTAGCTAATTGTTAATTTGGGCGACTCGCGCTGGCTAATTATGGCGGCACCGCCAAGCCATTTGCATGATGGACTTGCCACCTGCCTCGACGCATGACAGCCCGCAGCCTGGGCAAACTATATAATTACTGAACAGTGGCGGGGCAATTTTTGACTGCCGTCCCTTTGTGTGACATGAATTCTTCCTAATGACATATTTTATAAAGGGGGCAAATAGCATCCCTCCTTCCGGTTCTACAGAAAAAAAAACCCATCATCTCAACAGGTCTTAATGTTTAAGCCACTGTTCTCCCGTATAGGCCGATTCTACACAGTTGTGCGGTATAGTCATTGTGTTCCTCAGACTCCAAGCTCAGTAGTATTTAGGCCTGACATGACAGCATGCAATGGTGTTTATTGTATAATCGCTTAAAACCCTCATGGAAACTATTACGGAATGATATCGTTTGTGCACTAGTACAAAAAAGCTATAAACAGTCCATAAAAATTATTACAAATTATATACATTTAAAATAAATCCATATAAATTGTATAAATAATATTAATATTTGCTTGTTTTACTCATTTATTAGCCAATATTCAAAATGCACATTGAGTGAAACTGTCTTTCATTGCTTACCTTTAAAAAAAAATAGTGTTAAATGCAGAAATTATTTAGAATGCTTTTCTTATTCAGTTCTATTCAAATGTGACGTTAAATTGCATGCTAAATAGGCCCTGCACCACAAACACTGTAAAAAGTGGTAACCTTGAGCCTTCAAGGGTTAGTTAGTTCACCCAAAAAATGAAAATTCTGTCTCCCTTAAAGTGAGTTTTTTTGTGTAACTGTAGTGAGATTGATTCAGATTCACATTAAATGACATTTTCAAGTGAATGAGCCTACACCAGTTGTTTTAGATCAGTAACATAAAGCTCATTATCTGATAAAGCTTTACATTTTTACTAAACATCATATGCAATTCAATTCAATGCATCTGTAATTCAACTGCAATAGCTTATCAAGATGATGTTAATATATAAACTTATTGAATTTCACAAGTTTCTCGCTGTCATTACTCCATTTTATTTACATGATCTATAAGATCGATCGTTGGGTCCTAAAAATGATGGCTGGCGGTGACTGCAGACTAACGGTTATCTGCTATGTTACATATTGATGCTGTTTTAATAGTTTTTGTTGTATCATGCTTAAGTAATCAAATAGTGTTTAAGTGACAAAAAGTTAATCAAAATAGCAGTGGGGTGAGGTGATTACATGTTATTTAGCGGGGGAGGAAGTGTTAACACGGTTAGTGATGGTTCGTTGATCACCAAAGGACTCCTGCTGGTACAGTACAAGACTGCGCTAGAGCGCCTCTTGTCTGCTCAGAATTTCATTATTGAGTCATGACCCGCGTGCTACAGCACGAGCCATGACATTTCAGAACATTAAAATAAAATCCTTATTCACAAAAGCTTGTTATTTCGGAAGACGTGCTACCGACTTATTCTCCGTCTTCTCTTTCTTTGCACACCCCAAACTCTCACAGATAGAAATTGGCAAAATCGTGCAGGACTAATATGATATGTCATAGAGCATATGCTACTTGATGCATTTAATCAACATAATTGATGAAGTCTTAAATAAGAAGAGCATGTATACTGCCTGACACAGGAGAAAAAAAACTGTCTTCATATTCAGAATTGTAAGCAGCTTTGTTTTGGTTTGAATGGCATTTAACAGAAATATTTAATGTATGACTCTCCAGTCTTAGGCTATAGTATGTGGGCTGTCCTCAAGATTCTGCCATAAAAGCAAAATAGAACAAATTACCAAATGGTCATCTTTCCCAACAACTAACAAGAAATTAGGCATTTTCTTTTCGGAACATTTCTGCAGTTCATGATAATTTTCCTCAGTGTAAATTTGACCATTAAAATTGCAGGATTCTAAAAGACAGTGTCATTACAAAAGTAATTTTCTTTGAGGAGAAACAAAATAAATAAATAGATAAAAACAGTAAAGAAATGGGAAGGTATGAAAATGCAGTTTTTGTTCATTGGATGGGAAAGGCTCCATTCACATTAGGCTGAATGCGCTGCATTTCACTGGTGCCACAATTACACTGAAAGGTCAAGTATTACTGCATCTTGTGTTCCGCGCTGCATGCTAAGTATTTCATCTTGCAAATGACTCTCGTCTGCGTACGCAGCACAATGGCCTCAAGAAGCATATAAATGCTGGACAATTAAATATATTTTTGCTACTAGTTGACAATAAGATTTACTAAAGGAGGTGATTGCAGTTAATGTGTAATTGTGCCATTTGTCATGTACATATCAGATGAAGCTGGTACACCTAAGAATGAGGTGCTGGAAGTCGTACACGAAATCCAGTCTTGGTTCATCTGAATTTCTTTTTGTTACTTTCCTTTTACAGACCCCGTTTAAGATGTATTTAGATTAAACAAGGAAGATGCATTCGAAAATTGGAGTTTTCTACGAAGAGCATGTCTCTGTCCTTTTTGAGCAGAGGCTTACTATTCTGTAGTTTTAAAGACTCAAAGTAATTCAGTGCAGCAGTACCGACAAAGATAGATTTGCTTTATGTGGCTGTATAACTGTAAACTATTAAGTCTTTATATAATGTAATGCCAAATTTGATCTAATCTCAGTTTTAAGTGTATTAAGCGACTTGTAGTGCTTTTCCTAACTTATATCGCAGTGTTTGCCTTAAATTCACCGCATATCTTGCGCTGTTGTGTGTCAAGCATAGAGTTTGTATCAAGCTGAAATGTGGTGTTGGATATTAAAAAAATTGAATAGACTTTGGACCGTTCTCGCCTGACTTTGTTGTGGACTGTAAATTGTCCAATTAATCATTTCATTTAAACCTATACGCTTGTGGTTTTAAGTTATACTTTTGAAATTTTAATTGAAAACTGATGTGTTTGGAAATAAAGCTATTATTAATTAAGTATAGTTTACATGGCAATGCTAGCGGAAGAAACTTCAGCACCCCGGACAGCTCCAGAGCAAATTACATAATGCGAACTAAAAATACTATATAATGTGGGCAAATCATTACATAACCTTACTTTTCGAAGGTGGCCGAAACAGGATTGTTTTGTGTGGACATGTTTCAAGTCAGCGGTGTAAATAAAAGATTATCGCTTGAGTAAAACCAATTGACATGATTATTGGTTATTAGTGTAAGCATAAAGACTTATTGTTCTGACACGTATCTGATGTTTACATTTGCGTTGTACGTGAACACGAAGTTTCTTTATGCTCTTTAAAAATCTTAGTGGGACATTGCTCTTAAATCCATCTAATTATCAATACTTCATTAATAACATTATTATATGAATAATGTCAAATAAGTACACTCTAAAAAATGCTGGGTTGTTTCAACCCAATGTTGGGTCAAATATGGACTAACCCAACTGCTGGGATAAAAAGCTAATTTAAAAATGTAACCAAAATTTAACCCAGCAGTTGGGTTAGTCCATATTTGACCCAACATTGGGTTGAAACAACCCAGCATTTTTTAGTGTATGATTAAAGTCCAAACTTTGTGGCTTATCTATAAGATTCAATAAAAAATACGCTATAAGTGTATATCAGCCCCTTTCTCCGAACTACATAGTAGAATAAGTAGGGAACGAACCTCAGAAATCCTAACTCTAATATGATTGCGTTGGGATTGGGGTCTAATTGCAGGGAGGTGACTGGGACCTTTGCACCCAAAGCCTCGAGGACAGTCCGCAGTTGTGCAAAGTGTGTTGAGTGAGAGTGATGAGAGCATACACGCTTCCAACAAGTCATTTTCAACAGCTACAAGCTCCACACAAAGACCACACACCGAGCCTCAGACATGTTAATGTAATCTGGAGTCTTTCAGAGGAGCTCTAACAAAACGAATCTCCGAAATCCTAATAGACTCTTTCGGCGCCGGTAGATTGCTGTGGAAAGTGATTGAATTTGCACAACGGATAAAAGAGAAAATCTTACTTGCCTATAAAATTAACATTTATTTTATGTGTGTGGTTAATCAATTTATCCAGCCTTGCGATGTAAGTACGCACGGTTAGGATAGCAGACATCCGTCTAAATACTGAAGGTTATTACCATTGCAGTGATGTAATAGGCACACTTTCAATTTTCGCTCCTTGTAAATTAAAGTAAACTTCATAAATATTATATCTTGTCACGATGGCTAACATGCCTTTTAAATGAACGAATATTTAAAATTCTCAAACCAATTTTATTTTAAGGTTGGGTGAAATTAAAAATATCAAATAGTATTCGCCCATTGATCTTGTATTTGTAGACACTTTATAGACATTGCTAACAGTTTTAGGTGGAGGTTACATATAATTGAATATCAGTGCAAGTAAAAGAAGCATCTGTAGGCCATCGAAAGTATAATTTCGGACATAATCGACAAAATGATCTGTTGATTTAACGACCCTTCACAGTAAAGAAGAGCTCCATTACAATCAGTGAGTCATTAAAACGCGCGCCCCACTGCCCGCTTATTGGCGCGAGAGCTTCCCATAAATACATCCATCAGTTGAAGGTTTACTACATGCAGAGAGTTTTATTTGCTATTAAAAGGCACAAAAATCCAGGCGAGAACAGCAACAAGGACCATACCGAGCATTTGGACTAATGGCCTAGTTGTACAAGTTTCGCTTTGCATCAAAAGTTAAATTAGAGCTACTAGCTCTTGAAGCATAGCCAATAAAATATCAGGCCAAATAGTGCACAGTTTACTACAGTCTTTTTTTTCTTCCCACAAATAACCGAGAGTTATACACACACTAAGATCAATCAATGTACTGCAACTCTGGTTTGTCAAGCAAAAAGAAACTTGGGCAATAAAATGATTGAACACAGTTATCATCCATCACAACGTTAGGGTTAATCGCAGGCCCTAAGTACAGTCTTGTTCTAGAAATATTATTTTGGTCAATTGAGCAACTAAGTATTTTGTTATTATTATAAGGGCAAAAGAACAGTGCAATTATGTCATAAAAGCAACAACGTTATCAATTGTTTCGTTTTGAAAAAAGTTATTAAAATAATTTAAATAAAACAAAGCTGAAACTTGAATTTTAAAATTTCAATATAATTGAAAAGTTATATACATAGCCACATAAACGATAATTATGGTTCCCAAATCTGCACGCCATAGACTACCATTCCTTGTGACCACGCAGGCAAGAAAAAAACTAATCTATAAAAGAGTTTATTAATCACAAAAGCCCAATATGTTCTGCGAAAAGAGAGTCATGCACACCAAAAAATGAAGGGATAAATAATTAGAATGCTACTGAAGAAAGAAAGAAAAAGAAAGAAAGAACGTCAATGACACGCGACCTTTCTGTCCACAATCGATTCCTGCTTGTAGCAGGAATCCCCATCCCCAATTGTGGGCTATTTATTTAATTCTGAACTGGCCAAAAAGTGTAATGGAAATATCTTTATCATATCTAATTTAATTTAATTTTCTTTCTTTTTCTTACTTGGCACTGGCAAGTCCCACATACACAGAGAAACACACGACACGCACTTTCAAACGTTCTAGCAGGCACCACGGGCAATCTTACCGCGCCCCTCAGATGTTGAGGGTCTTTATCAATGCGTAAACACGGTGGCATTTGATTTTTTACCTCTGATCTTCACAAACACGGTATTGATGGACGGCGCTCTGATAAGTGTGTTTATTTCGTCTTGCAAAGTTATTGAGGAGAATGCTGCTGTTTGTACAGCGATGTGATTGATAAGTTAGCTTTTAGGAGCGCTTGTTTGATGTGAGTTTCTCTCAAGGAGTGGAGACCTCACCTGCACTGACTCATTCTCTTATGACAAAGAACAAGCTCCAAAAAGAAATCTCTACAAAAACTATTTCTTGGAAAAAGTAATAGATTACAACGTACTTAATAGGTTAAATCCAATTAGCTTGGCATCTAAAACTGATTGTTGCAAATAGTTTTTACAATCAAATTGGTATGAAACAATAATATGTTTTTATATGTGCATTTTACAATATTTAATAAATGTTTTGTGCAAAAAAATGCACAAAACTCGTGTTTCATTTTGCACGTAAATAGATCCCTGGTTTCGTCAGTTGTACAAACATATTTATACACGACGCAAAATTAACTTCCAACACATTTAGGGTACTAATATTTGGCGTTTGACTCCATGGGTGTTGCAACAAAGAAAACCACATAACTATTTGCAGAATGGACACTTTACTCGGAGGCCTGTGATGCAGAAATCCAGCTCCACAAACCTGTCGCACTGAAAGGAGATCCAATACAAAACAGTAGAAATCGTCGATTTCAAACAATGAGCGACTGCAGCAAAAATCCTTCTAATGCGTGTTCAGAAAGCTTGTACAAATTTAATGGCTGGTTGTGTGGAAGCTTGATGACTTTTAAACTAGTTTTCTTGAAGAAAAATAACGTTAAATTGGTCAGGTCCCACTTTTAGCACCGCCGAGTGATTGATTCTTACACCCACACTGAAAACAAACGTATTGTTAGGCTATTGTCATTATTGTCATAATTTATTAATATGATTGTATGACTGCGTTTAAGTCAAATATCTATATAAGTTACAAGAAAATTAAACGTACAAATAACAATAAAACTGAAAAAACATGTGACCTTTGATATCGATAAAAATGATGTACAATATACATATCGCTAAAAACTATGTAATCAGTCCAAACCTTTTACAGAAATATACAAGCTACGTTTTTACAGTGAAATCTATAAGAAATCATGAAAGGTATTTAGCAGTCTAACTGTGAGGGGAGATGTCTTCATTGTCGGGACATTTTTTTTTAAAATCCAACAGGATGACAGAATATTTGATTTTAGTGTTTAAATCAGTCTCCATTTAAAATCTAGTATATATAAATAATTCCATCTTCTTAATGGTGTTTTGGGCTCATCCTCAAAATAAAAGATTTGATACCTTTGACATTTGGCAATCCTCGTGTTGCTTGTAGCCTTGTCATGTCTCCCTCCAGAAAGGAGACAATGCTTTCAGAGCGCAACCACTGTTCTCATGGTCTTTTTGAGCAGGGTATACAGATTATCTGCACCCACCTGTCATTTTGTTATTGTGTTATTGTCTGTTCCGATGTCACCATGTCCTGCCATAAAGCAGAGCGGAGCAGGGCAAGGCAGCTCCATACTCGGAACCAGAAGAGTTCAGGTGTGACAGGCCGGATACCTGGGTTTGGAGAGATGGGGGGCTTGCAGCATGTTGACCCAGATCTGGGGACTGGCCGGCGCTGCCTACCTGCTGACTTTGATGCTGGCCTATTGAAGAAGTGTTATTGGACATAATCATGACGTTTCCCCCCTGGTGATGGTGGTTTTGTACACCATTGTTGGGTGTATGGCTGCTGCCTTGGCATGGCTTTCCGTCTTTCACCAACACCGGCACGGCCACCCGCCGTGGAGACTGTTGCTGTTGCTGACAAGAGCCATTGTCTTGTTGCATTTGCTGCTGGGACACTTTGTCCTTGGCCTGCCTTTTCATCTTATATCGGTGGTTTTGAAACCAAATTTTAACTTGAGTCGGGGTCAAGTGAATCATGCTGGCCAGATGTTCCCTTTCCGGCGCGGAGAGGTACTTCTGCTGCTTGAAGCGTCGCTCAAGCTCGTACACCTGCGCCTGGGAGAAGAGTACCCGTCTCTTCCTGCGAGGCGTGCTGGTCAGCGGACCCATGCCTTTGCCAACATCCGCCAGTGAACTCAGCGTGCTCATGCTGCCCATATTCATACCAGACGAGGAACCCATGAAACGAGAGACTGCAAAAAAGAACAGTCCTATTTAGCTTTGCAATTTAACAACAGCAAACACAAAATCAGTATCAGTAATTAAATACAAATAATGAATAGAAAAAATACAAAAGCTCCTTGGCTCAGTGAGCTACGACAAGATTGCAAGATGAGAGAATATATATAGTGATTGCGCACAATTACGCAATCGTCTCTTGTTTAAATTCCTAGTTTTGGACAAACACTGGAACTGCAGTTAGGAGTCTGTTCATTGTTGCAGGTGGTCTGGGTTTAGATAAAACACATTTTCAAATAGCTATCATTCAAAATTCACAAACAGTTCTTGCAAATACAATAAAATGTCAATTTCACGTACTTGTAGAGAAGCGTGGGTCGGGATTCGTTCCGTACCAGCTGGTGGCCGTCGTGCTGCCTCTCATGCCGTCTTGATAGGCCGGCAGGTCGCTCATGTTGCCCAAATTCCCGTTACAGTAGCCCCCCATGGCTGTATGTGACAGCTGGGAAACTCCAGCTGCAGTCATGTGGTAGGCAGCGGGCACTGTTCCATTGTGGCCCATGTGGTGCTGCTGCATCGCCGCTTGCGTGACTTGGGGTTGTCTGTACGAGGCAAGAGGAGCCCCCAAGTTGTTCCCCTCCATACTCACTTTTTTGTAGCTCTCTTCAAGAGGACTTAAGATATCGGATACAGAAAAAGGAGTCGTATGCTTAGGGCTCATCGACATTGTTCTGTGTTGGAAAGGGAGAAATTAGAAGGCAAGGCAATCTCTCCTTCTTTTTTTGGCCAGCTCCTCTGTTCCTGTTGTTTCACCGTCGCTGCAGCAGGATGGAAACGTATGAGTGTGCTCTGGAGTCCGCCTTAATTGGTTTGAGTGGGAGCTCGAAGCTGACTTTCGTTTGTTTTAGCTTGGTGCCAGGTTTAAGGCTTCCATCAGAGGCGGGGCATCAGCAGCCAGGGCAACAATACAAAGCAGCGCTATCATCTGTGCACCCACGCACAATTTCTTCACGCGGTCTTCAACTACCCATGCCTTCCCCCAACCCCGAAAACGTTTAAGCATGTAACAACACCTGTGCGTAAATGTAATTCGTCCATAGTTAATTTTCAGCGCGAGGCTGTTTATGTTGCGGCAGTGAGGCTTGCAAGAACGAAATAGATGAAATATTGACAGTTGGAGTGGTGTTTATAAGGGCGCCTTGATGTGAGTGCATATGCGGACTTCAGACTTTGAGAACCACTCAGTTTCTGAAAAAAGCCTGAGTTGAACTACTGACTTTTAATGGCCACAAGAGGCTTCTGGTGATTGCAGGCGTGTTTGTATTATGCTCCATCGTACTCAAACATGCAAAGGGCTCTTGCGACGACTCAGGAACACTGACTGACAAATAAATAAATACATATGCGCGTGTTAAGAGGCCAAGTAAATGATTAAGCCCCTTTCCGTTTGATATTATTGGACATAGGCAGAGTATCGTCCAAATTCCCATCCACTCGGCCGAGATACGCGGTACTGAGGAAAATGAACTCGGGAGGAGGAGAGGCTCACAGGTAAAGTTAACGACGCTGAAGTAAGTAAATCCTGAAGTAACTCCGCGTGAGTTCAATAATGCATTGCTTACCCGACGCCCCAGGTCTTTCACAGTGTAGTTGGACAGAAAAACAGTTTTACAGAATCGAATCTGGATATATGTATAATTGGATAGTAAACTTAACGAAATCGGTTTTGAGAGATTTGTTTTACAAAACAGACTATTTTCATTTCATACCATTCTTTATTATTATAATTACGACGAGAACAACACCAACAATAATAATAATAATTATTATTATTATTGTATTATTATTCCATCATGTTTCTATTTTAACAAATATAAAAACTAAATTTGTAGCTATTTGCAAAACAACGTGTTGTCTTGTGCTACTCTCTTAGAATCTAATATCTAACTGTTACAACTAATAATAGGATGCAAAAAAATATTATTTGTTCTTTCGTCCAGCTAGGATATAGCAAAATGTGTGGCGCTAAAAGTAACTTACAATAACAAAATAAAATAAAAAAAATCTTAAGCAAATTTAGATGGGAACCATCTCATGGTCTAGCGGTCAGAGATTACAACGACTAGTTTATTATTTCAATATGCAATAGAGTTAAGGCTAAATAAACATTAAAATGTTTTCTTATTAAACCTTTTAATTTACAGTAGCTCATCTAAAATTACAAAAATTAGTCGGTGACTGATTAAGAGATTATTGTGAGTATAACATCAGTGAATACAAATTCTGACGCATTGTTAATTTTAATGCAGTTTTTTTTAACGTTTGTTGTCGGAACTCAAAAGTCAATGGAAAATTTCTTTACGCTATGTATTTCTTTGTTTCTTTGCGATCTTATAGAACACTTCAAGTGTTAATATGAACCAGCTGTCCTGAAGAGCCAGGAACACACACAAAAAGGTCAACCCATGCATATATTTAATTTATGCTATGCCTAATAAATCTAATAAAACTCAGATTGGCACAATAATACCAAAGAAGACCAAAAGATATGCATGACGCAGAATAACATATGTCATAAGCTATTAGGATGAGCCAACAAGCGTTTAACAGGAGGGAATAGCCTACAGCGTCTTCTGGTGGTCACTGATGAATATTTGACAAAACGAAAACGCTTTATGTTCGAGTGTACGTCGTAGACTGATCATTTTAGTTTTATTAAATGCCACATTTTTTACAGTCTCGGGAAAAACATTTTTTGGTTAATTTTAATTCGTAAAATTTCGAATATTTACATAATAGTAGCGTTCACATCTTTGGCCAGTATAGCTACTCAAACTTTATAGAACACTTGTCACCTTTCAAAGTGAAATCGAATTTTTATCATCCTTAAACTAGAGGAAAACTACGCATTTCTCTAGTTTGAAGTTAGCACAGGTGGGCATAGTTTGTGCACCAGTGATGATAATCGCGCGTGCAATTATAGCAATTAGTGTCAAAACTATGGGGCGTCTAACGTTGCTCTCAAGGTGTTCGGCCTACTTGATCCAGTTTACAAAAGGCTCTCTTAATTATCTTAATCAGGCTCACTCCTCTCTTCTGGAGAACGGCTATCATGGCCAATTAACGGCAATTAGTAGTATGCTTTGTCTTGTTTTTAGTATATTTTTCTATTGACAATCCGGACAATTATGTTCAGCACTGCCTGGGTGGCGAATGTTTTCAATATGCACACCCACACACACACACACACACACACACACATACACACAGGTTTGTTTTTATGGTTTTTGGGGACTCTCCCTAGGCGTAATGGTTTTTATACTGTACAAACCGTATTTTCTATTGCCCTACACCAACCCTACCCCTAAACCTACCCCTCACAGGAAACTTTCTGCATTTTTAGATTTTCAAAAAAACTCATTCTGAATTATTTATAAGCCTTTTGAATTACGCGGACACTGAAATCACCCTCTTGTTGTAATACCTATGTCATACCCATGTTATTATACAAATTTGTTTCCTCGTAAACCACATAAACAGGCACACACATACACACACACACACAACACACACACCACACACACCACACACACACCCACACACCCATATAATATAATATTATATATTAATATCTTATTTATTTATTCCACACAAACACACACACACAATTATATTATATTATATTATACATATACATACAAGTCCGACTTTCTACCCATTACGCCACCCTACTGCCCCCAGTAGGCTTTAAGGTGGGACGGAAGTGATGCGGATGCTCATCAGATGCAGTAAATATTGATAGCCGAGTACACAAACTTTAGACTCCACGGTGCTATTGTGACATCTAGTGGAGAGTGGCAACCATGCCGTTTGTACAGGGACGCCTCGTGCGAGAGAGCTGCATGGGAATATTCGTTTCCCTCCGAGTTCAGATCAGATCAAACTCACCACAGGAAGCTTTTAACCTCAAGGTGGCAGAGTGGCATCGCTTACAGCAGGCAACCGAAAGCGTGGACATCACTTGTTGGTGATATCACGTCTTTTCGCCCCTGTTTCACTTTGTAGTTAACTAGTGATATCAGACCAACTAGGGGCATAAAAACGCATTTGTAATGACACGTAAAATGTATTTAGCCTTTATTTACACGGCACACAGTCGTTTCTGTGAAGAGTTATTCAAAAAGCAGAATGATAACAATGGTTCCTAATAATTCAAGCTTTACTTTCTTAAATCATGTCTTGATAAATATCAACAAAACATCGCTTCTACCAGATTAGCATATAGTATAACTTTAATAGGTTTATCTGGTGTGGTCAAATAATCCGTTTTTGTTACACACTCTAACAAATGCTGGGTTGTTTCAACCCAATGTTTGGTCAAATATGGACTAACATAACTGTTGGGTTAAATTTTGGTTACATTTTTAAATTAACTTTTTAACCCAACAGTTGGGTTAGTCCATATTTGACCCAACATTGAGTTGAAACAACCCAGGGCATTTTTTTAGTAGAGTGTATGATGAAGTCCAAACTTTGTGGCTTATCTATAAGATTCAATAAAAAATACGCTATAAGTGTATATCAACCCCTTTTTTTTAGAATGCAGGCATTTCTATGTATCAGCTGCATTTAATTTCTTTTTTTTCAGTGTATTTAGTGAAAGGTAAATGATTCTTCGCAGCAGGTGATTTAAATCTTAAATCAAGAAACAATTAGGTAATCCTACTTTAGAGAAAAACATAAATTCATAAGCGCAGTTGCGTTCTATGTTATTCCAAGTTGTTGTGGACAAGTCTCGCCATAAACCAGCGGAGACCTCTCAAAGCCTGTCTTTGTCACTCCCCAAACCCAACGACTTTTAAAACTCCATTGTCTTGTTAAAGCCCATAAATTTGTCACCCGGGACTGATTAAACATCACGAGAATTGAGACGCTGCGGATTTTGTCTAGGTCCCTTTGGGAACCACACAATGGTCCTTTCAGAGGACGACATAAAAAAGTGTTTTAGGGAAGATGTAGAGAAGAGAGCGCTACGGTCAGTCCCCACCATATGTATTACAAGGTGGCCCGAGAGAAGGGACAAAAGGCCAGGTGACAAGGATGATACTAACTGGGTCTCTGAATTAATTGGGACAAGCTCGGGATTGAGAAAGCACGAGAAAACACGCCTCTTGCATTAATGTTATGACAACGATCACCCTCTTTTAAAATATGGAGAGGACAGTGAGCTGTCTGAACTTTCTAAAGTCACAGTGCCATTTATCACAAACCGCTGCTTAATTTATTTTGGGGTATGTTGGGGTAACAATTTTAAGAACATCTAACAACTTCTGTTTTCTTATTTAGTCCCTAAGCTTTAACTAGCACTCAAATACGCTTAAAAACAACATTAATATTTCGTATCCCGTAAAAAAAACGATAAAATTTCAGATTCACACAAGATTGAATGACTATTGTGCTGCATTTCTTGCTCAGTGTTTACCTACTATGCTGAGTCTTAAATAAGGGTTCTTTCTTTATGCTGGTTATTTGGTCTTCTCTGTTGGGTGAAAGTGGACGTCTTAACATTACAAAAGCCACTCATCTCTTGCTGTGCGTTAATTCTCATAGGCCTACTCTCTTTCTTTTTCTTTTTAGTTCAGTCTGTGATCTTTTGTACAAACAGTACATCAGTTAAGCATTTGTTGCCTAAAAAACTTCTTAGAGGAGAAATTACATATTTTAAAATCTGTATGATTAAAAGGAGTGATTTTAAGCATACTGAATATTTAGTATAATGTGAATAAACCAACAATAATTTGAACAATTCAAACAACTATAAATTGCAAAAACAAATATTTTTTTTATTCTCAGTTTTTTTTTTGTAATACACATAACACTTTAAGATGATGCAATTTCATCAAATTATAGCGCTACAATATTCACAATATAAAACATAAAACATTTTTCTCACTGATAGATAATCTTTTGGTTCAGAACAAACACAAAGAGTTCAACAACACACTATCTAGGCAATTATGCACAACATCAGTTAATACAAGAATCTTACAAAGACTAAATAGAACATATAATATGTGCAAACAGCTTTTATTTTTAACGCTGAGAGTTTCTACTTTAATAGACCTAACACTTTATGCAATTAAAACAACTTGAATCAAGAGGAATCCATGCGCTGTCCTGTGGGGTAAGTCCCGAAAATAGTTCGAGTGTTCCTAAGTGAGTCTCACCAAACACAAAAGTGGTGACGGGAGGCCGCTGTGTTGGTAAAGTGCTGGTATGTGGGGAAAAGCGCGAAGGGCGTCTGTTGCTGTAAAGACTGGAAACCTTGAACGCTGAAGGGTGAGGATGGTACTGTTGGTGGAACGATGCAGCTTCCTTTTTCCGCAGCAATAGTACAGTTCTGATATGGTTTGCCATCTCGGACCAAAATGGGCACCACGACTCTGCGTAGCACTGGAGGCTGATTGAGGTCATGAACGCACTCTATCCGCGCTCTCTTCATTTTGTATCTGTGGTTTTGGAACCAGATCTTCACCTGCGTGGGCGTGAGGCGTAGCAGGTGCGCGAGCTGCTCTCGTTCTGGAGCGGACAGGTACCGCTGCTGACGAAAGCGTCTCTCCAGTTCATACGTCTGAGCCTTGGAGAATAACACGCGACGCTTCTTCCGCTTTTCACGCTCTGTATCCACTGAAAGCACATCTGGTCCGGTGGAGTCTGGGGAAGACTCAAGGTTGCTTTCGTCTGACGCTAAATAAAATAAATAAAAATTAGTCGTTATATATCTACCCTCTGAGAAGAAAGCCCATATGTGTGTTTATGTGCTTTACAGTAACTACCTGTAACATGTAGAAAATACACTGTAAAATAATCTCTCGTGCTATGATATGAATAATAGAACGGCCATAAACCTTTTTTCTTAAAATTGATTAGAAAATGTTTTTAAGAACTTACATATATGTTCTCTGTCGTTTTCAGTCCAGGACGAGTAAGGTGAGACGGAGAAGGAGTCCACTGGATAATGGTGCGCGATGCTCTCGGTGTCATCTTCTGGCAAATCCAAAATACTTCTCACAGTGAAACGGAACTGGTTAGAAATAGCCATCTGTAGCGCTGGATTGCTGTTAGTTCCAGGACTGGCTCTCGATCTTGAAGAGCTATCCTCGGTCGCGCAGTGCTGAAGTGATGTGTGCGTTCTCAAGACGCGCATCCAAGTGACAATGTGTACACTGATGTCGCGGTGTTTATATAAACAGCACTTGGTGGCTGCTTTGGGGCCTCTCCTCCTTATGGGTTCTAAGTATACCTCAATGACTCGTGTACTTAAATCCCTGTAATGGTAGGTGTGAACTCGGCAAAGAATAGCCCGTTACTTTCACAATGATGGAGGGTAACACTCTTCATCATTACTGATTCGTCCGAATTCGTGAAAAGTGGGAAACAGATAATGGTAATTGTTGAGGCTGAATCACGTCTTGGGTGGCAAGTGACAACAAGAGCCCTCCCTTCTTTTCCCCCCTCAAATAACGGATATTTGCATACAAAGTAATCCATTAGCGTCCCAGAGTTGGTTTACCTAATTCGTTTATTGGGGTATTGTCCTTTATTGCAGGTGTTATTGCACAAACACGGGTTAAATGTGCACTCTCTCAGTACAGTGGGGTGATAGTTATTTCATGGTAATTAAAGGGATCATTTAGTTTCAGTTGCTGGTCTCCATTGACTATATGGAAAGTATGGGGAAAAAAACACTAAGCAAGTCATTGGGGACCAGCAGGACCTTTAATGAAATTTATATATTCGTGGCTATTGGAAAAGAAGCTTGCCCTTTGTGTACTGTAAAATCACACAAAATCCTTATTGCTTTTTGAAATCGAAAGAATGTTTCCTTACAGCTGTATCCGACATTACACTAGAACATTGATATTTATGCTTTTATGTCAGTTGTGTTTAAATTAGCAGGTCATTTCTTCCTAACAAGCGAGAAATCTGAAATAACTACAGAATAAAGAACTTGGGAAAAGATCCAGACATCAAGGACACAGTAATATTTCTTTATGAACTTTTGCTTACTCCTGCACAGTGTTGGGAAGGTTACTTTGGAAATGTGATAGTTTACAGATTACAAGTTACCCTACTTAAAATGTAATAAGTAGTGTAACTTTTAAATGACTTTATTAAAGTAATGTAACTGATCACATTTGATTACTTTTTGATTACTTTTCTAAATGTCTAATATTTTCAACTGTTAATCATTTTCAAACATGTAAACCAGGCAGGGTTAACCTTACAGTATAGTACTCAACACTGATTACTGCCAGACTTTCGAAATCCTTCATCACTTGAATAAAGATTATAATATTTTAATCTTAAAGGAGACATTGGATGCAAAATATCGTCATTTGCATATAAATTAGCATTAGCAGTGTGTGGACACAACCACCCTACAATGATACAAATTCACTCATTTTTTTTAACCCCCAAAAAACCTAAACAGTCTCAATTATTAAGCCATTTTGATTTTGGAATGAATACCAGCGCTCTCTTCCACCGGCAGCGGGATCGGGAAAGGTCCGATTTGAACACGGGACTCCCGAAGTGCAATGGTGCTGTATGTCAGCGCGCTGCCCACAAGGCTGGGTTGGGGGAGGGGGGGGGGGGGGAGGGGGGAGGGTGTATTCGGTGCAACATAAAAAACACACTTTTTATTTTTTATGATTATTTGCGAATCGCGTTTGCTCTTCCACAAAAGAGAGGGGCGGGGTGAGAAGAGCTCATTAGCATGTAAAGAGATATGCACCGAAACGAGTCGCTGTGAACAGAGCAGGGTAAAAAGGGTGTTGTTTTACACGACCACTGAGACCATTTCAAGAATACCCTAAAGAATCATACCAACGTGGAAAATGGGCATCCGATGTCCCCTATGAAGCACAGCCACCACAAAATCAGACTTACTTTAAAATCATTCTGAAGTTAAATACATATGTAAAATCATAACAAGAAATATTTTATTAGCTATGATACTGTTTTTGAAATCAAATCTTTGCATAGACAGGAAACACTGGAATCTAACAATGCCTTAGAAAAAAACAGTTGATCTTAAAAAAATAAAGCATATACATAAACCCTATCGGATAAGCATGTTATAAACTTCTGAAACATTGGTGTTTCATATTTTAGAGCAGTCACTGCAATTTATGAAAGAACTCAATTAAATATGTATGTGTGTGAATATATTCAGATGTAACCCCCTTTGTAATCCTTAACATTTTCATAAGTAACTGTAATTGAATTACATATTTTTCTTAGTAACTTTAACTGATTACAATTACTTTTATTTTGTAATTAAATAACTTAATTCCGTTACATGTAACTAGTTACTCCCCAACACTGCTCCTGCACCTCACCAGTAAGTGCACGATGCATATTATTGGGTTCGGGTGATTCCCGAGACTGCCTTAGAGCGCGCTCTGGATGACTGCATAGACCCTTCCAAACAGAGTGGGTATCCGTTCTCGTCTAGTCGTCCTGGGTGGTCGGGCGAAAAAAGGAACACAAATACATGCCAACCAGCGAACGGGAACAAAAGAGGGAAATGTAGCCCCGCGTCCGAGACCCGTTGGAAGCATTTGTTCCAGTCAAGATTTTGCATTTGTTCAGTCCTGAAATAATGCTTGATTGACGCCCCCGCACAATGTCCTTTAACTTTCTCGAATAAATCCGTGCTTGTTTCTTGTTGTCATGGTTTTGAATAGAGCCGAACGGGTTCTGGGCAACTATCTACTGCTACACGTCTAGCTGCTTACGTCTATACTGAATTATTAGTTATGCGTTTTCAAACGGAATTAAAAGACTTTTCGTTTCCATAAAACTTCAAGCTGTCTCCCGATTAATCAGAGTCTTTTAAAATACGTTTCCATTAATTTAAATAGGCTATAACATGTCTCTAAATGTAAAATTACTCTAAATGTAAAATTAGGTTTTTATAGGCTAATGATTATTTTTTGTTATATAAGGTTTGATTCTAAATTGCGCTTGCCGGTTAGTAACTAGGACATGCTGCATCCACGTATCGATGTTAACCTGAATAAAGTGAGTCAAAATGTTTGCCAACCTCTTGGACTTTTGACGCACGCTCTCAGAGAATAAATAACGCCTCGTGTAGGCACACAGTTTAGTTTCTAATGACCTCTCGTATCTCCTTAATCTATTAGACACCCACAGATAGAAGTATGCTTGAGGAAAAGTGTGCACTCTCAAATACCCAAGAGCTCTTCAGTGTCAAATATTTACCCTTGTTGTTTGACTTCTCAAACCCAAGGAGTAAGACAACAAGAATTAGAGAATAATCTACAGAAATAAACATTTCCGCGTGAAAAGCAACCAACAAAAATGAATGTTTTATGAGATTTAAATATGGCTTCGTTGGGGTACATACAAACTGCAATAATTAAACTAAAAATATTTGATTTAAAAGTATATACTTAGGCTGTACGTTAAAACTCTAACACTTCTGTAAACTCTTTAACAATCTGTACACGCTTTTTGCAAGACTTTGAGCACATTTTCACTAAGAAAATAAAACTGACTGCACTCTGAATTTTAGTATATCCAATATTCCCAAGTGTTTGTTGCTCAGGATGCTTTAGATAAATCCTGGTGTCTTGAAAAAGAGCAAAGCCAAATAAACATTAAAAACAAACAAAGAAAAATAAAGAAATAAACAATGTAAGTGTTTTCAACAATGTTCATCTAAACCTGAAGACAACAATTATTTAATATGACTATTTAATATGATCATGTAATATTTATTATGTTATTTAATATTAATTTAACAAGCTTAATTTTAAGGGTCAGGGCAGAAATAGCCCCTTAAACTATCTGCATAATGTAGCAGCCCCAAAAATATTTTGCCATATTAATACTTACAAGGATTCGCCCAAAAATGAATTATTTACTTTCCAAACCTGTATGACTTACTTTCTTCTGTGGAACACAAAATAAGATATTTTGAGGAATGTCTCAGTGTTTTGCACATACAATGAAAAAAAATCTCATACAGTTTTGCAACAAAATGAGGGTGAGTAAATGATGCCAGAATTTTCACTTTTGTGTGAACTTAGAAGACAGAAAGGCATCTGTGATCTTTAAGCTAATGGTCTTCATACAGATCACACACTTACTAGAAATGACATTTGGAACAGTATAAAAAAAAAATTAGCAAAACATATTTATGCTATTTTAAGAAAATAAAAAGTTAATATATTTCTGTGTTACTGTGTATCAAGCACTGATTCTAATCCACACACACACACACACAGATTATCCAACAATCTTACACGTTTAAAAAGTATTTCTAATATTTCATGCATCTAGAATCAATTATCAATTACCACAAGTTGAAACACAGAGCTTTAAGACCCAAGAGTTCAACCCTAAAATCAGAAGACAACTGGCTCCGAAACTTATCTACGTAACAAACATTTTCAGGCCAACACTAAAGAAAACATGTAAACCAAACCATAATAACGTAAAACCCAAAACACCAGAAAGATTTTATCCAAAGTACCTTAACAACTTAACTGATGCATTCCAGATAAACTTTCCCACGCTTATGAGATCTTGAGAACTTATTGCATGTTTCCCAAACCAGCAGCAGGTATGCATACATTCTCCTCACTTTTCACAGCTGGCACAAAATTTTAGCATTTTACATTTGCAGTTTACGTAAGCAAATATCACATAGGCCTATAGGCTACTTCAACAACTTAATATTTATTAGGAATGTTTTAATTAAACAAGTCTGAACAGCTGCAGATCTCTTAAGCACACTCAGGTAATGCACTTGCGCAAATATAGCTTGAGTGAGAAAATACATTCCATTTTGCAAATAAATCTTGCATCTATTCTTCCGTCCTCACATCATCAGGAAAGAATAGGGGATGCACCCAGTTAACAGACAGTGGGCGGTCCGTGGGCGTGTCGTCTGGGGCTGACACGAACTGGCAAGTGTAGCTCATTGCTGTGACAGGTTATTTTAAAAAAGAGGCGAGTCCTGATACGTCTTGCCCAAACTTCTAGTTTCAACAGGAAAATATATATTTTTTTCTGAATTTATGTACCCATTTGTCTCTGGTGAAATGTTGAACACCCAACAAAGATAATTTGAATTAATTCCAAGCTTAACGATGACCTAGCCAATCGATGCACAGCATTGTACTCAGGGCACTAATAAATCTACAAGGATTTTCAAATGGGCCTATAAGTTAAGATGCTTTGGAACATTTCACCACAACATTGGATCAGAACTTTTAAGACATTTTTCGTGCGAGATTAAGAACCTTTGTTCATTTTCCCATTCAGTTATTATGTTATAAAAATGTAATTAACCAGACTGAAAATAAATATTAGTAGTTTGACAGAAGACTACATAGTGCTAAAATAATTTGTTGCCTGTAAATTAGCTTTATACGGTGAAAAACTATATAATTCAACCAGACGATGCATGTACTTTTAAGGCTTATTGTAATACGATTCACCTGTTGGGGGTGCTCCAGGACCAGTATTGGGAAACACTGTTGCTGCAGAAGTGGGATCTTCTGTGGTCTTCTACTGTACATCAAACACGACAATACGACGTACAGTAGATGTGCCAAGTGAGCTTGACCACATGATTGTAAAGCGCTTTGGGTGTACAACAATACACAATAAAGCGCTATATAAATGCATACTTAATTAATTAATTAATTCATTACTTCATTCAGTAAGTGATGTTCTTCTGTATAACCCTGTGGTAAGGCATGATGAGTTTAGTTTTCAGTTTTAATCTTTTGCTTGCTTACTTGTATATTACATTAAAAAAAAGGCTGGGTTAAAAACAACCCATGCACTCATGGGTGAAATATGGACAAACCCCAGCGATTGGGTTGTTTTGATTGGGTTAAATGCTTAATCCAACCTTCTGAGTAGTTTTATTTAACTCAACTATTGCTTAAAAATTACTATATTTCTTACTTAAAATTTATTGAACCCAAAATAGGTTGGAAACACTTATTAATATGTTCAATAAATGAACATTTATTAATGTTGAATAAATAATAAACATTTTTAATTTCTTATTAATAAATGTTCACCTTTTGATTATTGCTGATGCCTCTAGTAATTATGTGTCTGATTTTTAATTTACACCCTATTTTGGGTTTATTTTAAGTCAGCCATATAGTATTTTTTAACTATATTTGAGTTAAATAAACTACATAGAAGGTCAAAACAGGTGAATGTGATTTCACCAAGTACAACATGTTCCCGGATCAACGTCCTTGTTGATCCTGGAACAACATCCCAATCAACCAGATTTGAGGAACAAGTTTACAGGAAATGCCAGTTTTATGCTTACAACAAGGGTTAGGTGCTTCTACACCTCCGTTATTCAGCTGTCATTTCCCTCTGATTTTAGGGATTAATTATGGGTAGGGTTAAGTTTAGGGGTAGGAAAACAATAGTGTTAGGTCTATGTTATTGGACAGTAATGTTGTCCCAGGATCAACAAAAGATGGTGATCCAGGAACATGTCTGACTTGGCAAAATCACAGCGACCGTTAAAACAACCCAGCACTGGGTTGTATTTAACCCAGCAGTTTTTAGAGTACATGCATAGGCTACTGCAAGTATATATATGCTTGTATATTTTTTTCTTCAGCAAATTATGTAAACTGCATGTTTAGAATATGACAGCAGGGAGAATTCGGGTACAGTGGGTTAAGGCGAACATGCACAATATTCCTTTTCTCATCCATGTACTAGCAAAAAGTGAACAGCAGAGGGAGTTACTTCCCCATCATTGTCTCACCCTGAAGACGTTAAATGGAACAGCAAAGATCACAATGGAAAGTTTTCTGATGCGACAATGAAGAGGTTCAATAAGGTAGAAACTGAGGCATGCCTCTTTTTTATTTTTTTTTTTTTGAAGAAGTCAAAAATTACACACCGACTCTGCAACAAATTCAAATCATAATTGATTTGTTATTGTGAATCTCGTACAAAACGTAAAGGAAGTGGAAATTAAAGTAAATAATAATAATAATTTTGCAAAAAAAAAAACATAAATAAATAAATAAAAAATAAGGAAGTACAACATTTTAAATTTGACTGTGGGATAGGTCTACAGCATTTTCAGCAGCTGAATTAAACAGTAGCCTAGTCCGTGTGCAATAGGCTATATTAAATATAGAATGAAAACGTACGTGTTCATTTTTGATGTATTAGGGTGAACTAGGTTGGAATGCAATCTTTAATGCTAATCAAATACAGGTGGATAAACTAAAAGCTGTCGATGTGATCGATGCTTAAAACCATCATAAATATTGTTGGTTTTGTCCCTCTGAATCCCGAAATGTCCCCAAAACACCCATCGTTAATCTGCGAAAGTCCTCATTACGGCCGGATTTGAGTTACAGGAGCAGTCAACATTTCAGAGGTGTTAACTTGCAAAGCAGTTTAATTCCATTTGGTAGATAAAAGTTATGGTTATCAGTTGATCCTTTTAAACAGTAAATAATACCTTTTAATTGAGTAATGTAATCCAGACAATTGTATACACATTTTATACAATTAATAATTTATGCAACAACGTACTCGTATCTATAAAACGTAACTTAAACTTTTTAGAATCTTATAGGAATTAGATTTTTACTCAGTAACAACTTAGATAATTGATTGGATTATTGTAGCTTATTTTTAAAATTATTATCACTATTATCATTATTATTTTGTTTCCATTAACTGCCACATTACCGCGACCAGTTTTATTGAAAACTCGTACAAAACCGCAATGTTATCGATGCTTGTGACATGCTGTCACTGACAGAGCAGAGGTTAGTTGCATAAACATAGTCACTATATTAAGACTGTGTCTTAAGAGCTGGTTTGACTAGCAGTTAAACAAGCGGTGATCAGTTTTACTTTTTGGATTCAAATTAGACCATTCTTCGTTTTTATATAACTGATTTCAAAAAGATATGACAGGTCTTACAGGAAAAAAAATAAATGACTAACTTTTAAGACTAGTCTGTAAGCAGTTTACGCAACAGGCCATTGAAAGTGACCATATAAAAAAACTGGGCCCACGATTCTCAGCGTCCTTGTGACTCATTGGAACGTCAACGGGGGGGGGGGGGTCTTGGTCAACCGATAAACTCGGTTTTTTTTTCCCGAATGCTCTTTTTCTCGTGTAGACGAGCAGGGGCGGATTTAGTGAATTGGGGGCCCCAGGCAAAATATAGATCAAACTTGAGGCTCCTTTTTTGTTGTGATGCTTGCTGCTGCACAATGGTGCCCATAGTTGTATCCAGTTTTTCTACATTTTTCATGTACATGTTATAATGGCTTTCTTTCATGTTGTAGACCACGAAATAGCAATTGATTTCAGTTGAGATACAGGTTTCACAAAAACAAAATAAATGATAAAATGATAAACCTCACAATTTAGCCTTTAAAACTTTTTTTTTTAAGAAAAGGGATGAGTCAGAAGTATAAATTATTATATTAATTTAAAACGGGGTTATGTGGTTGAATTTTCGCATTGATCTGAACAAAAACAGCAGACAAGCTTATTGAAAATGTAAATTCATTCTCTGCCAGCAGGAGGCGCTTTTGGAACGGGAAATATAGCGGTTTCCCTGGTAAAGGCTTTAGCTCCCCTCACAAACTGACTTTAGGAAAGATGAAATGACATCGAAACTTTTCTGAAGACAGTTGGTTCCCTTCATTCATTCATTCATATAAAAACTTGAATTGGTGAGAATGAGAAAAGTGTGAAAAAAATATAGCCTATATTGACGAGGAAAGCCCACTGATGAGTTACCAGGTGGCCTGGGCGCAACCCATTGACTAAACTCTCAAAAAGGCTAATGCAAACTTTAAGACATGGAAAAATTGAGAAGCATTTAATTTACAGCTTCAGGTGCATGCTATTTTCATTTGCTACAAGCAGGATA
The DNA here is from genome assembly GCA_018155175.1 of Sinocyclocheilus anophthalmus. Taxonomy (NCBI): domain Eukaryota; kingdom Metazoa; phylum Chordata; class Actinopteri; order Cypriniformes; family Cyprinidae; genus Sinocyclocheilus; species Sinocyclocheilus anophthalmus. Next base: position 337,689 of record JADLZN010009768.1, read on the forward strand.
CACAAGAAACACGAAGTGTAAACACCGTAAACAGCAAACTATCGCGTGTCCGCGCTTTACATGTGAATCTGTATAGAAAGATTTTAGGGGGCCTGCTTTGGGGGCCCAAGACGGTCGCGACCTTTGACTACGGGTAATACGCCCCTACCCCGAAGCCTATTGTTTTGATTTAGGCAATGACAATTGACTGACACCCAAATTAAAAGGACACATTCACATATCATAATCTTACCATAGAATTATTACGAGATGAAGTATGAATGACACGAGTTAGACTGATGCTGTAAAACAGCTAATGAGAAACGGAACCCTTTTGTAAAGATACTCATAATTACCTCTCTAACATCAGAACTTTTGTCTTTTCGGGGATAGATTAATTTTAGCTTTTTGCATAACCAGATATAAGCAAAAATAGGTAGGTACCGTAATTATTAATAAAAAAAAAAAAAAGTCAATCAATTATCTAGATTTTTCTAGAGAATTTCCGTAAGAAAACATGTTTAAATTACAAGCACAATGTTAAGTCAAATGCAGTTTTGTATATTGTATAAAGTTGTATAAAAGCCTATTGTTGGCTGCATTTCCTCCTAAAATTATAGTTCGTTTGCGCCGATTAAACATAAATGTATCACCAGCATCTTGAAATAGTCAAGAAAATCTTCTTTATACAATACTCTTCCTTAACTATATATAAACTATTAAGGCATTTTGGACTTTAGAATTTCTCTTCAACGGTTCACTTCACTCGCCATTTAGAATCAACCGAATAAATTCTTCTGTCTCTTGAAAGTTTAATAGATAGGCTAATCTATCTACATCCAATTACAAACGTCAGAAGGCCAAGCAATTATAATGACTCTATGACAATTGCTTGTCAAATGACCATGCAAAACCATGACCATTTTCCCTCGGTGAGATAGTAGGCTGTATAATATGTCTGGGCTGTCTTTGAAAGCTATTTTCATCACAAACCCGAACTAATGTTCCAGGCAGAAACAACCGAGACGAGTGTATAAATAAAGATATGTTAGTGACGCAGCGAATGTTTCTTCAGAGGTGGGTAAACACTTGGAGTCTCCACTGGTATGATACACGAAACAATTACATTGGTCTAATGCCTAAAAAGTGGATGACACTGACTCGAACCATGTACTTTCCGTTCCATGTTTATGAACAAGAAGCCCATGCCAGAAGATACATGTCCAAGACCGTATCAAAACATGTCGTAGCCCCTCAAGTAAGCCCCAAACAATGGAACTTTTCGATTATTTTATTAGTTAATGTAAATACTCCTCTGCATGCTCGTAGCAGAATCACATATTTTCTTTTGCGTTCATCCGTCACGTTTTAGGAATATCTTCTCATCATGGCCCCCACAGTTGGAAACATATTGAATGATGGCATCGGCTTTAAGGCTAAAGAACACAGAGAAGAGGAGATTATTGAAATCATTGCCACATTCAGTGTTCTCTTAATTTCTGGTCCTGAAATTATTTGAGCGTGCTTCTTAAAACGAGATTAACGTACAAAGTCATTACTATCAGAGGGTCTGATGCTTTCGAGAGTAACGAGCTCATGGCAGCTGAGATGTGTGTAATGAGTCAAAATAAACTTCTGACTTCCACCCTCTCGGACCATGTGTGCGACCAGTCTTTAAGATGAAGCGTATCAATCAAATGTTTTGTTAAATAATAATAATAATAATAGCTAATTATAATAATGATTATTATTAATAATAACTTTAAAACGCTGTTTTCGTTGACACACAACGCATTTTATAATCAGGTATGATAACATTAATAAGAATAATAATTTTATACATGCAGATGTTTTTTTTCCAAGTATGATAGGATGATGCAATGTTTTTGCGACTAATAAGAATGTTTTTGAGCTGTGAGCTGCGCTTATGATTCTCGCGCACTTTTCCGAAATGAAAAAAAAAGTTCGAGCTGTGGTCTGAAATTAACACAACTGATGGTTGGGGTGGGTCATAGAGAAATATAACCCATCATTTGAATGAAAGATATTCCAGATCGTTCAATCTATAAAACATTCAACGCAGACATACTGAGAACCATATAGCCTAGAAGAAGAAAAAAGTAGATTATTGTATTTATTAATGATGCGTGCTGGTCAGATGCGTCATGTAGAGTGCTGAAATCTTTTAAATTAAACTGACGAGCTGTCACGTTTGTATAATCCTATAGAGATGGTTCACCCAAAAATGAAATTCTGTCATCATTTACTCATCGTCATGTCATTCCAAACCTGCATGACTTTATTTCTCATGTGGAAAACAAAAGAAGATAGTTTGAGGAATGTCTCAGTGTTTTGTTTGTCCATAAATATAAATGTCAATGGTACCAAAACAGTTTGGTTACCAACATTCTTTAAAATATCTTCTTTTCTGTTCCGAAGATGAATTAATGTCTTACGGGTTTTGGAACGACATGAAGGTGAGTAAATTATGACTATTTTATTTTTGGGGGTAAACGATCCATTTAAATCTTCAAAAGAAAACACAGAACGTCATAGAAATAAACATTATTATGCTGACCGGTCTGTGCAGCCCAAGCTCAAAGTAAACTGCATGGCTGTGCACTCTCATCCGAGGCACCCATCTTCATCAGCTCCATTCCAGCGATAATTAAGCAATAGCTACGATGCAGAACAAATTCACCATATTATAATGTCTAATAACTAACAACAAACAAAGAAATTACAAACAAGAACCGATGCAAGAAATTATGCATTTACACAATTTTACATCGGCTTCCTAACTTGAAATAGAAATGTGCGCTTTCGTATTATAGTAGCCTAGTCTATTAAATAGAAATTATAAATAAACGAATAATGTAAAAATGATCAAAAGGTTAATAGCGTTTCAATTTGGGTCTATAGGTATCCTATGCAGATATTCCATTAAATCTCCCACTTCTAAAACAACAGCATAAAACCAAAATGTAGGCTATACATATTTATATATATAGATAATATATATATATATATATCTATATATCATACATACATACATACATTACTCTATTCCAAGTGATTCAAGACAATTCTTTGAATATATGCATAACATTTTTCTAATACGATCACTGCTGCTATCGAGGAAAACTACATTTAAGATTATATATTTTGTTTTTCGATTTCATTCGTGGAAAAGAAGTTCCTTGTATATTGGAAGCCACTGTAGAGTCTAATATCATGTGGGTCTCCCACGCAAAGGCTGAACGTGTGGCTGAAGCAGGCTGCCTTTCGCATCAGTCTTCACACCTCATTAACGCACCCCTTTCTCTATCTCTCGGTGGTCAGTTAGTGCGCTATAGATTTATGCTCTCTTTCTGCAAGGATAGCAATAGACGCACGAAAACATTAAATGCAGCGAGTAAACTAAACCTACATTCAAATTATTTGAGATATCCCAACAGTTAATCTGGAGAATAGGCCTAGTCATCGTATTTTTCAAACTTCACCTAAACACAGCATGCGATCAGGTTTAATCAACTGTCTTTTGTAGTTCTCTAGTCCGCGTTTGTTTTGTCCCCTCACCCGGCTGAAGCCACAAACAAGCCAAACCTATAATGTTTACTTTGGAGGCTGTTCTTCAGAAATTAAGAGTCTGATTTGAATAATGCAGATGTTTCGAATCTCCCTCAGATCGATTAGAAACATAGTTATTTGGGAGATTTAAGGCATCTCAACTAATTAGGAATCGTTTTAGTGAGTAGCGACACAGAGGAGACGGGCCTTTAAAAGCAGCCCAGACGAAGACTGCTATGGTGCTTATATGTGACAGAGAACGTCAAACATGCGATAGGAGCACCGTCAATTAATTACTTTTTTGGACAATGCTAAAATGCACATAAAGCATAATTGAACACCAATTATTTTTTTTTATCCACGTGACGTTTCTGAAACGGATACAAAAATACTCTATAGCCTAAGCTTCGAGATTCGAACTAAGAGTAAAGCCCGCAGTGAGATTTCAGATGGAAATAGCCTACTCTGAACGGTAAGAGAAAACCAAACGCTGATAGGGGAAAACATGAAAGGCCACTATCTTTGCCTTGGCTGTCATAGTGTTCAAAAAGGCCAGAGCGCAGCTAAACAATACCATTACACCTGACACCTTTAAAGGGTTTTCAAATCCTGTAGGCCTCAAAATAAAACGTATCATATACTAACAAATATATTTAATAACACATGTATACATGCCCACACATATTAACATAAAAACATGATATAGCATAATAATAGGCTACACGTTTTTTTTAAGATACACGTTTCATAGCCTATGTGTACCGACCAATTAGAAAACATAATAATTAAAACGGTAAAGTAATTTATTGATTAAATATATACCTCTTTAACATTAGGTCAGTTTGTTATTGATGTTATTAATGATGGCTCACATTTATTGGTATCCTCAGCATCAAACATACACCGGACTAGTTTGTTTACCCCTTTCAACAAATAAGTCGTCGCCAGTTTTACTTCACTTCAATTGGAATCATGTTCAATTGAAAATACAAGTTTAAAAGAATCTCATTTATGGCCTTGTCGAATTCTTAATATTTTCGCACGAGGGACTACATTGTGACATGAAACGTCAAAGTCTTATGAAGAGTTCATACAAAATAACTTTTCTTTTTATTGTATGTAAAGCATCAACACTTTAGAGTTGAATTTAAAATAAAGCTAAATAAAAAACGTTAGCATAAAATAACTTTTGGGACTGTTCCATGGTCATCTATATATATAATATATCATATTATATGTATTTTTTTTTCTTTCTTTTTCAGACGGAAAACAGCACGCCTAAACGTTGGTTCTGGAACTATACGACAAAATTAAAATGCATTTGTAAAGATGTCGTTTTTAGTAATTATTACACGAACCACTTAATAAATTAACGCGTATTAAGCGCAATTTAAATGACATCAGGATAAATCACAGGGCCCCTGTTTAAAAAAAAAGTAGGCTACTGACCCGCAAATTTCTTCCAGTATTAGTCAACGAAATAATTAGAATTTATGCTTATGAAACAAAATTACAGTGCAATGTTTCAAACACTTACCATTCTTAGATCTGTCTAAAAAGAAAACCAACACTCGGGTAACCCTGTCCACTAGTTCAAAAGCAAGAGGGGAATCTTACGGCAGTGCAAACGCCTGCCATGTCAAACTGGTCAACCAATAGAAAAAGAACTTGGAAGAAACGCGCGGTTTGATTGGCTGGCAGCACCTCGCTTTGGAGACGTGTGTAAAGGGCCAGCCCATCATTTTCTGCGAATGAAATGTAAGCCTGTGCTCCCTGCCATCAGGAAACAGAAGGCGAATTTTCCTCTCTTGCAACTAATCGGTATCGCATCCGTCTCGGACGCTTCATTTTCATTCACATCGGCTTCATTGCAACAAAGACCAGCTAAACTGGACTCGGAACAGGTCAGAACGGGACATCATAGTGAAGTTTCTTTTTTCATCGGGAGGCTTAACGCAATGGGTAAGATCCAAATGTCATGTTTTAACACACATGGGAACGGGCATGCATAAACACTTTTGGGAGGAAAATGGGTTAGACAATTTAGTAACAATGTATAGTGCAGGTCTCAAACTTTAAATCGACTGATGCTTTGACGGTCATTTCGGGAAACAGAATGGTACTTTGTCGCGAATGAGCTTAATCGCGTCCAGAACTAGGCTACTCAATGTGCAATTTAGTTTATTGACCTAACGTTACGTGTTAAAGAATGCAATAATCTTGTGTTTTTTACTGTTTAAATAGCCTAATTTGTAGAGTGACTTTTATGCAATAAACTAAAACATAAAACTGAACATCAACTGCAATCTTTGATTCAATGCAATTATAAACAGCAGATAAAGAGTAATCTTATACTGAAACATTTATGCACAAGTTTTTTTGTTTCAGACGCGGTTCAGGGGCTGGTAAAAAATCTGATGTTTTATGCAATCCTTTTTTCTTCATATATCTGCATCACTAGAGCCAGCCTTTGGGGAGGTGAACCAGCTAGGCGGTGTTTTTGTGAACGGAAGACCCCTACCCAATGCCATCCGGCTCAGGATAGTAGAGCTGGCCCAGTTTGGCATCAGGCCTTGCGACATCAGCAGGCAGCTCCGCGTCTCTCACGGCTGTGTGAGCAAGATTCTGGCTCGGTACAACGAAACCGGCTCAATACTTCCCGGCGCAATTGGCGGCAGTAAACCCAGGGTCACGACCCCATCCGTGGTCAAGCACATTAGGACTTACAAGCAACGGGACCCCGGCATTTTCGCTTGGGAGATTCGAGACAGACTGCTTGCGGACGGTGTGTGTGATAAATTCAATCTGCCCTCTGTAAGCTCGATCAGTAGGATTCTCCGCAACAAGATCGGAAATCTGTCTCAACAGAACCAGTACGAGTCGAGCAAACAGGGCCCTCATCCTCAGTCTCAACCCACCCTATCCTACAACCACCTGTACTCGTATCCAACTCCGATCGCAGCCACTGGGACTAAAGTACCAACTCCGCCTGGCATGCCCACTCTTCCTGGACACATGGCAATGCATAGGATATGGCCTTCCTCTCATTCTGTTACAGATATTCTGGGCATTCGATCAATAACCGAGCAGCAAAGTAAGCATCCTCTCAGTTTTTGGTAAAAGAAAGTCCTTGTCCGTGTGAGTGCGTGTGGGGGCATGCGAAAAGACACTGTTCTCAGGCCTGTCAAAAGCGTGTTTGGTGTGTGTGTGACTGTGTGTGCAACAGAGAAAAAAATTAAAAGAGAAGTTCTGGTAGTGATGGAAGGGCCAAAACGTAAGAACATTAAGATATTCAAAGTCTATAATTTTGTATTTGACAAATATTTTATTTATCATGTATGGGAAGGTCCTCAAGAGAAAGTAAAAAAAGGCAAACATTTTTTTTACAGCGAGGTGAGATGATCCAAACAGCGTGCTGGAATTTGTGCAGAAGCCCCACGTTTGCATTGAAACAGATGGTTAAAGTTTTTTTAGTAATAATTAGGCAGCGGATGTGGAATATTTTTGGACAACGAAGACTTCGGCGCAGCAGAGCAAAAAAATAAAATAAATAAAATTAGGTGTTCACAGTTTGCCTCAAAACTAGGGCCAACCCTCTCAATTCATTTTAACGCCTCACAAAACAATTTAAGTTTACTTGCAAGTGTCTACACAGCAATGTTGTGCTATTCAGTAGTCCTAACCATCTTGAATTCACGCCGAAAGCTTTTTACAATTAATGTCACGATGTCTTTTAAGCAATATAGGTGGATATTAAATGAATTTAAGAGACGTCGATTTTATGGAAATTGAATCACACGTAATACATCTATTTAAAATCGGGTTGTCTGTTCTCTGTGGTGTGTTTGCACAGTAAAGTGTGAAGGCCGCAGCCTGTCCTATTTAATTGTAGTTATTTGCCTGTTTTCAAGGGCAATGTTGACAATAATGTTTCAAACGCAGAGGAGGATTTAGGCGTCCTTTATAAACCATTAATGCATTTCCAAATTATTAGCAGATGTTTAGGGAAGCTTTTGAAAACTTAAAAGTATGATGTTGGCTACACTCCATAAGGTGTAGCGTGCAACCATTTCACCACAACATTAATGAAGCAAACACCAAAAAACATCCACAAACAACATACTTTCGAGGACGGTTTCCCAGGAAGAATGTGTACCGCGACCCCCCCCCCCCCCCCCCCGTAATGCCCCACATAGACATTAATAGTTGTTCAGCTCAGACGACATCTGCATCTGTCTTCATGCTAAGCATGCATTTTAATTACATTTGGTCGTTGTAATTCTAGATTTGTGTACCCTAATCGACCTTTTTTAAAATAAAAGACCAACTAAATTGATCTCCTATACAACCGATTTGCACTAAGCTCCAACAAAATGTGGCAACGTTATGGTGAATTCCTGTTTATACTTTGTGAAACGATACAAAGACACACAGATTCCGTGAAGGCAGGGGGAACAATCTACTTTGTGGCCCTCTCAGGTTACAACACTGGTGGGCTTGCTTTTCCAATTTCAAACTTTAGGAACCGTGTATAATATAATATCCATCAGGCAAAAAGGGGAAACGGTTAAAGTAAATCTAATTTGTCCTCCCAGGAAGACTCTGGGTCAATGTTCAGAGGGACTCCATGACAGTGTGCTTCATCTGATGAATTATCCACATCAGTTCAAATTTTGATATCTCTTCTGCATCTTCGTTTGAACAGAAAGATCGCATATATGCGACGTGTAAGGACATCATACATTTGATTTAATTTAAAAACATGCTATAGCCTACCTCATTATGATCATAACTTGCTTATAAAATACGCGTTTGAGCCTTTTTTTGCGGTAAAGACTGCACCGCGGTTTGATATAGCTATATCTTAATTATATATATTATTTACGACATATATACGTGAGACACCATTTTTTTGTGTGTTTAGTGAGTATGGTGAGTTTGAGATGGTTGGCAGTGCAGCAGACTGTAGCTACTGAATAAGTTCTTCTTGTGGCAGTTCTACTCCCCACGCTTGTCCTGTCTGACTCCAGTCTTCCATGTCTCTGTTTTGCCTCCCAGTTTGTGACAGTCCGTCCTTTCCCAGCACCAAACTAGAAGAATGGAGAGCTATTAACAGGAGTAAATTTTCACCAGCGAATTCTCCACTAGTCAATGGTGTGGATAAGCCTCACTTAGAACCTGAAGCTAAATACACACAACAGGTAAAGAAGCCTCCCATGTAAATAGTCAAACAAATCAAACCCAATCTGGAAGGAGCAGGGGAAAAAAAGAAAAGAAAAAGAAAACCTGATTCAGCAAATTAATAGTAAAAATTCCATAACTTTTTTCTCTCAATTCCGTGTGTGTGTGTGTGTGTGATATAGTATGTATGCGAGTGTTTCTTTGGCGTGGGCGGGCATATGAGGCCTTGTGCAGAGTGTGGGTCCCTGGGTTTCATTTTCTTAATAAGAAGTATTTGCAAATTACATAACAGTATGCCCGTTGTCATTGAATAAAAATTAACAACAAAAATTAACAACAATATTTAGCCTAACGGTGTCTGTTTTCGCACAGCTGTTAATGTGCATGACTACGAAGCTTTTTGTATGCGTGCAATACCCTCGAATCAAAATGTATTCATATTAGTCGATACTTTTTGAAAGAGCGTAATACTGAGTGAAATACTATGACAAATACATTTGTAATAAACGTTTTGATCTAATATTTTGCATAGTTTTTAAACATTTAACCAATATATTTTCCTGATTAAGAAACTTGAATTACTTGAATTATGCTTTTTACTTGTCATAAACGTGTATTTTACTTCATAGTCAAAATATGTTTTTCTATGATTTAACGAAATTTTTTTTTTCAGAAGAAAATGATTTTGTCCAGATAAATGACTTATGATTTCTATGTAGCATGCGCGTATCCCAAACGAGCCGAAGATAAAATAGAGCAACAATAAGGTTCAATATTTTTATGATTAATTATTATATAGTTCAGTTTCAGACTGTAAATATTTTGTGCACGCTTATCGAAGTCTTATCAGTTACTTATTATCTTTCATTAAGTCTTTAAACATTTGCTTTACATATATGTAAAATATAAAAATCAATAAATCATTATTAAAAGTGGTTATCTTTGTTTTTAATGCGCATTTACACTTGAAGCCACCGCTCCTTAGTCAATAAATATGCATTCTATTATACTTTAATAAACACGTGTATTACAAATTATTTATATTCGCCCAATCTTATATTCACCAGAAACTTTTGGATTGCTAAACCCCTTACCTGTTTTACATTAGAGTAATACTCGGATAGATATTACCATCATCATTTTCAGTATTATTGTTATTAATATGTTATTATGGAAACCCCTTTGGCTCGTGGCTGGTTGTTCTGCACACGGTTGTTACACACTTAAGCGCCGTACCGACATGTAAAAGACAATTGTTTTTATATTTATCAAGAAACTCCTGCACCAGTGTCTGGATGCTCATGCGCTTGAATGAGAGGAATGAGAGGGGACAGTGTGAGCGGATAAAGCGCGTGCCATCCGATGCAGACGCTCGAATTATTTATTCGCGCACTGCTGGGCAGCAACAAACAGATTGACTAATCGTTTGTTGTGGGTCTTAGAGATTTATGTGTCGTGGAATACGATGGAATACGATGGAATAAATCTTTGTTATTGATGCTGAAACATTGTTTTGGCGTAAAGTACGCGTGTACTAATTGAAGCCTAAAGATTAGAGTGTAGTTTGCTTAAGAAATGAAGATTGTAACCTTCGGATAGGTGATGAATAGCACTACCTACCGAATGTTTGAGTCTGTCGTCTTGGATAAATGATCAGAAATCACGAGTCAGGCTGGATTACGCAATAAATGAGGACAGAAAATAGATAAATCACTGTGTCTTATATAAGTTATTTGTATATGTCAGAAAGCCCTATAAGCTTGAAAAAAGGAAATAATAAAAACCATAAAGATTAATTGAAAATGAATCGTCATTCACACGATTTTAATGAAAATAGATTATGTTATGCGTCTCTCATAACTGAACTGAATCCATACATTTCATTTAAATTTATTGTGCAGTGAATTAAGGTGTAGGCTGCCAATAAAATATTAAATTTACTGAGCATTATTAGTCGTATTTCGAAAACCTTTGTTTAATCCCAAATGCAAATATTATATTTAACTATCTTAACCTTAAAGCATAACGCGATATAAGTGTATGTCTATTATTTGAATCCTCTAGACACATCGTGATGACATGGTTCATTAACAAACACAATAGCCAAGACAGAAATATCATTTAGAGGATAAAAGATGACTAACATTAAGTTTACTTCATTTAATGTTATTGTCTATTATCTTGGATGTCGAAAAACGATAATTGAAAAATGATGATCTGTTCATACCTAAAATACAGCTAACGATTGAAAGAAATAATTTAAAAATAAGTTGTCACTTCTTATTTTAGTCAACTCCTAAGTGAGACTGCACAAATATTTATTTGGAAATATATTACCATGCATATGCATTAGGCCTATTCTACATCCATTGTAATAAACAACAAAGCACACATTTTGGTGCAAAAAATAACGTATAAGCACAAATACGTTTTTATCTAACATTTTGGAATCGATAGGGCCTATATATATATTTTTTCTATTCGCGCAGTGGTTTAGGGCTGATGAATTCCGACGATTGGTTTTTGAGCTCGGTAAATCATAACTCTTTATTAACGATGTGTAAAGAGTACATCAGATCATTAATAAAATCATACTGAAAGAAGCTAACAAAACAATGTTCAAAACAAATGTTCATCTATAAGCCTGTGTGTCACATACTTTACGCCGGTAGGCTGTATGGAGTGTCCGACAAAAAAATATCTTCAAGTGAATTCTTCATTAGAAGTGTAACGTTTTTAAAGTTTCTCTTTTTTAATGTAAAGCTTAACCTTAAATGTCTGCTATAGCTTTAACTTCATTTTCGTTTTTGTTTTATTAGTTCGTGCATGACTTGAATCATACAACGAAAGATAGATCGTTGCAGAATGCAAATGGGTTGTTTTCTATGCTGTTTAAGTAATGAATTAAAAATGTAACGAATACCATATACATGTATGTACATGGGTGCACTATAGGGGTCAAGAGTGTCATAATGAGTCAATCATAGGCAAATCCTAACTCTGCAACAAAGGGGATTTCATCTGTGGAAAACATTTCCAGTAGTCAGAGACCACCCTGCCTTAGAATGTCTTCCTTTATGTTGAAAAGCCTTGGTCAATTCCTCTCATCCTGAACTGATATTGCCATTCTGCCAAAGGGTTTCAGACATTCCTGCTCTTGCATTTCCCTCCATATAGCTTTTCCATTTCCGTCAAATCTTTTAATATCTTGTCCCTTATCTCCATTCACAGACTCTCCAAGAAAATGCCGATTTCTGTTTTTAACATTCACCTGTCTCTATCTTATCCTCGCTATCGTGATATCGTTATGTTCATCTCAATGGCCATGTGTGGTCTACGGCCAGAAGTCTTATGCTCCCTGCTCTCTGTTTTCAGACGCCGAATGGATTGCCCACAGTGAACAGTTATGTCACAGCTCCCAGCATCCATCCTTACCACCCTCCCACCCAAGTGTCACCCTACATGGGGTACAGCGGCACCACGTCGGCCTATGTGACCGGCCCCACATGGCAGCCGCCCAGTGGCAGTGCTCTCTCTCCCCACAGCTGTGACATCACCACCCCGCTGGCCTTCAAGAGCACGGCTACCATGCGAGACTCCGTCCATTCGGTTGCCGCCTCGGCTCTGTGACTGTACTAGGAGCACAGGGGGGTCAAAGAGCAGAAGGAAAGACAACAACAGAGAACGAGAGCGATGGGGTAAAACACAACAACTTGGACTTTTTCATCCTGGCTCTCTCTAGATGGACCAATCTTATCGCTTTACAATATTTATAAAAGACTTGTCGGATGAGCCATCTGCCGTTCTGTATGCCCACATTCTCTTGCTCCATATCAGCATCTCTCACTTGCACAAGACAAAAGAGCAAGAGTGAGGATATGCAAACAGGACATCCTGTCCGATCTGATTTGAGCAGAGGATTTAGCAGTAAAGAACATCAGCAATGGTGTGCAGTGCACTTGGTCTGATAGTGGTGGGCATTCCTCATGAAATTGCATCATCAATAGCCTGAGTTAAATTTTGGTGCTTCTCTGTGAATATGTTGTTCTTGTATGTTTCCAAGAAAATTATTGAATAAGCAAATCTCATGTAAAACAAATGACCAGTTTGCATTTAAATGTTTTTTTCAGGGTGTTGAAAATGGCTAATGTTTAGATGTTCTGCTTTGTTTCTCTTTTTTTATTTTTGTATGTTTTTGATAAAAATCACATTTTCGTCTTTTTGGATACCAGTTTCACTTCACTAAAACTCTATGCCAGAGCTCTTGGGAAAAGTTATTACATTTATTTATTAGATTGTAAGGTACGTTGAATGAAGTGCAATTGACACGGCACCAGGGAGAAGAGGCATTATGTGGGACATTGACGCACATTCTAACAGGAGCATTTATACATGCAACATTAATGATCAGTGAAGCTGCACACCTCCAGACATTGCACAATGAAATTGAATGTATCTTATTAAAAGAGACGTGTAAAAAAACAAAAACTGTTGAATATAATTTGTTGCCTACTTTAATTCTGTTGAAAATTTTAATTATATTTCCATAGTCCTACTATATACTATACTATAAATACTAATAATACTGATCTGATAAATACTTATCGTCTCTATTATTACTACTAATTAAAAAAAATAAATTAAGTGTACTAATTATAACTACTGTAAATAATAATAGTTTAATATTTATTGTTTAATTATATACTTAAAAACAATCTCTGCTGATGAAATGAAAGATTATATAGTTCATCAAAATCCTCATCCCATTAAAAAAAAACAATGCTTTAGACAATTGTTATTAATTTAGTAGATAAATGTCATTTATACAGAGATTAAATTTTAGCAGTATTAGTTCTTCTGCCATTTGAATATTGATGGAGAGCAACCAGATGAAAAAAAGTCTGGTTTTACAAAAACTTTTGTCTCATGTGTTCAACTTACTAATCTACCAACAATAAATACTAGTCATAAAGAATAGTAGACAAAAAAGTCTTAATTTAAATGACTGTATTTGTCTTAATTTAAAAGATAAATACCATACATGGCAAATGGAAGACACAAATTTCTTAATTTATTTGTTTTTAATTAACTTAGAATTTATGCGATTCAAGCCGAATTTATTTGAAGTTCTCTATATACCTAGCAAGAGAAAGAGAAACACACACACACACACACACACACACGCAGCAACATGAATGCACAAACACTGCAAGGCCTTTCAATTCAGGTGTTACATGAATGCCCACACATTCCTGAGCACTCTTGCCTCTGAGCTTTGTCTTTAGTCAGATTTGATGTGAAATGATAAGGTTATGAGAAAAAGGAAAAGCTTATATCACTGTGCTGCATGTCATAATGGGACATAAAGCTTCCCAACTGTTTAAACACCCACTGCCTCCATTTTTGGTGGCCGAAAACAGAATACAAATTAAAATACATAACTCCATGCAATTTTTAAAACAAGACAAACACAACAAAATACATTTATATTCAGAAATCCCAATCTCCACCAACGCACCACCTCCATACTGAAAATCCACAAACACATGCTCTCTGTCCCTAATGTTACGATATACGCAGTCCCCACATGTTGCAGTGCAAACAATCCTTCTGGCAGGCACTGCTGCTGATTTGACTTGGAAAACATTTTCACCCCAACCCCGTGGTCACGGACCGTTGCTTCAGGATCGAGGTGCTGTTTTGAACACATATAATCCACCAAAAAGGCAGACACATAGAGCCACCACACATCGAGGGCATCACATGTCACAATGCACCAGACAAACTCCCCAGACCCTATTCTATTCAAATGAACAGCTTTGAATGCCATTTTCCTACTCTGACGCATTGATACAGACGTTGGCTTTGCTGACAATACAAATGCATGGACTGGATGCACATATCACAGTCGTTCATTTAATACAGGGTCAACAGACGTTAAAAAAAACCTCACAAAACAAAGGCGATGTACAGAGAACACAGCAAGACCGGCCTATTTGAGTAAAACCCACGACGTTATTGACACACGTAATAACGTACAGTCATCAAAAAAGTTGTAAAACATGGCAATCAATCTAATTAAAAAATCACTAGGCTGCGCAGCACACGTACAGTCATGACAGGAGGAAACATGACAAACACTTTAATCTTAAAGCAACCATTGAAATGGAGGAAAATGAAAACACACTTGCTCACGCGCCCACATCTGTTTAGAATTAATTCCTATGGAAAGTCAAGTCAAATGTCACATGGTTATCTTTAGCTGACTGTGTGCAATCAGGCTGAAGACAGGAGCACAGAGCACGGAGCACGAAGCACAGTAACACTGCACAGGGGCTGCGGCTGGACCAGGCCGAGGTGCTAGCTTGATTTTAAATGCCCGGCTGACCATAAGCAGACTGTTTTCCCTCATGCCTAGAAATGTGTCTTAAAGGGGTCATATGATGTTGCTAAAAAGAACATTATTTTGTGTATTTGGTGTAATGAAATGTGTTTATGCGGTTTAAGGTTAAAAAAACATATTATTTTACACATAATGTACATTATTGTTTCTCCTCTATGCCCCGCCTTTCTAAAACGTGTCAATTTTTACAAAGCTCATCAGTCTGAAAAGCGAGGTCTGCTCTGATTGGCCAGCTATCCAGTGCGTTGTGATTGGCCGAATACCTCAAGCGTGTGACGGAAATGTTAAGTCCCTTACCATAAACGAGGCATTTGTTGCATCCAGTGGGGACATAATTACTGATTATAATGACATATACTGTCTTTTTACGTGTTGCGTTGCATCGCGCCGCGCCGCGCCACGTAAACATAAAACCATGTCTGCATTCGGAGAAATGACAAACAACAAGCACTACTCTACACTGCTCAAAACTCGCGTTTTTGAATCATCAGTGGCAAATCCTTTAAATGTGAAAAACACGCGTACTTACTGTCTGTGAGTCAGAACTGCCGGCATTGTTGTCTAACGTTACTCTCCCAGGATCAGGATACAGTCCTCCGTAAAATGCGCTGCACACATCTGAATATTTGAGTTGAACTGTTCTGGAACAGTGTTGTAAATACAACTTAACCACTGATTTCTAGGCGTGTCCTCTTTTGGAAGACCATACAAAGTAGTTTCACTTTCGCAACGAAACAAACAGTGTCTCCACAACATGGCGGCGGCGGTAGCAACAACAATAAAGTTACGCTTTTTTCTTTGCGTGAACATTTGTGCGGCGTTATGCAAATCTTCCCACACAGTGACGTAGACATGTGGAGGTGTGTTTAAACGAGGCGTTTTAGGAGGGCGTAGACCAGTCTTAACTTTTATAAAGAATATCTCTTTGGGTTTGAGACTTAAGTCTTTGCAACTTTAGGGATCTTACCTATTCACAAGCAGCTTGTAACACTCCAAAGAGAAAGGAAAACTTGAAATCGCATCATATGACCCCTTTAAATGCTCAAAAGTAAGCTTCACTTTTTGCTCGTTATTATGTAAGTGTATATCTGGCTGCCACAGGGAAACCATGCAGTCTGTATTCATGATGAAGAAACGGTGAAGAAACTTCAAACGCACGGGTGAAAGGAAGAGAAAGGTTAAGGGGTTATATAACAAAAGACTAAGTTATCTGATATAATGCTTCAAATGACTTGGAAAAATGTCTTTTATGCATTTAGCGGAAAACTATGAGCACAGTCTGAAAATGTGTCTGGTGTCATTAGCCTTCGGTGTTATAACGCAGAGAAGTTGAAGCATAGGATGAGAGCCTGAGCTGCAACCCAGACTGACATCTATACATGAGTATAACAATTGCCTTCACTGTCTTCAAGTCAATGGAGTGAGATAAAACGTGACCTTTTAAGAGAAGGAGGGAAAAGTGGTCTGGGTGGAATTCAAAGGATGATGTATTGTTTTAACTCATCCAACTAGTTATCATAAAGTAAGACAGAGGTAGAAGACTGTGAATAATATGAGAGTGTATTTTCTTAGAGCATTGCGAGGCCGTCCTGATTGTTTAGATTGTATTTGCATTTTTCAGTTTTGTTATTTCAAGTTGTGCTGAGCTATGATGAATCAGCCTGCGGGCCAGGAGCGATGAGTGAGAGTGAGCTTCTTGGCTCATGACGTTGCGATGACATACTGGATTGCATTATGAAGGGGAAAAAAAGAAAAAACGAAACAAAAAAATAAATAAAAAAAACAAACAAATCAGGTGACTCATCATTGCTAGTCATTGTCACCACAGAGTAAAACCACAGAGATTGCTTTCCCACTGTAATCTGTTATTACTGATAACAAGGAATTAAAAGTAACAAACCAGTAAATTACAGTAAATTAACTTAAGCCTCAAAATTCAGATGATTTAAATGTTAAACGACAGCAACGTTTCAACAGAAATGGGCCAAAAGGTTTGGAAAACTTGGTAACACTTCAGTATAGGGACCAATTCTCACTATTAACTAGTTGCTTATTAGCATGCCTATTATTAACATATTGGCTGTTTATTAGTACTTGTAAAGCACTTATTCTGCATGACCATATTGTATATCCCTAATCCTACCCAATACCTAAACTTAAAGGGATAGTTCACCCAAGAATTAATATTTGATGTTTATCTGCTTACCC
The DNA here is from genome assembly GCA_018155175.1 of Sinocyclocheilus anophthalmus. Classification (NCBI taxonomy): domain Eukaryota; kingdom Metazoa; phylum Chordata; class Actinopteri; order Cypriniformes; family Cyprinidae; genus Sinocyclocheilus; species Sinocyclocheilus anophthalmus. The sequence continues at coordinate 355,030 of JADLZN010009768.1, forward strand.
CCAGGGCATCCAAGATGTAGGTGACTTTGTTTCTTCAGTAGAACACATTTGATGATTTATAACTTAAACCGTTGCAGTCTATCAGTCATATAATGCATGGCAATGGTAACAAAATCTATGAGAGTAAAAAAAAACATGCACAGACAAATCCAAATTAAACCCTGCGGCTCGTGACGACACATTGATGTCCTAAAACACGAAACGATCGGTTTGTGCCAGAAACCGAACAGTATTTATATATATTTTTTACCTCTAATACACCACTATGCCCAACTGCTTTGAGCGCGCGCACGGCATCCGGTGCCTGAGGTGTGTACGCGCTCTGGCGTAGTTTACGTTAATGGGTTCTGTGTTGATATCCACGAAGAGGCAATCAACCATTTCAGGCGAGCAGGCTCAGAAGTTGGGAATACGTGGAAAGTCACCACTCCCGAATGAGTTCGCGCGAGAGAACGTAATCTTTTAGTTTTTAGTCGGTTTGAACAATCCGGATAAGCGCAAGTAAGTACCATTTTGATTAGCCGTCGTACCTACAATGACTGTGCACTGTGTAAACAATGAGTGACGTATACGCGCGAGAGATCACTTCCGGCGCTTGCGTAAACTACGCCAGAGCGCGTACACACCTCACGCACCGGATGCCGTGCGCGTGCCCAAAGATAGTTGGACATAGTGATGTGTTAGAGGTAAAAAAATGGTATAAATACGGTTCGGTTTCTGGCACAAACCGATCGTTTCGTGTCTTAGGACATCAATGTGTCGTCACGAGCAGCAAGGTTTAATTTGAATTTGTCTGTGCATATTTTTTTTACTCACATAGATTTTGTTACAATTGCCATGCATTATACGACTGATAGACTGCAACGGTTAAAGTTAAAAATCATCAAATGTGTTCTACTGAAGAAACAAAGTCACCTACATCTTGGATGCCCTGGGGTAAGCAGATAAACATCAAATTTTCATTCTTGGGTGAACTATCCCTTACAACTACCTTATTAACTATTAATAAGCAGCAAATTAGGAGTTTGAGGCAAACATCATAGTACTTAAAAACAACAAAGTTGTGATGTCTAGCCCTAAGATAAGAAAAAAAACAGAAATTCATAAACTCCTGAAAGCTATGGACATTTCTAGAAGTGAATATAAAGTTTAAAGAAAAAAAAATGTAATCTGGTAGAAAACTCAAAATATTTAGTAAGATTAATTATTATTATTATTTTTTTTTCTTCGGGAAATCAACTGGAATAGTCATGAAAATTCAGTGGTTAAAATGTGTAATTTTGGAGTTTTATTTCATGGCACCCACAACCATTTTCATTTATCATAGTTCAGGAGCAATTATTGTCAAAATACAGCTACTTGTAAAGCATGGATACTTGTAACCATTTCTGGCTTTAAGATGTTTTTGATTTTATAATTATTTTATATTAAAAATCCCCAAATACTTCAGTAGAATTTGAATGCCCAAAGTTCAATTTGTGCTTTTGTCTGAATGTAACAATATGACATTGCTTAACACATTTAAGTGTTAAGAGTATCAAGAGTGCTCTCAATTTGAAACACAATTGATACGGCTATTAAGAAGTGAGACCTTGAGAGCTTTGAATATCTTCAACACGCAAAGTGACATACAGTATGACGAATTTTCAACTAAATCTAATAAAGTCAAAGTCATAAGGAAGCCATCCAGTAGACGCATCCCTCAGGCTTACTGTAATTCAGTCTTGTTCAGTCAAAAATGATTAATTTAGGTTAAAATGAGTTAATTAATGAGGTGCTGTTTCTGTTTGGTATTTTCAGTTGAGGTGTGTAGAGCTGCTGTGGTTACTATTACATATGCAGGCATGTGGACAGGTAACTCTCGGATGTCTCAGTAGTTGTGTTCTGTTATATATAAACAAGACATGGAATGTCAAGATCCAGGGAGTGACTGTGCTGTTGCAAAGCGTCTGTGGAGAGCCTACATGTCACATGTCTGAGGAGCTGTGATCTGGTTGGTGTGATTGTTTTGGAACAATCACAGCATTCTGTTTGATTGACCTGGGGAAGGATGGAGTACAGACTGATGGTGATGTGCAGATGATCGCAAGTTCTTCTGCAGCCAGTCAGATATGTATTCATAAACCAGCAGCATGACTGCACCTCCTATATTCAGAAAGTAAATATCAGTTAAAGAGCATGGATAATTGTCATATGTTAAAGGGATAGTGCACCTAAAAATGTAAATTTTGTCATCAATTATGCATCCTCGTTCCAAACCTGTATGACTTTCTTTATTCTGCTCAACACAAAAGAAGAACCAAAACCAGGTGGTGTTAAAAATATGGTCTTTTTAGTGTATGCAGCAGGTAGTCAGAAACACACACACACACACACACACACACACACCACAAACACACACCACACACACACACACACACACACAAAGAGTTAATCAGGTACATTTATATAATTTATGATTTGAACTGATTTCTCCTGTGGAATACAAAAAGAGAAATTCTGAAAATTTTAATGCTGCTCGGTACCCTACAGAATGTAATGACACCAATAGCACATTAGAGTATGATAAAAGTAGTCTATACTACTTGTGCATTATATTCAAGGTCTTCTGAAGCCATGCGATTTGTACGAGTTATGGACTAAAATTTAAATTGCTATTCAAATGTCAACAACACCAAATGCAATCGGTCATCGCAAGGCAAGTTTGAACATGCTTAAATTTAGGCTTTTATTCACATTGACAAACGTACATACATAGATCTCATCAAATATGGCAAACAGAAGGTCAACCTTACTTGCATGATGCATGAGAACATAAAACACAAAATCCCTTTAAAATTTGATCATTTTCTCACACAAATCTATCATGTGGATTCAGAAGACTTAGAATGAGTAGTCAAGTCAAGTCACCTTTATTTGTATAGCGCTATATACAATACTGGTTGTGTCAAAGCAGCTTTACAGAGTCAAACAGGAAAATAGTTTGTCAATGATGCAATAAGACAATAACAGAGTCAGTTTTCAGCTAAAGTCAGTTCACTGATGATTCAGTGATGTCGTCATCCTAGCCATATGGATGAATTTATTGGTACATTTATTGGTACATTTATGATGCATTCATGTCCTTTTTTGGAACTTGAAAATTCACTTTGTATGGATACGAGCAGCAAGTACATTCTTCAAAATATATTCTTTTGTGTTCCACTGAAGAAAGTCATACAGATTCTGAATGACACAAGGGTGAGTAAATTACAGAATTTTCTTTCTTTCTTTCTTTCTTTCTTTCTTTCTTTCTTTCTTTCTTATTTCGGCTGTGCATCTATCCGTTTAAGGTAATTCATCTCTCTCACTCTCTTTCTCTCTCAGACTTGGTCTGTCTGTGATGCTGGAACAGGTATAGGGCACTAATAGCTGATTTTGTTGCGTACATGCCCTAATGTGTTCAAGCTGATTTCTGGCAGTGGGCCTGGCGGTCTCTCTGTCCCAGCCTCTGTCCTCTGCTTGTGCTGGTGTTAATAAGGCTTGAGCCACTTCCTCTCTGCCCCGCTGTCTGATTAGACTGACCCGCTGAGTGCCGCGCGCCTCGTTAGGACCTGCTTAACGACGTCTCCCATAGGGACCACTAATTAGCCAGGACTGTGTCGTGTTAGAGGGCTGGACAGGATAGGGTACCCTCTCAGCACCCCTAAAACTAAAACAGCTTCAGTGTCTCTCTCTTTAACCCACTTACACACACACACCCTGCCTTGCCCAAGATCAGGCCTCCATTCTTTGCCTCTAATAACAAATGAGTTGCCGTTCCCTTTGTACAGAGTGAACGGGGCCAATCAAGGCCCTGAAGGGCCATAAAACTACTGATTCTCTCTCACAATTCAGATGGAGAGAGAGAGAGAGGGAGAATAGTGCTGTGGGCACTATTAGAGTCTTCACTAAGAAACAACAGCCCATGTCAGAATCAACACAGTGTTTACACAATGAATTTACACAAGCATGCCAGCTGATCTCACGCTTGTTGCATAAAATCTTCCTTGAAGTGCCATTTTTGAGCATTAGTTCTTATTCTTATTTGTCATCATACTGTATGCTAAAATATTTATATATTCTAAAACAACGGCAGTATTTTTTCACATGTTAATAGGCAGTGAATAAGGTTTATTATTTTTTAATTTACTTTTTTAAAGAAACAATAACAAAAGATCATGCCAAACTATTTGGCATAATTGTAGCCCCTAATTTAGTTTTTTACTTTATGGTTAAAAAAATATTAAAATTAGTTTTAAATTAGAAATGTAAAACATGCTCATCACAGAACATGTGTATTTAAGTCATTGTGTATGAACTGCATTTTTATTTCATTTTTGTATACTTTATTAATAGACTTTATATAAAAAAATGCAGCCTTATATCATTCACCCATTATTACTGTCTTGAGTTCTAGGATGTGAAATGCACATGGTAAAACACGTCCATATCCATTTTATGGATCCAGATCAAGTATCTACTAAAAATGTTATGGAAAGTTTATGTAATTCAAATCAAGATCTAGACAAAAGAAATGACACAAAGTATATTAGTGATTATTTTCCAGCATATAGCTCAGAACAAAAGGACAACATAATTATACTGAGATTTAGAGGGTGCTTAAATATGGTGGGTTGTCAAAACTTGCCCTTTTGTCCCCTAAGGGTAAAGGATAAACAAAAAATGTTGTAGAATTTTTCTTGTAGTTGAACCTCATAGCAGTTCTGGTTGGTTTAATGCCTCTTGTCGGGTGTAATTTTGACACCTGTAATTGTAGGGTGATGGTGTAGACTCAGGCCTTACCCCTCCTCACGGTACACAAGAGCCATGGTCTGAAAGCAGCTGCGGTATTTGATCTCCCCTGGAACGGACTGAGGACCCTGGATACGGCTTTTAGCGACATCGAAAGGAATGTTCACGCAGGACGAGACCGTTCCTGACACCAAACCGATAGCAAACGTTCTCATGAATTGCAAACAATGCTTTACTTTAATGTTTGCTGAAGATGTTAAAGGAATATTCTGTAAATTTAAAATAAAATTGTGACATTCAATTTGTAAAATAAAGTGGTCTGAAAGTCTAAAAGTTACTTTAGATGTAAAGGTAAAGGATATTCTACAAGTACAGGACAGCAAGTTGGGATGTTATTTGGACTTGACCTCAAAAAAAAAAAAAATTATGTTGAGGCACTTTCAATGGAAGTAATTTAAAAGCACAAATAAAACTGGTTATAACTTTACAAAGGAAAGGTTAATAAGTAATTTTATTCACACTAAAATCATTTTAACAAACATATTGTTTATTTCTTGCCACTACATAATTGAAACAATGAGTTAACTTTACAAATTGGCCCCATTACCTGTCGTTGTAAGTGCCTGACTATACCTAATTTTTTTCTTGAATTAAAAAAAGGGACAAGTCTAAATAAATTGCTGAAATAAGTGATGTTGATTGCACTTAACTGGACTATTCCTTTAGTGATAAAACAATAACTGTTTGATGACTGTTTTATTGGCAGAGCCATAATATTCAAAATTATGAAATAACACTCTAGTTGATACGAAAATGCAAATTAACGAACACAGAGACAATGTAGGGCGATAAGCTAATAAGCTAATAGGAGCTAATAAGGAGAAATATGAAAATATCAATGGAAAATATGCAAGTGAGTGATCCAGCAAGGGAGGACTAAAGAAATAAGTGAATAAAGGGGGCACAGAGTCAAGGATGTAAATGCAAAGCTGAAATAAAACCTCAGATCATTTTATGGTAGCAGGGCACAGATTAGAGTTTCATGAGAAGAGCGAGGCTTTACTATTGGCTGAAGCAGGTCACATGACCAAGGGCAAACTTTGGGAGAGGATTTATAAACAGAGTTCACGCAGGCAGACTGGGAGGCATATGGGGACAATTTGGGTAATTGGGCTGCGACTTGACACTAGTTACTGTACCAAAAGAAGCCTGAACCAGCACAGCTCTGACATCTAATTGGCCAGAATATTTTTTACAAATGACAGCAGCCCAGCAGTGACACGCAACATTGACAGCTAAACCTGAACGTCGCATTGTAGGGGAAGAGCATTGATGCGTAACAACAGCGCTCCGCCTTATGTATAGTTTCCACACGAAACACTCCCTTCATTGCTATTACATTTGTATCACACTTTCTCAATGTTCATAGAAAAGAGTCGCTGGTTTCATAGCAAATGCTCCTTAAATCTCGGAGCCTGTGCAGGATTTGATTTGATACCCCAGGAGAAGGACCATTGATTTCGATCCTGATCCCAAGTGAATGACTGGCTTCTTTGAAAATACTAAAAAAAAGTAAATGCTCCACCTAAAAAACCATATGCTTCCCTGCGATTTTTTTGCAATAGACAGTCAAATCAGGGTTGGTGAGCTCTGCCCTTTTGCATGATTGAGTGCTGGAGGTTTCTGGCTTCTCAGGCAATGACGATTTTAGCACCAGATGAAGGGGGATTACTAATCTTCAGTAGGACTTCAACTGTAACCCCCCCCCCCCCAACAAATACCTCAGTCTGCTTCCAATAGGAATTGGGAAAATCTAGCTACAGTTTCTCAGTGGAGCAGGGATGGGTAAATTCCATTTAAACAAAATTAAAAACTTTGTTGGGAGTTGAGCCTGGCCGGATTATGTGTATCGGAAACTTTGAGGATGTGATGGAGAGCAAACAGGGAAGGTATTAGTGAGGTTTATCTTAGCAGCTCCTCTCCTCCTCCTCCCTCTCCTTCTCTCTTTCTGTTAATGTGCATGACTGATCCCTCCTTTAATTTGATAAGCTACATGTTCAGTCATCAGCCTGTGAATAGGTACTAAAAAACTCTGGCTTTCATTCTACTTTTAAACTTGCAAATGTTTTACGAGATGAACAACATTGTAGAATCACTGTAGTTTTCGACCTATGAAAGTGATTTATTCATGTGAAGTAAATACACGTGAAAGATAAATGTGGGCCTTAATGTATCATATCTAACTATATGAAATATGCATGTAATATAAAGGAAAATGTTTTTCTTACACATTTACAAGAAAACATACAATTAAAAATAAAATAAAATCAAGATTTCTGTTTGGACAGTCTTGTATCTTTTCAATATAGATCATGTCACCCCATGTTGAAATGAACATGATTCTAATAGGTGACCTTAAATGAGAAAAAGTCAAGAGGAAATAAATAGTTTAACCAATTTTCAATAAATTAAAAGAAATAAAATGAATGTGAGTCAAATTGATCCCAACACAATAGGGGTCAATTTAATTCAGCAAAGAGTTCATGCTATGATGTATCGATCTTCTATCGGTCACATGTCTTTTGATCTGTCACACACTGTGTCGGAAAGAATGACGGAGACGTGGATCAGATAAACAATATTTAATTAATCCAAAACAAGGGGTAATCTACACTAGGAATGACTGTGACACACGAACATGACGTTAGTAGACCCGACAAAAACAGACAGCACAGACTGGGACTTAAATACATGTGGTAACAAGGGTAATTACAATATTCACCTGGATAACATAAACACAATCTAGTACGGGTGAGATACAAATGTGTCACGATAGCCACGTATGGCCGGAGGGAAAAAAACATTAATAGTCTGACTATCGCCCCCTCCCGGAAGTGCGTCACGCAGCCTAGAAACACAACAGCGGGGGGCAGGGTGGGAACTTGGGAGGAGGTCGGGAGGAGGACGGGCTCCCGGAGGGGGCCGGAGCAGAGTTCTAGGTGCCAGACGAGGAGGCGTGGAGCTCTGGGCGGACCAGCCGAAGACAGGAGGGGCTTGGAGCCAGGCGGAGCAGGTGTTGACCAGGCCACAGACGGACAAAGGTGGCACACGGTGGAGCCGACAGAGGGAGGGTCCATGGAGGAGGAAGGGCTGATGACTCCAGGGGGCCGACTGACGGCGGCAGCGGAGGTGGTGGAGGAGCGCGAGGTGGAGACGGAGAGCTGATTAGCCAGGGCGACGAGGAGGATCGGCGTACACGGTGGAGCAGATGGCTCAGGCGACCGATGCGGAGGCGGGGAGTATGGGACTCAGGGTGGGCAGAGGCAAGGGATTCGCCCAGCACGATGACGCTGGGACTGGAAGACCGCAGGTCGATCCCACTGCACAGATGGTGGGCTGAGGGCGAGCAGAGTGTCTTCCAGATGACAGTGGTGGAGGAGGCAGGAGCGGGCGGGTAGGTGGACATTTGTGAGCCTCCGGGCTCTCAGGGCTGCAATCAGGAGCAAAAGTTCTCCCTGAGCCAAACTTGGGACCTGAAGCCCTCTCTGTGACGTGGGGACAGGATTGACAGAGGGCTCAGATGAAGGAGGGAGGAGAATGGACATGTCTGCATATATATCTGCCTCCCAGTCTATTAGGTCCCCTTCAAAATCCAGCAGTCCCAGATACACAATAAGCTCACCCTCAGCCATGGTGCAGTGGGCGGAGCTCCTCTCCACGCTGTCCACGGCTTTTTCCCTCGTGGCGGGCATTGTAGCTGGCTCTCGCACCTGGTTTGACGTCACTAGCAGCTCCGGCTCTGTGGCGATCCTCAGCTCTGTCGCTCCGTGCGGTATTGGCTCATCGGTCACGGCAGTCTCGGGCTCTCCATCATCAGTGGGCTCGGGCCTGCGCTCTGCGCAGCAGGGTGATGGGGGGCTGGGCTCTGGGTCTGGCTGTGCTCTGGATCGGAGATAGACTCTCTCCAGACACCGTATGATACCTTACCTCCAGCTCAGTCCAGTGGTGTCTAGGAGGTCGACGGGGCGGTGGTAATTTGCCCTGATCCAGAACATCGAGTTCAGCGTAGCGTAGCGGAACTCAACCGCATACTCTAAGAGGGGAAGGTCCTTACAGGCTAGGGAGATGAACAAAGCGGTGAGGGGATCCATGGGGGAAAACACGGGAAACAAAAGAAACACTGAAAAAAAAAAAAACGGAAATCAAACAGAGGGAAAACATGCAGTTAAATTTTTGTGAGGTCGGGTCTTCTGTCACACACTGTGTCAGAGAGAACGACGGAGACGTGGATCAGAGAACCAGTCTTTAATAAATCCAAAACAAGGGGTAATCCACACTAGGAAAGACTGACTCACACAAACATGACATTAGTAGACTCGACAAAGACAGACAGCACAGACTGGGACTTAAATACATGGGGTAACGAGGGTAATTACAATATACACCTGGATGACATGAACACAATCAAGCATGGGATAAACTGGGTCACGGAGCACATGCGGAGGGAAAACACAACAAAACAGGTTCATATTCCTGACATGAACTCTGGAATGCAGTGAAATTCAAAATATCTTCAGATAAAGTCAATAAAACAAAAAGTGTAGTGTGACCATCCCATAATAGGTTGCACTTGTAATCCCATAAATATTTAAGGAAAACCTAATTTTCCTTTGTATTATATCCATATTTCTTATAACAGTAAGATATGATTTTATAGAACTGCATTTATCTTTTACATGTAACATGTAAAAAGCTACTTTCATAGCATGAAACTAAATTTGCAAATGTCAATCGCATCAAAGTCAAAAATGTTTTGTTGTGAGAAAAGTTGTCTCATTGGTTTTGTCCAAACAGTTCAAATCAACTGTTTTGGACCCCTTTGACTTTCAGTGTATGGACAAAAACAATCAAAATATTCTTCAAAAGATCTTTTGAGATGCACAGAACAAAGAACGTCATACAGGTTTGGAATGACATGAGGGTGAGTAAGGTGAACTATCCCAAAATCTATTTTGGGGGACACTGAAACTTACACACCGGACTGGCAGGTATGGCATCTTTAACGTTGAAGTAGAAACCAAAGTAGATGATGTTGAAAACGCCATGCCGTCCTAGGGTGGAGGTCAGGCCCTTATTAAGCCCGCGGAGACCAAAGCCGTCTGTGTTTATAATCATTCTGGCCTGTGCAAATGTAGAGGGTTGCTGCAAGGAAAAACAGAGAGCAAAAACATTAGGATCCTCAAAATGAATGACTAAGACATTTTGTAACAAGACAAAGGCAAAAACAATACCAAGACGACAATTAACAGCTGTAGTCTCTTACCACTTTGAATGAATCCCTGTTGGCCTGTAGGCTCACTTTCACTACTTCAAATGGATTTACAACCAGTGCCTCGGTTAACCCCGACCCCAGGCCAGCCACAGAGAGAGCCTAGCATATTGAAGCAGGCAGAATTACATTACAGGAGAACATGACGCCACATGACAAACGAGAAAGACACAAAGACTATAAAGAAAGTCACTTTGTGTTTAATTCAGAACAGACTGTACTTTTTAGATGACCAGTCAACACTTAAGGTATGCCACACAAATCCCATAACTCAAAGGAACAATGCTACTGTGACACTTAGCCTTTTAGAAACGTGTTTGTCCAGACGCAGAGCTTAACTTTAACCCACAAATGAATGAATGAAACTGCCACCATCAATCTTTCTCAGAGGTTAGAAAGGAAACGCAGACAGGAATCAAAGATGAGTGAACTGGCTCAAACAAAATGACTGGGACAAAGATAAAATACTTCATATGTTGCAATAACAGCTCAACTCAACTGTATGACGGAGCAAAAGGTTTCATAATTTCATACTAGCTGAACAGAGAAGCATCGGGCCTATAGCTCACCAAATTAACAGCAGTGGTCATGTTAGCACAGTCATAGTTTTTGTCTTTTGATGAAAAATGTAATTTCAGTTTACTTAATACTTTGCCATGCCATATTAATTCGTTTTGCATTTTACACTGACTACAATGTCTGACTGCAGTGTCAGAATGTATCAGGCACAAACTTCGTAAAATGTATCAACATTTTTCAGTTTAAATATGTATCAAACATTTTCAGTGCTTTAGAGACTGAATATAGCATTACGTTTTTTTTATGTGATGCCTCTTATGCTCACCAAGGCTGTATTAAAAAAAAAATACAGTAAAACATCAGTAATATTGTGAATATTATTAAAACAATTTAAAACAACTTTTTGATTTGAATATATTTAAAAAAGTAATTTATTCCTGTGATGATAATCATATTATGAAGTATTTATACATTATCTATGAAAACAGTAGTGCGTATATTTTAGGAAACGCGATACATTTTTTTTCAGGATTCTTTGATGAATAGACAGCTCAAAAGAAGAGTATGTGTTGAAAATAAAAAAAATGTATACTTGAATATTTATTATTGCTGATAGTTATTATATACGTCATTTTATTTTATATATTATTTTATATATCATATGCAACTAAATCAGTTTTTCTTCTCATTGTCAGTGAATCGGTAATATATTGCACCGTTATAATTTTCTTGTCCTACATTTCAGTATGTTTACATTACATCACCTAATCATCATCATGGTGTGTCTTTATCTCGTTATCAACAATAAAAAAATCCCATTAATCAACATTTCCGTCAGTAATTTTGAGGAAGATTAACATTGCTAAACAGACAAATAACATATGTAATAAGGTTTTATTCTTATGATTTGTAGCTCTCCATTCAAGCACTTGACCTGTATGTCAGCAGGCTTCAGGCCTACTTGAAGAGTGACAGAGGAGATCTTTGAGTGTGTTTGCATAAGGTGAGCTGGGGATAGTCCACACCCACACCCTCGATTAATACAAAATTGTGTGTGATGATTACACTTGCACATTTTATCTTGTTGTGTGTGTGTATGCGTAACCATGTATACAAGCTTGTGCATACACTGCAAGACAGTGTGAGAGCCTCATTACTCATTTTCTGTCTGAAAACCGGACATCTCCTTGACCATGTTTACAGAGCCAGCCATCCGCTCTTTCAGTTTTTATTTCTCATATTACTGCATGTCTTCATCAATCATACTGAGTCGTTTCAGTTGGGGGCGGAGCCACAGCTCAGTCGCTCTGTTGAATTCACTTACGGTCTTGGAAACGATCTCACTCAACCTCCTGCCTCTCACACACTCCGTACATCAATCTTCCCAGCGCCTGTGGGCTCTGTGTGGATTGAGATCTCTAGCTAGAGAGGGCGGAGATAGGTGTGATTGATAATGCAGGTGAATGTTTTGCCCCTTCGACGAGGCAGTGGATGCGAGTTCCGCCGCTGGGCTCAGCCGTCAAGCCTGCTGCCACACTGATAGACTGCTGTCAAAGTAATGGGCTATCTTTCACATGCCTTGCTGAGCCGCATTCGTCTCGATTACACTTCATTCCCGCTGCCAGGACGCCATGTAATGAGGAGAGTGCTTCGCTTGACTGTGAATGTGATTGTGTGTATAGTATCAATGACCTTGTGTTTGTATACATATATCTATCTATCTCGCCTGTATCAGATGACTTACTATGCCGGGTGATAAAGGAGTAAAGCTCAACAGCTTCTTGTACTGCTCAAAGGTAAAAAACTGCAAAGAAGATCAAGACAACCTGTCAGGATGTGTTTTCAGAAGCAACATGCATTCACATACATGCACACAGACAAGATGAATGCTCACACCCTAAGCAAACACAGCTCAACTGTAGTGAATGAGAACACTCAAGCTGTCAACATGACACTGAGCAAACACAAGTACTCACATAGATGACTATTAGGACAATGTATAATTATTTATATTAGTAAAGATTTGCTCAGCTTGCCAGATATTAGATAATAAAACATTGGAGGACTGATGGAGGCCTGTTAATAGGTTTAAATCAACAGATGGAGCATCATGGATTCATGGATTAATGTTGAATGAATAGAAAATTCTCTCATCCTTTACTCAACCTCATGTCGTTACAAATCCGCATGATTTATTCTGTGGTACACAAAAGGAATTCTGAAAAATATCCTGACTACTCTTTTCAGTAAAAAGTGAATGAATAATGATTTGGGGCATCAAGCTCCAAAATGACAAATGTAGCACCATTAAACTTGTGCACTATATTCCAATTTATACAATAGTTTTGTGTGATGAATAGATTGAAGATGAACAGACTACGCTCTAAAAAATACTGGGTTGTTTCAACCCAACTTGGACAAACCCAGGTGTTGGGTTACATTTTTTATTAATTTTTTAACCCAAAAGTTGGGTTAGACCATACTTGACCCAAAGTTGGGTTGAAACAACCCAGCATTTTTTAGAGTGTAGACTTAACTTACACCCTAGCTCTTCTTCTTCGCTTTCAGGGAAAAAGGGCAAAAACTGTACCTTAAAAGGTTAATTGAAGGAACACATTACTACTCTATGGAACTAATATACACTTTTTAGGGCTAAATAAGGTACAAAAATGTCCCTTTAAGGGTATTGCCCCAGTGACAAGCTGTTTTGACATTTTTTTTCTGACAGTATGGCAAGTTATGAGAGTTAAACAGAGTAGCAGTGATACCCAATTTGTGAATTGGCTAGGTCTTTAGCAGTTTTACCACCCCTAATAGGTTAATAAGCTCACTGCCATGGTTTGTGCACAAATTGTCATTGAGTCAATGATCCAGTTGTGGCAGTTACTCTTCATTTTCAGTGAATAAAAGCTTACATTTTGGTCTGTCGACACAAAACTATTACTACACTTTAAAAAACAAAGGTTCTTGATATGCTTTCAATGAAGAACCTTTAATGTATCCATGGAATGGCCGGGTGCGAACTACGGGTGAGCTAGGGGGAGCTCGGCTCACTTTAATAAGACATGGGCTCCCCTGAAAACTTGATTTGTGAAATTTTGGGGGTCTCAAAATATATTGACAATGTGTTATTTTGACGTTCAATTTCAGTTTTGTGTAATGTGATCGTTGTGGATTATTATGTGTAAAATTGCTAAAATATCATTCATTCATGCATGACGTCGATTTAAACCTAATTCACTTCAATAGAGATAACTATACATGCTGTTCTTGTCGTGAGCATCAAGGTGTGGGGGCGCTGCGGTGCAGATTCCACTCATGTTTAGTACATGTTAACGCAAAGGTTCGTAGAAAAAAATATAAACGTTGGATTTTTTGTGTTAAGGTAAGGCATGTTATTCGGAATTATGTGTTGTGGCTGGGTTGTTAAAGGTCTACGTGACTCTCGATGTCTTAGGCCTAAATGAATGGAGGAATTATGGTATTCTTCTGTAGCCTGACGACGAGTAACTTTAACCGTTGTTCATGTGAACTCAAAGACAGCCTGATGCTTTGTTTATAGACTAATTGTGGGTGGCTGTTTGTTGTTTCACTTCAATTGTTGATAAAGTATAATAGGGTAAATCCTGTATAGTGCTTGCATAAAGCAAGTAGTACATACACTTGTCGCTGTTATGTATCTTTGTAAGTCATTGTGAGCCCTTTTTTGAGGCGCCGTGCCATGCGCCCGAAACCCCCCCCCCACCCGTTGTAAAACAAAAAACACAAGTGGGGGGGGGACTCCCCAAAGTCCACAGTATAGTTCGAACACTGAACGGTTCCATTACACAAAAGGTTCAGTGGAAAAAGCTTCTTTTGAGTGTTAAAATGTTCTTCACACTAAGAAGAAAATGGTTATTTTGAGAACTGTTCACTGAAGAATGGTTCTTCTATGGCATCTCTGTGAAAACGTCCTTTTGAAACCTTTCTTTTTAAGAGTGTATGGCCTGAGAAGACAATGGACTACAGAGTATGGACTACATTTCTGATGCTTTTGAGCCCTTTTTGAAACTAAAAATCTCCAATCCACATTCACTGGAAGAAAGTCACCAGAATATTATTCTAAATGTATCTTTTTGTGCTCCACTTAGGAAAGAAAGTCAAATGGGTTGAACGACATGATTACATGATAACAGAATTTTCATGTGAATTTTCAGGTGAACAAGTCCTTTATGGTAAACGGTTAAAGCATGTTGAGTCTACCAAACCAAAGTGTTCCAATAATGGAATTAAACCCCTTCCAGATGTTTTTTTGGATTGGAAAAGTGAGACATTAATGTGCTCGCTCTCCTTTCAGACACTCATTTGGAGATGCCCATAACCTACGGCCTAAAGCCACAGTGAGTGCTCATCTAAACTCAAGAGTGTATATACGTACTGTTTATTCATGATACTAAAGTGAGGCCGGTGGCAATCTTTGGCCATATAGGTCAATATTGGGAGTTCTCAACAGCAAACACATGTGGCATAACGACAAACATAGAGAGAGGCTGAGTGTTTTTGATCTTCCTGGCTAAAGCCGGTACGCTGAGGACACACGTATGTGGTCTGTGTGTATGCTTACACTCGGAAGGCCAGGTTGCAAAGATCAGAGCATGTATGGTTTAAGTGATGAGTTTAAGCTCAAGTCAAATGTGGTTCCTGTTACCTTCACTGCTGTCTTTGGGGTCTCGGCCAAAATGGGGGGGGGAAGGATTCCCTTGTAGAAGCCATACACGCTGTTGAGGAAAAGACATCGCTCACTGGTTTTGAGACACATGATACACAAATGAAGATTTATGTACAAGCCACATTTAAGCATCTACTTGGCCAATTATGTGTGCAGTAACGAAACAACAAAAACAATTTGCATCTCATAGAAAATTAATTTCAATATGGAATTACAGTTTACCATGGTAAACACCAAGGCTAGGCTGTATGGGTGATTTGCTCCAGTATGTACTTTAACTAATTATGTACTAACCCTCTTACCACTTGATTTTAACATCATTACAAAAAATTCCTTGAAACTGTGAAACCCAAGAATACCATAACAATTAAATATTCTTATTCCATTTTCTCAATTTTTACAAATAAGCAAGTAAGTAAGTGAGCAAGTGAGAAAGTGAGTAAGTAAGTAAGTAAGCAAGTAAGTAAATACATGTTTTAAAATAAATGTAGACTTTTTGGTAGCAAGCAAAAAAATAAAATAAATAAATAAAAAATAACCACACATAATGGTCACATATATAAAGGAAACAGGGAAAATAAAACAAAGCTAAACAGAATTTATATGATCTGAGGTTGAGGATACATTCTGAAGGTTAAGCCCATACTTTTACTGTCACCACTGGAAAAAAGCTGATCAAAGCAGGCAGTGAAAATGCTGAAACCGGGCATATTGCAGTGTGAATATGGGCATGGAAAAATATTACTCACAAGAAATGTGCATTAGGAAAGATAATTGGAAGACAAAGCTACAGATAATGCAACAAATATATATATCAGATATAGTCAAAACATTAAAAATAAATAAATTAATAAATACTACTACTACTACTACTTCTATTACTACTACTACTACTACTGCTACTATTTAAACTTAAACTTAATATCTGAATCTAAAATATTTAAATCTGAGTTTAATGTAATTAGCAACAGAATTAAAGCTAATGTAGATTCGATGTAAAACCAGAAATAAGCAGATTTAACTATGATTCTGATTATTGATTGATTGATTAATGCAGCTGAATTATTAGAAGACTTGACTGAATTTGTGTTTAGGCTTAATCCTAATTGGGGCAACCCATCTAATGTGTCCAGCTGACTTAAGTAAATGACCAAGTGGCTTGAGTCTGTTACACAGACACAGATGTGACTAATATTTGTAACTATCACACATCTTGACTCATGGTGCTACACATAAGAATGCTGAATCCTACTCTGATGTGTGAATACTATGGAAATCCACCCCCATTATCATGTATTGAGCTCAGTTTCGCTGTAATGCACTACTGTTTCCAGGGTACTGTTTCTAAACCAGAACAGGTTAAACTGGTCTAAACACACAAACGCACCAATGGAACTACATTTTTAGGTTTTCAATGTCTAAAAAGACAGTGACAGCCAAGCCATCTCTTGGCATTAGAGTCAAAACGTGAGAGATTCCTCAGCTTCTGCTATATAATTAATATTATGTTATTAAGAGCGCATAACTGTCAACGTATTTCTTTAAAGAAAGCAGCTTTAAGGGATACTTATCAAATAATAGAGTTAGAACTGCAAATAGACATAGACGGTAACCCTTGACAGGTGTCTGTATGATAAGCAAATTAACCCAAACAGTATTTGTCTTCCAACAGCATTATCACTAATATCTTTTCTCATTTGAATATACTTAGAAAGCTGAAATATGTTTGAATTAATCTAGATATAACCATGTATCAAGGCTACTTGCATAACTGTCGTGATAACGTTTTAACGGCACAAATTGTATTTTCATGTAAAAGTGTGATAGTCAAATATTTTCTTCGATTTTAAATATACAGGATCTCATGGACATTCACAACCTGCTTTAGCAAACGGTGACCAAAATAAGTGTCGGCATTTTGAGATTCCAGTCTGATCAATGCTTCAGCATGTTCTCGCCACCCCTAAACGCAGACATGTGCACTTTGAGAAGCAGTCATTGTTTGGAGAGCACATGTACTTTTTCTGAAGCTGAAACCTGACTCTGTTATGCTTTCTGTCAAGCTGAAAGTCAGGACAAGCCCGAGCAAGGGGAAACACCTGAGCTTTTCTTCTCGCTCCTCATTCTCTTATACAAAAACTCTGCAGTATGGTAAAGAGCTAACATTTACCGAATTGTGCGTGTAGTTTCGGCATTGTAGTAATATGTCAAAAAGAAAAGGTCTGTCATTGGATTTATTGTGGTGTGATACAATTGGTTAGTAGTAGGGATGACAATAAATATTGATGCCTAAAATCATCAGGTCATTCAGCCTCTTTTTAGAGCTGTATTAGCTCAACTTTATTGAAGACTTTTAATCAAAGAAATCAAAAGACGATTTCATTCTTTGAAGTCCACATAATGCCAATTTTAAGAATTAAAGTAAAGATAAGGATTATACTATTTTGTTTAGAATTTGGAAGAAGTTTACCAGGAAACAAAAGAAAAAAACGAATGAGTAGACAGATGCAGTCATTAGTATTTTTTACCATCAAACTGGATCATGCCTCAAAAATGTTCAATGAAATATCTCAAAGGTATATAATGTTTAGGGCTGTCAAAAAATTTATGAAAAACATGATATGCTTATTAATCGAATTATTCACAAATAAACGGCAAATTAATCACAATCAATCGCAATATCTTGGCAATACAATACATTTCAGTTAGGTAGCATTAATAACAACGCATCAGATATAATAAACTAACAATAAACAATACGTTCACAGCATTTATTAATAAGTTATTGTTAATTTCTACATACAGATTATATAGATTTATACAGATTATAAATACACATAAATATATAAATCAACATTACTATATTGTGACCGAACACGAA
This sequence comes from Sinocyclocheilus anophthalmus, assembly GCA_018155175.1. Lineage (NCBI taxonomy): Eukaryota > Metazoa > Chordata > Actinopteri > Cypriniformes > Cyprinidae > Sinocyclocheilus > Sinocyclocheilus anophthalmus. Next base: position 373,240 of record JADLZN010009768.1, read on the forward strand.
AGAACACTGAAAAATAGTACATTTGTAAATTAACATTAATCTTCACTACTGTGTTGGTGATTTGTTTGAAAGAAATTTTATTTTATAGTCAAACGATGCATTAAATTGAGCAAAGGTATACAGTAAAGACATTTACAATATAACAAAAGATAATATTTTTCAAATAAATAAAAAAAAAATCCTAAAATGTTTTGCCGGGTCTCAAGAGATTAAAACAGAAAATAATTATTTTAAATTGTAATAATATTTTACAATATTGAGTTAGCTTTAAAAAAAAATGCAGCCTTGGTGACCATAAGAGACTACTTTCAAAAACATAAAAAAAATCTTAATTAATCCAAACTTTTGACTGGTAGTGTACATAAATGACTTGCTTAAAAATTGTAGTTGCTTGTTGTAACAGAATGGATTAATAATTGTAAAATTTAAAGGGGTGGTTGACTGTTTTTTTTCTGGGCTTGATTGTGTTCATGGGGTGCAGTCTAACATATGTTAATGCTTAGTTTTTAAAAAAAAAAAAACATTATTTTTCAAATAATTTACATTTATTCCACACCTCTCTGTCCCTTCTCTGAGAAATGTGCTGATCATTTCCTGCTTTTATGAAGCCCTTCCCTCAGAAATAGGCGATGGGCTCTGATTGGTTAGCTAGCCCAGTGTGTTGTTATTGGCTAAACCGCCTCTAGTGCGCGTCTAAACGTCCCGCTCCAGTTGTATTGTAAACAATGGCGTCATTAATATCGCTTATCAGTTTGAGCTCGATTGAGAAGCAGATGATATTATTGAATAGGATTGTGCAGAACCTGTGCAAGCATGGCTTTTATTGGTAAGCCAATGTTTTTTGTTTGTTGTTGTCTAATACTTTTATATATGCTGTTATTTGTAAATGCAACTGCTTATGTTAGCTTCTAATATATAGTTTTATCCTGATTAAAACTTTAATACAATACGGCAACTGCACGCACATCCATGTTTAACGCTTCTCATAGCTATGTGAAAATAAGGGTATAATTGTACCAGTTCATTGCTGGAGCTGAGCTGAAAGAGAGAGAGATGCAGAGTGTGTGCAAAGCAGGGGGACGCGAGGAACAGTATTAAGAACCGCTGCTTTAGAACATTGATTTTGAAACTTGTGAATCCATTAGAATCGTTAGAAGACAGAATTGCGATTCATATATGAATAGATTTTTACTTGCACCTCTAGTTCTCTTCCTCTTCTCTAAAGCAGCGCAGCATGGCATCGCCCCCTTTGATGTCTTTTCCCGGGGGTGGGGTTTATCTGGTTTTGTGATGTCACGAACCCGGGAAGTAAATTGTTGTAGTACCTACCAGCCATTTTTGTAGGCATTAAACTGCCAGAATTTTAAAAGACGATATCTCTGTTTGCATTGAACTTTCAGCTTCGTAACTTTGCAGATATTGTTTATGCTCAAACAGCAGCATTACACACTAACTAACGTTAAAAAAGTGAAATCGCAATGAACCACCCCTTTAATAATATAAAAACATTAAATTGCCATTACAAAAAGTATCAGTCAATTTATTGTTTTTGAATGCAAAACCATTGTTTTGTCTGCTCTTGGAAAGCTTAGTGAGGAGCATTGCTGCACGTAACACAAAACAAAAACAAACAAACAAACAAAACCAAAAAAACTCCTACATGGCTCTTGTATAATGAGATTAGAGCAGAATTTTCATTTTTGGTTGAACTATCGCTTTAACAGCCTTCCTAATAACTAAAGCTTCAGCTCATGTAACATCCATGTATGCGTGTAAGAGGGTTAGTAAAAATGAAACAGATTTCTCAGTATCAGTTCTAGCATGTATTGATATTGAACACACGTGTGTGGACAGGGTGGACAGAGTAGCGTGACAGCTGCATGTGAACCGTTGTATTGTGAAAACATGTCCCAGCAGTCAACAGAGATGTCCTCGGCTGATTTAGTTGGGGTGTAAATATTATCGTTTCTGCGAACAGAGATGAGGCGATTAGCGAGCAAATTTGCCCACGCCGTGACTGCCACTCCAAAACCTCTGACCCACACGCTAATTACTAGTACCACACATCTCATCGGATGACAAACAATCTCTATTTCACCAGGATCAAGATGTGTCAGATGTCTCAAGCCTCACTTGTCAGGTGAGATGGCAACAGAGAGGCATTGTGTCGAATGAAAGAGTTTGGCAGAGTGGGACCGACATGCAGGGCTTTTGTCCGGCCGAAATGGAAGGCCTCCTCCCGTCGCCCCCCTTGTAGTGCATGCAAACACCGGCCACGTGTTTCCCGGGTGTGGTCAGTCTAAGAAACATCAGGTGGTGAGATAAAGCTCCAATTTGCTACACACACACTTAAGACCCCATTTGACTATGCCTGGTTTGACTATGCCTGAATGCCAATTTGACTCTAAATGTAAGCACGCAGTTGGCCCTCATAAGCAAATGCTCACACATTTAGGTACGTGTGGGCCCAGCTGCTGGAGTTTGTATAGGTGTGATTTGTCTTTGATTTGCATCAAACTCCATTTCTCCCATTCAACTCATAGCCACATCCTTCAACATGACAAAAGCAGAGGAAGGAAATGATACATTAACCAAATTGGATAATGAGGCAAAATGTTTGATCCCTGTTATGGGATCGACCGTCAATGAATCATTGGGCTGATGGGAAACGTATATGGAATATTTACATTTCGATCTTTATCTACTGTAAGTAAGTGTACAGTTGTGATATTACATGGGTGACTTTGAGCTCTTCCTGTCCTAACCCTTGTCAACAACCTGAATGATGATCTGCAAATATTGGCATTTTCCTCTCGAGCCTTTAACCTTGACATTAGTTTGGGGCGGCACAATGGCTCCAGGCTCATGAATCAAGGAGTGAAGAGATGAGAAGCAGGGACGTTTCTTGAGCTTTGGCTTGAAATCAAGCATGACAGACAGAGTAAAACAGCACAACTTCATCAGCTAATTTCCTCCAGTGATCAATGCAGAAAAGTAGCTCAGAAACTTATCTGATCATTTGAATTTTAACTAGGAGAAAAAAAATGAAATGATATTTATGAAATCAATTTTGTACTATTACTGTTTAAAATTGGGGCAAATATGTGGTTTTCTGTCCGGTCTTTCAGATAAACAAATGTGTTCATCATTGTGTTTGATACACAAACATATGAATAAAAAAGCATTAAAAATGGACAACAAATATGCCATATATCTAATTTTTACATAATAATGATTGTGGCTCAGGGTATGCAACTTAAAACTGTAAAAAATAAATATGGTATGAATTACATACATATATATTTACTTTAAGAAAAAAAAATTTAATATAAAGCAACATAAACCTTCATTTTTTACGTTTACAGGAAACATACATTAATACATACATCATTCCTGTTTGGAAATCAGTCATCTAAACTTCAAAGAATCCACTAAAATGTTGTGTGCTAAACTGTTTAACTACTATATTTTCTTATGCATTTCATGTACAACATAAGAATTTTATTATATAGTCTCTTTTGCTTACCGAGTATGGCAGCAGACAGGCTTGACAATCAGTGGTCAAGTGGAATTTTGTAAACAAACAAACAAACAAACACTTAAATTTAGAAATTAAATTCAGAAATTCAGAAATCAAAATCATACTCATCATATAAGAGGCATTGTCATTGTATTTATGAATGACCAATAATAAAAATGAATAATTGCGCACAACTGCACAATAAAAATTAAGCAGAACAACTGTTTTTAATAACAATAAATATTTCTTTAGCACCAAATCAGCATATTAGAATGATTTCTGAAGGATCATGTGACACTGAAGATTAGAGTAATGGCTGCTGAAAATTCAACTTTACCAACACAGGAATAAATTACATTTTAATTACATAAATTACAATATATTTAAAACGTGAAGCCGGTGAAAATAATAGACTTATTTCAAAAAAGCCTTTTAACAACTGGCCTTCTACTCAAAACACCAACAAAAAGCTCTATAAATCACCCTTGACACATACTGTGAAATAATTATGCACAATCAAGCTATTTAAATATGTGATCAAAAACTATTAGTACTTTCTTTCTATGATGATTCACACATGCTACATCGTGACGCAAGTGAACGCTCATAACATTTCAAACAGACTTGGAGCCAATTTACAGATGGATCTCCAGCTCTGAACTTATTGGTGTGTGGAAGCCGAAGGGCTCGGGTTTCTACCACACAGAGGGGAGGACCGAAGCAAAATATGGGCCGAAAGCAAAAGTGCTATGCTGGCGCATACAGCAAGAGTATGTTTATTTTCAATAATAATTCCACAACAGTAACTCCGACCACCATTTGTGTAAATTAAAACTAAGTGGTTCAGCCTGGGGCTGATCATGCTACTGGATACCGTGTGGTGATTCCAGCCACAGCACAAACAGTCGGAGAGTGATAATTGGTTTAGAAGAAAGAAGAGGCGTAATCTGCAGGGGAGGCCTGCGGGATGCAGCCGATGACAGCTCCATGGAGAGAGAAAGTACGATGGATCTCGCAATGGCCAGTCAGAGCCACAGCGTCACCTGGGGCCACACGCACACATCTATTCTCACACTTTGCTGCGGATCCACTGTAAAGCTTTAGATCCACTGTAAAGCTGTCATCTTGCCATAAACAGAGCTTTCTTTCAAGCCTGCACAGTGTCTGGGATTTGACGCGTGCCTCATGTTGTGTGGCGAAGGGAGAAGAAGAAAAACTGAAAGGAGAGCAAATCATTTGGGGAAGGAAAATAAAAAAGGAGGAGGGAGAGACAGAAACAGATAAATCTCTGCCTCTAGCACTCTACGTCATATGTGTGATTTCCTATGAGCAGAGGAAGTTAACATGACACATGTTGAGCATGCCACTGCAAAAGCATAATATAAGCCTATTACTTCACTTACTTGTCCAAAATTGATGGTTTAAAGTTTGTGATTTTTTTTTTACACCAGGTTTACTACTTTTCCAAAGCTCAAAACATTGCCTGTCACCAGGTGTATGTTGTTACCATGCATACAAGAGACATGTGTGCCTAGTTTACACTGAATACATGAAAACAGCACATGAGAAGTACTGAAAGAAAACATTACAAACCAGAAGTGTCATTCACACTTCCAACACTTCCAACTTCCAAACCTAAACAAAAACTGTACCACCAGACAATCCCATATTATATATCATATAAACTGCACATTTTTTAAAGTGTTTTTAGTGATGTTTTATTTTGGTGCAAGATAGTCCTGGTAGATTAGTACATACATTTTGAAATTCTGAATGAAATTATTAACGTCAGAGAGTGACAGAGAAATTCTGATGGTATTGCAGTACAATACAGTATAATGGATGGATGGATGGATGGACATACGGATGGACAGACAGACAAAAAGACATTTATAACTCACCCCTCAGTGCGAATTATAGTTTTGAAACAGTCTCCAAGGCCTTTATAGTTATTTGGGTCACCCTTCTTTCTCTGGATTTTGAAACCTGAAAAATATGTCAACTGGTCACCATAAGACTTGATTTACTCAAAACATTAAGTTACAATACTTGATTCAGAAATATTAAAATAACTTTTTCAACCAGTGAGCTCTGTTCCATGGATGGCATACTATTGGCTTATAATCACTAACAAAAATTGACCATGGTAATGTACTAACCTGTAATATACTACTGTAATATAATAATAGATTAATATGGGATCATTTCCAAACTGTGAAAGAATAGTCTTATTTATGTATTTACTGTATTTATGAGGCCTAATCACAAAAGTATTTCACTCATGTAATGGCTACATTTCACATTTGGGAAAAAAGCCAAATAATGTCCACAAGAAAAAAAACAATGATTACAAATTCATAAATTCTGGAAAACATCACTCCCACACATACATTATGTTCAACATTCCTCCGCCTAGATGAGTGAGAGATCATAGAGCATGACCACCATATGATATCAATTATCTGTGTGCAAGAAATGTGGGACACTGGCTAATCTTTGCAAAGTGTCGACACAAAATTTAGACATCTGTCAAAATCCAAACCGCTCTTCGCTCCTGCCTTCTGTTCCTTCTGAGGAGGCTATTACTTTTTTCGGTCCCTTTAGCACAGCAGAGAAGTCAAACATTTACTTAACCCATCCTTACCAAATAGCTTTGCTTCTCCTATAGCCATAGACCTTGTAGCTGCTAACTTTGTCGCTAACATGCTAGTAACATGCAGGTAACAGTTCTGCAGTTCCGTGTAAATTTTTAATACGATACAAATGGTCAAGAGATGTTTTTGTAGCAACAAGCATGCTAGTAACTCCCTAATAAAGGGCAAACTGAACCGTGTAAATGTTTAACGTGGTTCCAGCGCAGAGTGCAAGTTTGGGGAAAGAGATTTAAAAGCAACGCTAGGACCTTAATTCCGACACCACACACTATGATTTGTTTATAGGCCAGCATGCCAAGACAATTTACAGGGGTTCAGGCTGGGTATCTTTTTTGGCACACAGAGACAATAAATAAACCAACCTTTGGCCTCCAAGCGTGAATAGATGAGCTCAGACCCCAAACTCTGAGTGGAAGACACAGAATGAGAAAGATTCTCATCATATGGCTTTGACTGCCATGTCAAGAGGTCAGCAGTAAGTCATCCAGGCGGGTACCTGATGGGGCCATTAAAAGTGCCCTGGTTCCATCGGATGAGAGGGTTTACTGAGGTGAGCAGCCTTTCATATCGGCAACAGATTAACATCTTAGAGGGGTGTCCCCAGCATCCAATTTTGTAGATTCCCAAATAGCTTGTAACTCGTGCCTAAGAACCAGTTAAAGAAGCATCATAAACGAACGTCCAACACCATATTAAAGAGAAAGAAGAAAAGAGGGACTCTGAAACAACAGGCAGTCAAGTGAGGGGGGATGTAGGAATGGGGGCATGCAAAAGGATGGGGCACCAAACCAAAAGATTTAAGACCAGTGAAGCTTGTAAACAAATTTAAATCCATCCTAATTAAAGGCACATGAGAGCAAGGTCAAGGAACGAAGTTGGCCTTGTCCCACCAATACCACAGTTTCCATTTCTGCAGTACACTGGGTTGGCCCAACCCATTGCAGCTCAGAGGTGGCAGGGCCATGGTCCGCTTTCAGCTGCCTGACTCCAATGCTGACCTTGGGGTCATCTCATTTCCTCATGCCCCTTGCCTACCCTGTCATAAAAGCCTCGGACCAAACGTCACAGCCCAGGGAATGGAAGATAATGGGGATGATTTGGCAGCAGAAGATGCCTCGGGACTTTCAAAAAGCTTCACCAGGCTTCCCTCGCTTACTGAAAGAAGTTCAGAAGAGAAAAGAAGCTTAGGACAAGGTGAACGTTCTTGTCTTTACTTGAGTTCTCTAGCTAGAAGATCATGAGTGCACCTTTAGACAGATTTGGAGATAGATATTTAAAGAGTTCACTCTCGAGAAGAGTTGAGGTCTGATTCAAGTTGAGGTCTGATTCAAGTCTTGGAGCCAAGTTCCCGGTTGTAAAGTCAACAAACAGAGGAACTGTGAAAAGCCCAAAGGCTTTGTTAAAAGATCCGGCTCTTAGAATCCTTCTCAAAGCATACCCAGAACGAAAAGATACACTTACAGGTGACGATATCTGTGAGTTCATCAAAAACCTCCAATGACCTTCTGTACTCTGTTTTTATAGGACTAAAGCGTCATCGTGCAAAGCCAGGTGAGGGTGAAGGTAAGGCCAACATGGAGCTTCTACGGGTGAAATGAGCACCAGGGGGTAAATAACCCTACCATCTCCACCTGACCCCAAACTCCCTGTAAAATGGCAAACTCTGAACGCTCTGACAGGAAAGAAAATGAGAATAAAAAGCTGGAGAACACCTCCTCTTTGTATTTTTATAGACAGAAGTGAAGTGTTTCAGGTCCAGGCTGAGTGCTAGGGCCTCGTCCCCTTTCAGACCCTGTATGTAATGGGCTAGCACCGGGTCCGACAGGGGGGGCTATGCCCCGCTGGAAGACAGGCTTGATGGGTTGAGGCCTAATAATGATGGTGTTAAAAAAAAAGCCCTGTGGGAAGGGCGGGAGGTTACTGGGTTGATCAAAAGGCTTGAGTTTGATGAGTTTGCCTTTAAAGGAGCAGGCCAAACTTTTAAAAAGGTCTCTTAAATTTGCCTTGTTAAATAAAGGATTAATCCCCCAAAGAATGGAGCATGGAGTGGGAACTGCATTATTTCATTTATGACTATAATATCAACCCCATGATAAACAAGGTCCCATGAGCAAGGTCCCCTTTTTATAACTGAAACTTTGTGTCTGTAGCTGTGACAGGAATTTTTTTTAAATGGTTGACATTTGATATTGGCCGTCTATATTTCCAGTCTGGTACAATGATAACCAAATATTGTATGGTATATGTAAGGCGAAAATTTGCTGGAAAATTATGTATTGGCTTCAATCACTCAGTCCATGAACAATTAACAGTTTTTTCAACTGTAAGAATGGTAGTAAAACAAATATCACTATGGATAATCTCATTATAAACTGAATTATTCACCAATGTTTTTGGTCATGGCATTTTTTTTTTATTATTTCAATTATTCAGTCTTTAATTCTTAGTCATGTTAATATGTTTTCCATTTGCTGCCTCTGACCCAACAACACTTTCATCAAGAGCTGAAATGAAAGCAAAATTAGAAAAAGCGAAACACACGTGAGCAAGGTTTCTTTTGCACACAATCAGCGGTGCATAAGAGAATCCAGAAGGCAGCATTAAAAGGAAATCAATTTTTTACAGCCAGACAGTTAATTTTAATGAGCAGGATCATAAAGATGGCAGACGTCCATTGCAATGGTACGTGAGGTTAAACCTCTGTAACCTAAATGCTCCAATATGGCAGAGGACCAATCGACCGTCTGTGATCATGCTATTTATGAATATCAATTAATGCTGTGTGACAGCTTTAATCAGACTATACAAAAGCAAAACACCTTTGATACTTGAGTAGCAGGGTGAATATAAATGTAAAACCAATTAAATGCAATGCAAAACCACAGGGAAATTTGTCTCTTAAAACTGTCTTGATTCACTGCAGACATACATGGCTGCTTTCCTCTGTTCTTTTGGCTTTTCAGGCTAATACTGCTGGGGCCTGTGGCTGAAGGTGGCCTATAAAGCTGAGCCTTTGGAGGGAAGGAGATAAAGCAGAAGAGAAGATGGAAGATTGGGCAAAGGGGAAGTGATAAAGTCATGGCGCTTGTGATACTGCATGCTTCCAGGTCTCGGTCTGGGTTAGGAAAGCTTGGGTTTCAGTGGCACCACAGGCCAACTTGACCCACTGTGACTGGTGTAATGAAGTCGCCCAAGAGGGGAGGGGTTGGTGGGGGACAAGGAATGATGTCCTCAAGATGACCAGTTTGACACCCACAAAACGCTCCCCTCTGACACTCATTCTGATTTGTGCCTCAGGTTTCCAAACTCTGGCTGACCTTTTGTGAAAACGTTGTGTATCACTTTGTTAAGACATTCCAAACACAAATAAGTGATGATTAGGGATATGCAAAGCAACAAAAACAACTAATCAATAGTTATGTTTCCATCCAAAGATGCAAATTTAACTTATGCACAATACTGGAATATCGCATAAAACATTTGCGAATAAAGCACCGTTTCCATCCAACGAGTCAAAGAGAACAAAATCGCCACTTCCTGATAAACTGGCACTAAATATCTCTAAGAAAACTAGGAGAAGCCACTAAATATGATAATTTTCATATGTAATAAATTACTTGCGCTTCAGAGAGAGCAGACGTAACACAATAAATGCGATCATTGCTTTTATAGGTGTTAGAAAGTAATTATACAGAAATACTTTGATGACAGACTTTCCTCAGGCATTTCAGAACGACCAAAACAACATATACGTACGTAGATGCTGTGAACGACATCGGTCCGCTGGTTAGTCAATTTATCCCATCTCATAGCGCAAAGTCACATGACTTTTTCAATGCACATGGTGGAATTTATTCATTAAATGTGTTTCCATCGTAGTTTTTGCACATTTCTTCTTATCGGATAAAAAGTTTATCCAACTCTGTTGTGCGCATACGTTTTTTTATGCGCATTTTTACAATTTATGCGCATCTTGGCGTTTCCATCCAGCAGTTTTTGATGCGATAATCCAAAATGCGCATAAAAATAGGTGGATGGAAACATAGCTAGTGGTTTATAGGCACAACTACTTGGCCGAAATATCAGATTGAGAGACTCTGGATCATCTGTCTCAGTCCGGCTTAGTTATGGCTGCTTTGAAGTAAGGAAATGGCCGACTAAGGATGGTGGAGACTCCTTAGACAGCAGGAGACTAGCAGCTATTACACAGACGGTCAGGACAGTGCAGAGCATGGTCATCAATACTGCACTCACACTGCTTCTTCAGCAACAGAAACCGGAGTCTCTGATTTACAACTCTACATGTGCACCTCTCACCCCCTGCCTTGTAAGAACACGGCCACTGCAAAACAAAACTCAGAAGGAGTGGTTAACAGATGCTGTGAGGTGTATGACAGACACAGGAGACAAACGAGTTTTCATCAGACACTTTACTGCTTCTCTAAAACGGGTCATTTCAGCACGCTGGGACATTTTTGCTTTATTTAGTATGTTTGTAACATGCATTTGGGTGTTTGTGACAACTCCTTCAAGCAGACCTGTTTAATACTAGGTCATAATGTACAATGGCAGTCACATCAGCAGGTCACACTGCAGGTACCTGCTCCATCGGCACATTAGTAGTTCTTTTTCTAGAATCTGAAGTCAAATATTTTAAGAATAAAATGCGATGGGTGCTTGCCTGTGCAAAAATGTTTTATGATATTTTGGTCTCAATATGACTCTGGTCCATCCTTTAAAGGGATAGTTCACCCTAAAATGAAGTCGCATCATTTTTTTTTTTTTTTTTTTTTAACTCCCCCTCATGTTGTTTGACACATTCTTCAAAAATCTTATTTTAATATATATATAATAGATATACTGTATATATGTATAATATTATATAGATTATATATATATAATATGTATATATACAGTGTGGTACGAAGTATTCAGGCCCCCTTAAATTTTTCACTCTTTGTTATATTGCAATCATTTGCTAAAATCATTTAAGTTAATTTTTTTTTTCTTCATTAATGTACACACAGCACTCCATTTTGACAGAAAAACACAGAATTTTTGATATTTTTGCAGATTTATTAAAAAAAAAAAACTGAAATATCACATGGCCCTAAGTATTCAGACCCTTTGCTCAGTTTTTAGTAGAAGCACCCTTTTGATCTAATCCAGCCATGAGTCTTTTTGGGAAAGATAAAACAAGTTTTTCACACCTGGATTTGGACATCCTGTGCCATTCCTCCTTGCAGATCCTCTCAAGTTCTGTCAGGTTGGATGGTAAAAGTTGGTGGACAGCCATTTTTAGGTCTCCAAAGATGCTCAATTGGGTTTAAGTCAGCGCTCTGGCTGGGCCATTCAAGAACAGTCACAGAGTTGTTGTGAAGCCACTCCTTCGTTATTTTAGCTGTGTGCTTAGGGTCATTGTCTTGTTGGAAGGTAAACCTTCGGCCAGTCTGAGGTCCTGAGCACTCTGGAGCAGGTTTTCGTCCAGGATATCCCTGTAATTGGCCGCATTCATCTTTCCCTCGATTTCAACCAGTCGTCCTGTCCCTGCAGCTGAAAAACACACCCGCAGCATGATGCTGCCACCACCACAGCATGATGCTGCCACCACCATGTTTCACTTTTGGGACTGTAGTGGACAGGTGATGAGCAGTGCCTTGTTTTCTCCACACATACCGCTTCTCATTAATGCCAAAAAAGTTCTATGCCTTGGTTTTCCCCCCCCCCCCTCATCAGACCAGAGAATTTATTTCTCACCATCTTGGAGTCCCCCATGCGGGCTTTCATGTGTCTTGCACTGAGGAGATGCTTCCGTCGGGCCACTCTGCCATAAATCCCGACTGGTGGAGGGCTGCAGTGATGATTTACTTTCTACAACTTTCTCCCATCTCCCGACTGCATCTCTGAGCTCAGCCACAGTGATCTTTGGGTTCTTCTTTACCTCTCTCATCAAGGCTATTCTCCCCCGATAGCTCAGTTTGGCCGGGTGGCCAGCTCTAGGAAGGGTTCTGGTTGTTCCAAACGTCTTCCATTTAAGGATTATTGAGGCCACTGTGCTCTTAGGAACCTTAAGTGCAGCAGAAATGTTTTTGTAACCTTGGCCAGATCTGTGCCTTGCCACAATTCTGTCTCTGAGCTCTTCAGGCAGTTCCTTGACCTCATGATTCTCATTTGCTCTGACATGCACGGTGAGCTGTAAGGTCTTATATAGACAGGTGTGTGGCTTTCTTAATCAATTCCAATCAGTATAATCAAACACATCTGGACTCAAATTTAGGTGTAGAACCATCTCAAGGATGATTATAAGAAATGGACAGCACCTGAGTTAAATATATGAGTGTCACAGCAAAGGTCTGAATACTTAGGACCATGTGATATTTTCAGTTTTTCTTTTTTAATAAATCTGCAAAAATGTCAATTCTGTTTTTTTTTTTTCTGTCAATATGGGGTGCTGTGTGTGCATTTTTAATGAGGAAAAAAAATAACTTAAATGCTTTTAGCAAATGGCTGCAATATAACAAAAAGTAAAAAATTTAAGGGGGTCTGAATACTTTCCGGATACCCACGTATATATATATATATATATATATATATATATGTATATATATATATATATATATATATATGATCTATATCTATATATATATTGGTATATAATAATTATCGATATAATGTATAATACTATATATATATATATATATATAGATATATGTAATATATGTTAGTATATATGTATATTATATATAAGTATATATATATAATATTTAATATTATATCTATAATCTATCTAGAATATATTATATATATATATATATATAATATATACTATCTATATAATAGGTATATATATTATATATAGGTAATCATATAGCATAATATGTATATATATATATATGTATATGTATATAATAAATATAGTATAGTATATATATATATATATATTTTTTTATATATATATATATATAATATATAATATAAATACAATTTGATAAGAAGTTTCAACTGTCCATACAATCAAAGCCAAAATCAAAGCCACTTTCATTTAAACAATTTTCAAAATATCTTAATTTGTGTTCCACAGAAGAAAGAAAGTCATAAAGGTTTGGTTTTTTGGTTGAAACGTGATATGCTAACAAAATGGAAATGTGTTTAATATAGACATACTATATCTAGATGTGTTCCAACAGTTCTACTCTTACAATTACTTTTATTACTAACATTAGAACACCATTATTACCAACACACAGTAATATTCATATGTCACGCTATCACACTCCTATTCTTCCATTGTTCCATTCCAGGAAAGTGAAAACATCCCTTACATTTTAAGCCCAAAAATGAGCAGAGCTAATTTGTTAAGGTATGTAATCTTTCTATGATGAAAATTAGTTTCATGCTCAGTGTGAGTAGTTTTGGTGCCAAGTTTCATTCTTTTTACATAAACACACATTTAATATAATTTAGTCTCAGTAAACTTGAGAACACGGTCAAGGAATGGACTTTGGTGGTTTGTATTATATGACGCCAGAACTTTTGATATCATTTCAGTCTTTAGTAATTACCTCAAACTAACTATTTCTGTTATTATTACTTAAACCGTCCCAGGTTATGTATGTAACCATGGTTCCCCGAGGGAACGAGACGCTGCGTCGGAAAACGCTAGGGGAACGCCTTCAGCGATACCAAGCTCTGAATCATATGTGTAATCAGTCGAACGATGGGCGAGACGTCCGCGGCGGGTGACGTCATGACCAGGAAGCTTTAAAAGGACGTGAGGTGCCGCCGGCGCTAGCTTCTTAGGAGTGAAGCAAGCTCTAGTAGGGATGCCGGAAGTATGGCCTTGCGACGCAGCGTCTTGTTCCCTCGGGGAACCATGGTTACATACGTAACCTGGGACGTTCCCCTTCGGGAACTCGAGCTGCGTCGGAAATGCTAGGGGAACGAGAATGCCCACGCCGCCAGACTTACAAATCCCTGCCCAGTTGTGGAAGCTAGGGTGAGAGAACAGAAGAGCCTGGAGTGGCTAAAGTAGGCAGGGCTCGCCATCCCGAAGGCCAACTTCTGGAGGAGTGAATCTTGACCCCCAAAGGAGAGGGGAGATCAGAGGACTCGAGGCTATGGAATAGCATCCTGATCCACCACTTAGCCTAAGCTTCTCTGGCCAGAGGCCTCGGCCTCAGCACACCGCAGAGGAAATGTGTAAGAAGAGGGTGTCTTCCCCCTGAATGGCCACAGAGAGGGGCGTGGTAGGCCGCAATGGCCGCCACGAAGTCCTCTAGGGTGGAGTGGGTCAACCCTGCGGATAAACAAGCCTGCAGGAACTCCAGAACTGTACCAAATGGGCAGTTAGCTGGGTCGGTCCTGGCGGTCTCCGCAGATACAGTTTCCTCGTGGAGGGAGCTCTGGATGGAGGATGGTCTCAACAACCTCGGTTGAGAGACCGGAAGTTATGAGTTGTGCCTCCTCAGAGGCCACACCCACAGCTCCTGGCGGGGGCGTGCCCTCCGCCTGTGAGAGGAGATCTCTCCTGACGGGAATCTCCCATAGAGCGCCATCGAGGAGAGAAATCAGGCCTGAGACCCAACTCGGCCCGGCCGGAACGGGGATACTCACAACAGACGGGCCTGTCCCGGCGCACTCTCTCCAGAACTCCCGGGAGCAGAACAATCGGGGGAAAGGTGTTCAGACGAAGTCTTGGCCACGTCTGTACCATGGCATCCAGCCGCAGTGGAGCTGGATGAGTCAGAGAGAACCAGAGGGAACTGTGCGATGTCATCTGAGTCGCAAACATGTCCACCTGAGCCTGGCCAAACACTCTCCATATCTGCTTCACCACCTCGGGGTGAAGCATCCATTCCCCGGGCCTCAGCCCCTGCCTCGACAGGATATCTGCTCCCTTCTTGAGATGCCCAGGAATGTAAACTGCTCTCAACGAGAGGAGTTTGCCC
The DNA here is from genome assembly GCA_018155175.1 of Sinocyclocheilus anophthalmus. Classification (NCBI taxonomy): domain Eukaryota; kingdom Metazoa; phylum Chordata; class Actinopteri; order Cypriniformes; family Cyprinidae; genus Sinocyclocheilus; species Sinocyclocheilus anophthalmus. The sequence continues at coordinate 388,362 of JADLZN010009768.1, forward strand.
TGGGACCACACAAGTATCTGGTGCGCCAGCTTGTACAAGGGGCGCGAACGCAGAACTCCCTGGTGGTTGATGTAAGAGACCACCGTTGCGTTGTTACCAACATATGGTGACCTCTTAGGTCTGGGAGAACTCGAAACATGGCCAGCATCTCCCGACAATTGAATGCCATGTCAGATGGCGACCACTCCACAGACCGCGGGCAGGGTGGCCACTCATGACCGCACCTCCACCGGTGAGGGATGCATCCGTCGCTAGCATACGCGGCAACAAGGAGCTCCCAGCACTGGGCCCTGAGACAAGAACCAAGGTTTCCTCCACATGTCTAAGGCACGTAGGCACCTCCGCGTGACCTTGAGCATGCAAAGCGGGTTTCCCCTCGGGGAGAACCCCTTGTTCTTGTGCCACCACTGTAGGGGTCTCATGTACAGCCGGCCAAGAGTTATCACGTTGGACGCAGCTGTCATCAGCCCAAGCAGTCTGGAACTGCTTGACAGTGAGTGACCGGCCTTCTCTGACTCCCACGACTGCCGTGAGGATCGACTTGATCCGAGCAGGGGACATATGTGCCTGCATCGTGGTCGAATCACACACCACGCCCAGATAAGTAGTTCTCTGTACTGGAAAAAGCACACTTTTCTTGGCGTTAAGTCTTAACCCCAGCTCTTTCGTGTGAGCGAGAACAACATCTCGACATCCGCTCTGACTGAGCTAATATCAACCAATCGTCGATGTGGTTGAGTCGTGAAAGTGTGGGGTGAGAGTGCAAGGCCTAAGGAAGAACCAGTATTGGTAGACTTTTGCCCCCAAAAACGAACCTCAGGAACTTCCTGTAATGAGGAAGGATGGAGATATGGAAATATGCGTCCTTCAGATCGATCGTGACAAACCGTTCCTCGGACCTTATCTGATACACACTTGTTTGAGTGGGGGGGGGGGGGGGGGGGGGGGGGGGTGGGGAAAGCATTTCCTGAACGTTCAGTCGTATGACTAGCGGTTTCCATAGTGCAGATCTAAAATGGGACACAACCCCCCACCATCCTTCTTCGGAACAATGAAGTACCGGCTGTAGAACCCGGAGTCTGTCTCGTGCGGAGGGACCACCTCGATGGCCTCCTACTTTAAGAGGAGTAACTACTTCTTGTTCTAATACCCGAGCCTGCTCGGGACCCACTAGCGTGGGGGTGACCCCGTTGAATCGAGGCGGACGAGAACCGAACTGGATTCCGTAGCCTCTTTCTACAGTACGCAGGACCCATTGAGATACATTTGGCAGTAGTTTCCACGCTGCTATATAGTGTACTAAGGGAATCAGTCTCTTGAGACTGATCTCTGGTGTGCCCAGAACGGCTAGTTCGGTGCCTTGAAGCATCTGCACACTGACAGGGGACCCTGAACTAGCTGCTCTGGGGACCTCCACATAGGCCGCGAACCTCTCAGTGCTGCTACGTTGCCAGGCGGTAACTGAAAAAAATGCTCGCTGGAGACCGCTGCACCCTGGAACACCGGCAGGGTTGGCAGACCGACCTCCTGAAGGCACTGAGGAGAGATGGGCACCGTGTAATGCGGTGTACACCGTTCTTCCCCAGAGGGGCATGCCCTCAGAAGTCCTGAGCCATGGGCATCGGGACTTTTTGGCTGAAGTCTCCTATTGAAAATGACGGCGCTCAGACCCACGTCGTCTGCTAGGAAGACTAAACCACAGCCTGCTCGGGGCAGGACCCAATGAAGCACGCTTGGCAGGGGCTCCCACACCGCCAGGTGACCTCCTAAGGGAACCAGTCTCGCGAGACTGGCTTGTGGTGCGCTTAGAGCAGCTAGCTCAGTGCCCTGAAGCAGCGGACTGGCAGAGGACGGCCGTGCTAGCTGCTCTAGATACCTCTGTAGAGGTAGCGAGCCTCTTAGTACCGTACGTTTCCGGGCGGTAACTGAGAAAAGCGCTCGCCAGAGACCGCTGCGCCCTGGAACATAGCGGGTTGGCATACTGATCTCCTGAGGGCACTGAGGAGAGACGGCACCGTGCGGTGTGAACCTCTCTTCCCCAGATTGGCCTGCCCTCCGAGGTCCTGAGCCACAGAATCAGGACTCTCATAGCTGAAGTCTCCTACCGAAAACGACGGCCCTCAGACCCACGTCGTCTGCTAGGAAGACTAGACACCAGCCTCCTCGGGGCAGAACCCATCTAGGGCACTGAGGAGAGACGGGCACCGTGTAATGTGGTGTACATCGCTCTTCCCCAGAGGGAGCTGGCCCTCAGAAGTCCTATTGGCCTTAGGCATCAGGATGTTTTAGACGGAGATTATCCAGCGAGAATGACAGTCCGCAGAATCACCTTCTGCTTGAAGCCTTCGGCCTGGGAGCGCCACTCTACTCTAGACTCTGCGGAGTACGAGAAATGAGGCCCCCAGTATGAGGGGTTGGAACACGGTGGGTTGGGACTGCTCCGGCCAGCAGCCCCTGCAAACCGCCTCAATCTCCTCAAAGGAAGAGAGGTTAACGCGTGCTCTCACTCGAGAAATTTATATCCCCAGAGCCCCTGTATATCTAACTTCTCATAGTCAGACATATACTTCATTTTATTCCTCAAATTTAAATGTAATCAAACAACCAGACGAGTAAATACGTTCTAGTGTAGTAAGATTCACATCAAAAACCAAAATGATGTAATATATGCGCTGCGCGCGAGCCATTCAGTCACATGAACAACATCAATCTCCTTGACAAACAAACGAGCTCTAAATCTAGCAAACACGGGTGGAGATAGGAAGAGCCGTCTCCAACCGTCTGCTCGATCATGAGCGATCTCCGCGTTCCTCAGTCGCCGCCGTGCCTCAGCAGCAGCGGGACCGCAATCGCAAGATCACAGGCACGGACACTCTCCTCGGAGCGTGCCCGGCGAGAGCGGAGCGTTTAATAGCGGGGGGAACACAATCCGCCCCGGCTGCGCGAGCTCCGCTCCTTAATAATGCTGCTTATTATAATATAAGGCATAATATTGTTTGCTTGTGTAACTGATGTTTGTGCAACTGGCGAGCTCTTTGACGCCCTCCGTATCAATCTCCTCGGAGAAAGACAGGCGGAGCGTCGCGCCCTCTCCCCGGTGGGAAGTACCGCAGCGCGGGCTTCCGAACCCTGAGAGCGGGCGCCGGATCTGGTGATTAGCAGATCCATACGCGAAACCCACGAGCACAGCCGCCGCTCCGCCTCGGCGAAAGCGGGGCCGGCACCGCGAGGAACGCTAGTGAAAGCTCCCTCCTCAAAGAGAGCCCTCTGAGAGCGAAGCAAGGCAGTAACAACTATGCTTCGCTCGCAAGCAAACCATGCACAGGCTGTGTGTGTCCCCACTCGTGATATAACTTTATCTTTGGGCAGGGAGGAACACACAACCTACAACGTGGCCTGCTCTCGCCTTGAAATGCTTTGTCCTTGCATGAGCTTAGACATAGCTGGAGCTTATAGACTTTGGACAGACAACAATAAATAAGACTCACAGAACATAAATCGTGACCGACACACACAGAGAGCTTCGCTGAATGACAGAAAGCTAGCGCCGGCGGCACCTCACGTGCTTTTAAAGCTTCCTGGTCATGACGTCACCCGCCGCGGACGTCTCGCCCATCGTTCGACTGATTACACATATGATTCAGAGCTTGGTATCGCTGAAGGCGTTCCCCTAGCGTTTTCCGACGCAGCTCGAGTTCCCGAAGGGGAAACGATGTTCCATGATCTGTGTTAAGTTAAGAGTCTATATTGTACTTCATACACCCTGGCGAAGACTTTTGGCCAAAATATATCAGTGGTAAGCCACTAATATAAAAGCTTTTTAATTCCCTTTCTAAACCACAAATAGTAGTGTTGTGAGTTATTTTGGACTGGCTTTAGATTTCCCCTTTATAATGAAACATGCCACAACCAATGTTCTGCTGACTTCTTTCACTGGAATGGGGAGAGTAGTTACTGTCCGCTCACTGATGTGATTGGAGTCTTGGCTTCCTAAGCACAGAGAGCCACAGTCGGATACCTGTGTACAGTTTACACCATCAGAGGCATCAGCCAGGGCAGGGTAGGATTAAGAGATCACTGGAGCACAGCTGAGCGACATGCTGCTTTATTGGGCCAGATCGGCTCTTAGTCCTCTGAGCTTTGAGCCCTGCTGTTTAAAGGCTGGTTGAGGGATTCCATCAAGAGTGCACCAAGGTTCAGCCACCAGTCGGGGGTGGAAGCTTGTGGGCTCCTCTCTCAGCGTCACCGTTCCTGGGGACAGGACGTCATCTGTCACTGCCCTCGTCAAACATTTATATCGCTCTTTCAAGCGTGCTAGGATCTGACAAAGGATGTGTCATCACAGCAACTCTCACGAGGAGGTATCTCCAGGTTGTTTTAATCACTAGCAGTGGAGGAATAAGTGTGTAGACTGATGGCAAAAGAGACTGAGAATGGTGGATTACTCAACACTCAACACGCAATGACAAGATCAGTTCTGCTGTTTTATTTAATGAAAATATTTGTAATGTAATATTAACAGCATATTTATTATAAATTAAAACTATTTGAATCAGACTCATTATTTACCAGTACAAACAGACGTAAATCAGACAAAAAAAGTTTTATATATAAAAGTTATTATATAAATGTATATTCTATTATAATAAATAATATAATGATAATATATTTTAATAATATTAAATACATACTTTGCATGAAATATTTGTTTTTTGTAATATGAATTATTCTTATTTAATTATTCCATATTAATATATACAAAACCATATAATTTTTTTCAATAGAGCCATTTATATTATTACGCAGTTGACAAAAAAATCGGTTTACCAGTAAATACTGTCATAAATCACATAAACCTTCCTCCCCCATTCAAAAAAGAACATCAACAGAGACTGTAGGAGGGGCTTAAGGCTTGTTTAGGGTTGGGTGAAGCGACGTAACCGGAGACCTTCAACAAGAGCAATGCTAGCTCGTTCCTGGTCTCTAATGATTGCGGCAGGGCGGCCGGCATGATGATCAGAGTCAGATGGGGTGCCCCGAGCAGCCGCCCCCTGCCGAAAAAAAAAAAGAAAAAAAAAAAAAAAAAAAAAGTGCCTCCTGACCACCCTTTGGTTACCTCCAAGTGAGCTGAGACCAGCCCATGAACCATGTAACTAGGTGGTTTCCAGGTTAATGAAAAGCTGTAACTGCAGTCTCACTGTCTCCTTAGAAGTCTAACTAACCCCCTACTCTCACCCTGGCAAGCCCCCTTTGAAAAAAAACGGCAACATTCCAACCCAGAAATGAGCACCGTTGAACACAAATGAATATAAGTGGCACATAGACCTGTCCTCTTCTAAGAGACGTTTATTTGTAAAGGACTGCTCTCATCTGAATATATGGTGGCGTCTTATGACGGTCAGAGGAGGAGAGACCCATAATTTTACGTTCAGCTGGAAGTGCTTGATCCTGAATATAAACAAGTATGAAGAATGGTAGTAAGACTTTAAAGTAAACATTGATTTAACCTTACAAACAATCATGGCCTTGAAATACATCCTCTTAATGTTCTCCTAATCTGCGTCCATATGTTTGTTTGTGAGTTTGTGCACATGTCTGAGATCGACGGCCCCCTCAGTCGTTTAATTCCTGTCTCTGCCTCTACATGGCTCCAGCACTCTCATTTGCACAGGGTAAATATGTATTCCCAAGTATACATTTTTTGTCAGGTTCCCCTCAGATAAAAAGCCTTTGATTCCACTAAGGCGGCTTGTTGAAGAAAGCAAAGGAAAAAAAACTGTTCACTCCAGTTGGCATCTAATTTGGAGCAACGGACGTTAAGGCGGCAGCCAGTCACTAATAGGAGCCATTCCTGCAGCTAGCGTCGGGTGCTGGGCATTTGTGCTTCTGCAGCTCTCTAAGACCTATGCTAATAGATTTCAGCTCTACTAACCCTTCATTCTGTCAATTAGCCTGCTTTAGTGTGACTGAAAACCCAAGAGAGAGAAAGAAAGAGGTACACAAGTAATATAACAACTCGATTTTTACATTTTCTTCAGAACATCTGAGTAGCTATCATCAGTTGGAAACTCATCACAACTATAAAGCCTTGTTTAAAAGTTATTAAAACAATTTAAGCATTGAAGTTTGAAAGTTTATTTGCCAGACAGACAGCCAGGTAGATGAATAGACCGACAGATTGACAGAATGACAGACAGAACGCTAGAATGCTAGAACGCTAGATAGGTAGGTGGGTAGGTAGATAGATAGATAGATAGATAGATAGATAGATAGATAGATAGATAGATAGATAGACAGACAGACAGACAGACAGACAGACAGACAGACAGACAACAGAAGATATGAATATAGCTCATTGTCTGATTGGCTGATCCTCACAATCTAAGCCTATGACAGATAGAATGATAGAGCAATTAAACAAAAGATTAAATGGTAGGACGATAGAATGACATATATAATGGTAGAATGTTAGAAAGAACGGTAGAGCATTAGACAGAGACGGACGGACGGACAGACAGACAGAGCAGTTGTCTGATTGGCTGATCCTCTCAATCTGAGCCTATGAATAATCTGGGCACATATGCGCACCACACTCACATGCGTTATGCAGTTGAATGGATTCTCTCACACTAACAGAGAAACCCACAGAAAACAAATAAATAAAACTGCTGCTCTTTACACAGGGCTTTTATCACTTCTTGAGGAAGAGCATTACAAAGAAAATAGAGAGTGCACTTTTAACCCTGACCCTGTGTGAGGAGAGAGCGGCCTAACTGTGGCCTTACCTGTAATAAACCCTCAACCAGCAGCGCCAGATCCTAAATCACTCTACTGGACTCTAGAGTATCGAATGTCGCTTCATACAAGTGTACACACAGAGACACTGCTGCAAACAAACACATGCAAATAGACACAACGAAACACAAACAAGCCACCTTGACAAGCACACTTCCTCTTCAAAGTACAAATATCTAATTATCATCTCAAAAAGTTTATTTACCAGAAAACGGTAGCGGAAAATGTGAAACTTCATAGCGTATGTGTGAGGGGTGTTAGTCACAGAGCCAGAGGTCTTGGCAGGGCACCTAGAAGCTGTAAAGGTTTAGTACCGGCCCACAACCTGTTTACTCCATACTGAGCGACTCCAGTGTGAGGGCCCTGATTCATTTTCTCTTTCCCTCTCTTCAACATTCCTTCTTTCTTGCATGACTGAGGGAAAGAGGCATTGCTTCCCAAAAGATTCAGAATTGATTGGTTTTACTAATGAGAATTGTAAACAATTTTAACAATTCTGACTAACCATAAGTAAATATTAAACAAAAATACTAAATATACAAAAAAATTATCCTGATGAAATGCATGATGTGCTTCTTTAACTACACATTGTCACATGAGAAACTAGTGAGTGACCATTAATTTAAATTTCACTGTTAGCTGTCTCAATAAGATAAAACAAAACAAACAACTTTAGTTCGGGAATAAGTCTATACTGGTCGCACTATATAAATTCAGCCGAGGAGAGCATAACCCTATAAAGTCTGAAATATGAAATAATAGTCAAAATAAAAATCATTCATATATAACGATTTTTTTTATGGAACCGTAAACATTTAGACAAACTATAAAAAATATATATTTTAAAAGTTTGCATGTGTTTTTTTTAATTATATAAATTATATTTTTTCAGAGCAAAAAGACACATATACTGCATTTTTTTTATTATATAACAAACGTTATAACAAAAGGCCTTTTACTTAAAAAAAATTATGAACTATTAATCGGAGGGGAAAGACATGTTGTAGATTGTGTATAACAGATTGTTTTGATCATGTTGATAATTCAGAGTCCTGTATTAAATATGATACAGTAGGCTCTCTAGGGTTAAGGAAATGTTAATATTTCAGTTGGTGTTCCATCTGTATTGGTGGAAGAATGCACGTGCAAGAGCCGTTAATAAAAACAAATACCAGCCGGTGGCGTTTTGTTAATGCAACCTTAATTCACAACTATATCCACATATTCTCTTTCACTTTTAGAACCACAGGCATCGAAACAAAGGATATAATTAAGAGAAATAATGAGGTAAGTATGTGAGCAATTTGAGAACATTAAAAAGTATTACTTAAACATTGAGGGAGAATGAATAAATGATGCATTTCTTTTTCCACAGAAATATTCTGCTACTGCCACAAGAAGTAGAAAATGCCTAGCCCTGAATTAACAACAGAAAGGAACAAGAGAGAATTACATGATAAATTATATTTGACCAGGTCTTCACAACATCCAATGGGTGCATCAAGCAGATCTCCACAAGACCTATAGAGGACAAAAATCATAAGTAATTATGTATCTGCCCTATTAAAACCGACATAAATCAGTCATTAAAATGGGACATGAGCACAACTGAACATGTTATTATTCGCTCACAGGCCATTAAGCTGTCATTGCCAAATGCCAAGCTTTCTTTCCTTCTCTTTCACTCACTCTTGTCATATTTCACTGAGCTTTTTAAGTAATATTTCAGTATAATCCAATTTCATTCAAGACCATTCAAGCCTTTTTGCATTGTACAGTGACTTTTTTAACTGCACAATCATCCCAAACACAGCTTTGTTACATACAAATATCCACAAATATTTCACAGCGTTAAAATGGTGATGTATTAAATACTACGATCCATATATTCATGAATACAAATAAAAAGTCACAGATGTTGTATGTGATTCCATTCGCCGTCTGTCTGGGTGCATGTGTGTGGTTTGTATGTGTCTGTATTCAGTAGACGAAGGGTTTTCCCCTCAAAAATCCCTACAGTTCCCTGAATTCACATCGACAGGAGCTGCTTGGCCAGTAGCCAGCTTCTTCACTCTGATCTTGTTTTTGCCTCCTTGCCACTCCACTGCAACTGACAAGCGTGCGGTAAGGGATCTGGCAACAAAATGGCCTCCGTGCAGAGATGTGGGACATTGCGCTCGCCTGGCCTGCAAGTCATTACCATCATCCATTTTATTCGGTTCCAATGTGCTGATGGACGTAAAATCCCAAAGTATTTTCGAATCCTATTTTATCTGGACCGGCCCATAGAGAGGCTGCTGTAATGGCCTTCCTAATGCCAGAATTCCAGTTCATATGCACTCCAGCCATGACAGAGGGGGTGAGGGCTGTTTAACATGCTGAATAATGAGGATTTCACACCGCAAAACATGGCAAATACTTCAGACGTTGCTACCACACAGATCGGGTTCCATTTAAGGAAGATAGTGAACAACAGCTGAAACCGTATCTGTGTTGGGCTACAAGTTATGTAAATAGTTAACAGCTCAGTTTAGTATCTGTTTTGCACTAAACAGTTCACAGAACACGTTTTTTTGTTCAAGGTAGCCGTAAACAAACAGATTGAGGGGGTGTTAGATAGGTGCAATGCACTGAAGAGAGATCGTAGAGGCGCTTTTGGGCAATTATGCATCTGCATCGCAATTCTCAGCTCCGTTCAGGCGTTTACTTTAATGGCTTCCTTCACAGATTCCTCTATGTGTACACAGCTGCTGAGAAATATGCTCCTATTCTAATTTCTTCCATTAAATGTATTGTCCATAAACAAGACATTGCCTCCTTGGGGATTTCCCAGGAAAGTAATAATCAAGAGAAATTCCAAAGAGGAATTGCAGTCCACCATTATGACTTACAGACAAAGGTGATACAGACAGGTTTGTGTTGACTGTTTGCATGTAACGTGCATCTTTTGTACATTAATTTTCAACGCTGACATGAGCTTGAGGAAGATGCATCAGTGAGACAAAAATGAGAGGAAAGGAGGCAAATTAGGTATGTCATAGTCTACATGTCGCCCAAAGTGATATAACGCTGTAACGTTTATCATTAATTAATCACGGCTGCCAGGGCATCACAGGGGAAAATAATGTTACGCACTCAGGAGACACATGTTTTCCATTTCAGCACTCTATCCATCCTGAGGAAATAAAAGAGAAGGAGGCCTGGGAGAGTCGTCTCAGCAGCGAGACAGCTGGATGAATAGACCCATCCATACTTGACGATGAGGTGGAGCGGTAAAGTCATATTAATGGTTATGTCTTTTTAAAATGCCATACCATTTGATAAACCTTTTTATTGCGGAGTATTAATTTTGTGAAGTAGGACATCCTCCTTGAACAGCATTCTTAGCAACCTATTACTTACCTCAGATTTTAGTGGCAGTTTATTTTAAAAATTTGAATTAGAGTTTTTTGTTATTTCTTTAAAAGCAATAAGTCACATTGTTAAACTAAAATAGGACAGTTTGCATAAACGCTGTATAGAATTCTTGACAAAGCCATTTGAAAGTTAAAAAAAATAATTTGAAGGTTTTAGGCCTTATAGACAAACAGATTGACCAGTTTGAAATGCAACCTATAAATTTAGGTATAAATATATATTTAGCATATATAGCATCAATGATGGAAGAACATTCATTTCCCAGAATGACATTAACAGTTGAATTTCTCCCACTTCCTGTAATTCCAATTCAATATCTAGAAGGCGTGGCCAATTCAGATCAAATCCCAACTAATGAATTAAATAGGAACCCATTTTTCAAATACTCCGGGTTCAGTACAAGGCAAGATCAATTGTGTCATAATATTGATTACCACAAATTAATTTCCATTGATCCTTCCGTTTCTTAAAAAAAGAAAGAAAGAAAAAAGAAGCAAAATCTGGCTTACAGTGCATGTAAGCCACAATGAACGATTTCTGTTGTTGAAAACTTTGAACAATGACATAAAAATGAACGTAGGTGCATTCAAAATAAGCGTCACATTTTAGTTCTCCAAAAATGTGCCCCATTTACATTCATCGTAAGTGTGTCACTATTTATTTTAAATGAAATTGAGGGACCAGTCAAAATTATTTTTTGTGGTAATCAACATTACGCCACAAGTGCTGTTGATTGAGCTTAACTTGTATTGAACCCAGAAAATTCACCAACCCTGCATGTTAGTGTTGACAAGAATGTTGTCTCAGGACCAAAAAAAGTTTTTTTTTAAAATCCCAAAACACATGCTACTAGTCAAAATCACGGTCACTGTTGAGGCAAATGAGGAGGAAGCCTGAATCCGTGTGAACCCTGTTGCCGCTCGGAACTGTACAAGAGGGGCTCGTAGAGGATCAAAGGTAGGAAGCAGTGAGTAGTTGAGAAAGCCTGTCACTCATTTGAGTCTAATGAACTCCATGTTTGGCGGAAAAGAAAAGAACACCCTAGTTAAGCAACAACACTCGAGAGTTATCGTCTAAGAGCTTCCAAAGAGGGGAAAATGCACAAACAAGGTGAGAGGGCCAAAGAATAAACCACAGCCATCGTTGGCATGTTCCATATGGGTGGATTTAAGTGAGCAGGAAAAAGACAAAGAGAGGGGGGCAAGAGATGAAGGGACTGAAAGGGAAAGCAAGACTCTCCCTACACAACACTAGCAAGTAATTAAACTGGCTTAAGTGGATGCAAGCTGTGCTCTTGAAATCAGAAAGCCTCTGAGCTTCAGCCACACTATATGAAGAATTGGTGATGTTGTTGGCCAAGAAATTATTGGTAGAAAATGGGAACCACGATGGGAACAGGGCTGTCGGTAAGGGGCCCAGTTTGATACAGCCTACTCATTGGACCCAGGGGAGAGATGATCCACCCATTTAACATTTGTCTCGGGCTCTGTAAATTTTAGCCCTGGATGGGAACAAGATCATTTTTGTACACTGGACAATAGGACTGGGTAAAAATATAGATTTTTCGGAAACCTATTCAACATTGATGATGCCAATAATTATAAGAAGAACCATTATTAATAATTGAGCACCAATAATAATTGATAATAATTAAGTGCCAAATTAACACGATTCAATCAGAATGATTTCTGAAGGATCATGTGACACTGAAGACTGGAGTAATGGCTGCTGAAAATTCAGCTTTGCAATCAAAGGAATAAATTACATTTTAAAACATATTTAAATAGAAACAGTTGACCGGCAGTGTATACTGTATGTGCGGTGTGTATATATTATATTCTCAGTGTATATACACATATATGCTAGATTCCCATACGATTTAAGGATAATCTCACAAACGCACACACAAATTAAAATTTACAGTAAAAAAAAAACAAAAAAAAAACGCAGGACTTGCCCTCACCGGAAAAAATACAGTTGCAACGTTTTAGGTTTTACGGACTTTTACTTGGGTTTTACTTTACAGTAAAAATCTGTATTTTTTATTAACTGGTATAATACCCACCTACCATAATATCACAGTGTTGTTATTGTTATCTAAAACAAAAACTATAAAAATATTTTTAATTTAAGTAATTCTAAAATAAAATAAATATTAGGTGAAAAATTCAAACCTAAACAAAAATGTGTAATGTTGCTTTGGCAATTAATTAAGATAAAAAAGTACTAAAATTACTAAAACTAAATAGAAAAAAATAAGCACAAAAAATTACTAAAATGTACACAAATTAAAATGAAAACTGAAAACATAAAAATCTAAACTCAATAAATACTACAATAGTATATAAATAATACACTAACACTGGTATCGATACCCAGTCCTTGGACAACAAAGTTTTACTCAGCAGTTTCTACTTTCTTCTGTGTTCCTACTGCATTGCAAGGTTCAGCAATGTTGTTTACTCAACAAAATAGTTGTCACTGGGTATAGAACAGAATAACACAGCTCTGCCATGTGTGGTGGTAGTGGCAAATGCCACGCTTGCACTATTTGCATGTTTTCCTTGACAGCTGAGTACAAGCTGAGCATGTCAAGATCAAGACATTCACTGGATGCAGAAGCAAAGAACATGATTGGCCACCCTATCAGATCTTAAGTCAGGCATAGCATCATGATTGAGTAATATTTACTGAATTCAATTGAATGGAAAACATGAGCCTCATTTTTTTTTACTTCCGTACAGTACTTCCGTGTTGAATCATTGCATTGGTTCCGTTTATCAGCTCCCAGTATCTACCTAAAATAGGAATGCAAACGACAACCACCGATTCAATATGAGCAGCTGCTGGCAGCAACATCTAAGTTTGCTTTTCCAAGACAGTTTTATTTTACAACTGATCAACTGTCACAGATAATTCATTAAGAAGAGCGTAATCAAACATGATCAAGAGCATGCGCCCTTCTGATCCAAAAATCTCAGGCTTCCCCATCCAAAAGCTCTGTGGCATTATGGGATTTCTGTAGCTGTCAGCACATGCTACTGTTTGATCATGTCCCTTAAGTGGAGTAGAGAGTGGAGAAAGTGAAGAAATAGAAAGTGTCTTTCTGAGCTCCTCTGCAATATTGTCATTTAGTCAAAGTGCAGGCAGAAATTGACCTGCCATCTGGTCGGTGTTTTAGACTTAGTTCTGCCTCAGTGAGTGACTTATCATTGAGTTCCATTATTTGGCATGTCTTTTGTCTCGGAGTCACAATAGCACTGACAGTTTCTGTCATCTACGGCATCTATACCCGCAGTTACATGTGAGAGAACAGCCACACATGCTCTGCAACAGATTGACAAGGAGAGGCGATTGCCCTCAAGACGCTGTCACAAACTACACTCTGCAACAAAGAAATCAATACATGTTTGTGAGTTTATCCTTAGTGACATCTGTTTTAATGACGAACTCTTAATCATGTAAATTATTTAACTTACATGGAAATTTTGACGTAAGGTTTTCCCAAATGAGGCGTGGGGGAACCACATTGTACAGGAAGTCATCCTAGCCAGGTGAGTAACATTCTCCATCAGAGAGAAATATGAGACACATGACACATACTAAATGTGAGGGGCATGGCACGTACTCAGGAAGTGCAAGACTGTAAATTCCATGTCATACTTTTGGAAAATATATAAATAAACTGAAATTTAATCAAATCCAATCAGAATCAAAATAATTCTGGAAATGTGTAATTCTTAAAAAATTGTTTTGGTAATTGAAATAAAGCTATAACGTAAAAGTAAAATCTAAATATTACACTGAAAAAAAGAAAAGAAAAGAAATGTTGACTTGGCAACATGACACATGCTGAGGATGTGCACGACCAATATGTAATATTTATATTATTATACTAAACCCAAAATTATATATATATATAGATATAATATATATAATATATACACACTACCATTCACAAAGTTTTTGAACTTACATTTTTTATGTTTTTTGTTTTTTACAATTCTCTTCTGCTCACCAAGCCGTATTTATTTTGATCCTGCTTTCTCTGCTTTCTATTCGATTATTTTAATGAAATGTATTCCCTGTGCTTTTCAAGCAGAGTTTGTGTCACACGATCTTGCAGGAACTGCATTTATATCTGATTTGTTGCTCAAAAACATTTATTATTATTTGATACATCAATCAGTGAGAATGTCGTGGCATGACATGCTGAAAAAGTCAAGTTCACGAGTTCACACTTACATATAAACTGAGTAAAGGTTATGCGTATTTGGCATGCTGTCTGGGGAGAGGGGTCCGAGCTCGGTTTTTAGCCCGGAGCCAGAGTGCTCCCCCGAGTGTTCCTCCCCAAGCTGGGGTAGGAACGGGTTGAAGGTGAGGAGTCGGGGTGGTGGAGGGATGCTGAAAGACTAGAGATAATGAAGGTAAGGCTGCTTTGATTATTTATAGAGGTTCTCTCTTGTGCTGTTTGGATAGATGGTGTAATTACTGATGTTGGACTGGCCGTGTTAATTATCTGTACGTGCTCCTCCCGAAATTTGTTAATAAAACATTACTTGTGCACAACCATGTGTGAAATAGCAGTGATGGTTTCGACAGATTGCCGTTCATGACACTCCTCAAAAACTCAGGAAGTGAAAGACTGTAAATTTCATCTCATACATTTGTAAAATACATAAATAACCTGAAATTGAATCAAATCCAATCAGAATCAAAATAATTCTGGAAATGTGTTTCAGTGATGTTATTGTTAACTGTGATACTTAAAAATTTGTTTTGGTAATTGAGATAAAGCTAATGTAAATGTAAAATATAAATATTACACTGAAAAAAAATAAACAAATAAAAGAAATGTTGACTTGGCAACATGGCACATACTGAGGATGTGCAAGACCAGATAGTGTAATATATATATTATTAACTATGAACCAAAAAAAAAAAAAAAAAAAAAAAAAAAAAAAAAAAATATATATATATAATATATATATATATATATATATATATATATATATATATATATAGATATATATATATAATGTGTTTTTTAAAGAAGTCTCTCTGCGCACCAGCTGCATTTATTTGATCAAAAATACAGCAAATCAGTAATATTGTGAAATATTATTCAAATTCAAAATAACTGTTTTCTATCATAATGTATTTTAAAATGTATTTATTCCTGTGATGCAAAGCTGAATTTTTTTAGCATCATTACTCCAGTCTTTCAGTGTCACATGATCCTTCAGAAATCATATTCTAATATCTGATTTGCTGCTCAAAAAATATTTCTTATTATCAATATTTAAAACAGTTTTATTTGCAGGATGCTTTCAATGAATCAAACGTTGAGATAAGACATTTTATTGTTACAAATATTTCTATTTCAGATACATGCTGTTTCTTCTTACTTTCTGCTCATCACATAAACCTGACAAATTCACTCAGCTGTTTTCAACATAATCATAATAATAATACATGTTTTTTTGAGTAGCAAATCAGAATATAGAATGATTTCTAAAGATCATGTGACACTGAAGACTGAGTAATGATGCTGAAAATTCAGCTGCGCATCATTTGAAATAAATGACATTTTAAAATATATTCAAATAGACAGCAGTTATTTTAAATAGTAAAAATATTTCATAAGATTACTGCTTTTGCTGTATTTTGGATCAAATAAATGCAGGCTTGTGAGCAGAAGAACTTCTTTAAAAAACATAAAAAATCTTACTGTTCAAAAACTTTTGACTGTATGTAGGATATATAGAAAATATCTTTCCAAAAAGTTGGAGGATGGTAACTTTTTGTCTTTTACTCAACAAGCTGCATTTATTTAATTACAGTACAAATAGGCATGTTGTGAAATATTATTACAATTTAAAATGTTTTCTATTTTAATATTTTTTTTAAATGAAATGTATTCCTGTGGTTGCAAATCTGAATTTTCAGCAGCCATTGCTCCAGTCTTCGGTGTAACATGATCCCTTCAGAAATAATTCTATGCTGATTTGGTGCTGAAGAAATATTTCTTATTATTATCAATATTGTTGTACCGCTCAATATTTGAAACTTTTTTTCTCAGGATTCTTTCATCACTGGAAGTTCAAAGAACATTTATTTGAAATATAATTTTCTGTAACTGTAAAATTTTTACTATATTCAATTAACTACGTACTTGCTGAACAACACTATTAATTTCTTTAAAAATATATATTTTGCATTTTTGAACATGGTGTATAATTGTAGCCTAGATATATAATTTTATATTACACACACACACACACACAAATCAAATCTGAAGGTGTATTGCAGTAGTAGTGGTACTTTAAATGGAAATAAATGGAAATACAACTTTTCCAAGAGGGATTTACAGTTCAAACATTCTAACAACTAAAGCTTGCAAATAAAAACACTGTTGCTGGAAATTGCAACACGTAAAAAAAAAAAAAAATCTATATAAACTAGTAGAAAAAAATCTATATAAACTAGACAGACTACTGGATGACTAGATGTCCAGCGTGACCACAGCACACACGTTCTAGTACATCAGCACTGCTGCATTACAAGTTACCTCATGCAAGCATTAATCTTTTGTCGCCTAACTAGGTAATGTTCCTAAAGTTAAGATAAGAACAGTCCACAGAGGCAATACCACATGTACTCCAGGCAACAGTGTGCATTCATAATAGTCTGATATTTTCCCTGATAGAAGACCATACATCACCACAGTTAAGATCGCAATCTTGCAGTTGATCTTGGCTCAGGGCAAGCACCCGATTCTTGCTCCCACGCAAAAGTGAGAAAGGAAAATAGTGCAGTGACAGGAAATGATTGCTCAACATGCACAGGTATCATCAATCATCAAAAGACAGTGACTGAGTGAGCAGATTTCCCCTAAAAGTCCCAGAGAAAAGGTTAACGGGTGAGGGAAGGGGTGATCACGTGAAGTACAGTGTCGTGAAGGTGGGGTGTAACCGAAGCTAACTACCAGCACCATAACTATCGGTGTTGCTTCGCTAACGCAGCTGTTTGTATTGGCTCATCAGCTACATGGGTTACAGTCACACTTGAGTTACTTCAAACCAGGCAAAAAATGCTCTTGGCTCTGTCTGCTTAGAGAAACCGAGATAAAAGGCCAACAATTACTTGTATTATAGTTAATTTACATATCAAAATAATTTGCTAATCCTTCTATTTGACACATCAATCCGTGAGAATGTCGTGACATGACATGCTGAAAAAGTCAAGTTGTGCAACCATGTGTGAAACAGCAGTGATGGTTTCGACAGATTGCCGTTCATGACACTCCTCAAAAATTATTTTACCAAAACGTTTCCTTGCCAGGCGTAAATCTTGTCAACAGCAATATTAGGACACCTCTGAACTCCCTCCTGAGATGGCTTTCGAGCGCTCTTTATAGGTTGGCGATATAGGAGTTGCATGTCAGGCATTCCTGTTTATGTCAGTCCAGAGCAACAAGGTCTGGCTGCGTTCCCACGTCCACCGGTAGCTAATGGAACTAATGACACCTCTACACTAAACCTTGTGAATAAGGCTTCTCAAAACTCACAAACACAGGAATGCTAAACATACAGGCAGCATGACCGCACTGAACCATTTGTCATCCTGACAAACAATGAACATCTGATTAGCCATCAGAGGTTCGAAACCTCACACCGGCATTAGATTCCACAGCTCTCTCTCACCGAAGTGAAAATGCAAGATGTAGGTGAAGTGTGAGCTATGCTGATAAGAAGTTCACTAGTATCTGACTGGGCTTATTTCCATATCCGTATATGTACACATTTAGATGTAGCCAAACCTGACAGATGAGTCTAATGATTTTTAATTATAATTGCCATGTAAGCATGGGGATCACTGTAAAGTAATTAAATTGATTGTTTTGGGTCTGGATCTTTATTGGTTAAAGGCTATGACACAAAATACCTTGGCACTGTGCATTTCAACTTAGTTTGCATGCCATGGACAATATGTTTTAGCAGAACAAAATGTTTTAATGAAAGGTCTTTAGTTGTGAATATATTCACATTATAGACATTTTATGTAGCTTTTAACTAACATAGCATTTTTAAAAGGCAATTGTACTGTAAATAGAAATACATGCCTGAAATGGAGAAATGCTTGCATCAATTTACAGCTTACACAGGACTTTACATATTCAAATATGGTAACTTGGGGTTGAAGTGTTTTTGTTTAGTAGGAGAAAGAATGAATGAAGAAAAGACTAAAAAAAAAAAAAAAACTCATTTTCAAAAAAAAAAAAAAAAGACTAGGGGGGGACGAAAAAAACATATATGCTCCGAGTCATTTGTCGAACATGGCTGAACCCTAGAGGTTTTTTCCTCTTCAATGAACAGCTTTTATCTGTCTACTACTGTACAGGTCTAAACATTTTTGTGTGTCTAAAGCACTTCTTCATACAGAAATGACACTGCTCTATTCAAACCATGGTTAGTAAGATGATTTATGTAAGTTTGTTCCAAAAATATACTGCTACACCACAAAGGTTTTCTGGTAATACCATGGAACATGTATATGGAAATCATTCAATACCACAGTAAACGTCAGAGGACTATTGTTTTATCATCTGATGCCATCACTGTATCATGACACTGCCACAGTATACTTTTCTCTAAGGTAACGAGGCAGTGACACAAACGGGTCAATGACTTTTCATTTTATTTATTTATTATTATTTGAAAATGTTTTTGTAAATACCTATCAGGATGTTCCGTATACTCAATTATATGGCATTCATTGTGGTATTTAATGTGTAAAAAAATTATTTAGAACTTATTCGGTTACACCACTTGCCATTTTTAAAGTTTAAATAAATGATTCGATTTTTTTAATCATCACATTCCCATTTGTCATTGATGCAAATACATAAATATGGGTAAAATCGAACAATAACCACAGTTATTTTTATACTTATTTATTAAAAGAGACCTGACGTGACCTTATACGATCATGCATTCATGTAATTCTCTCATCACTGGTTCCTGCAGTTGAAAAATACCAGAGATCGAATTTCACAAAAACACAGATGATAACATTTGTAACACACAATGCAAATACCATGAGGACTACATCTAAACACACAAGGTATACAGAAAATGGGTGGACATTAGATGCAAATCTTGTGTTAACTGATGCTAACCAGGATATTAAAGATATATTTGGAAACGTAGTCCATTCTCTGGAAAGGTTTTAAGCAAATGAGGGAACCACCAAGGTCTTACAAAAATTTAATATGGGTATATTTTCTAACAAAATGCTACAGTTCAGTTCAGAAGAATGAGCTAGCCATATAGTGATGCAGGGATGATATATTTTTAGACCAAAACTGGGTAGAGTCAAAAGGAATTTTTTGAATTAATTTTTGGTCAAATGCTTGAAATAAGGTCTGTGGTTAAGATATTTTCACATTTTATTCTACAACATAAAATAGATCAGTAATACCCCCTTGTGGTTTTTAATAGGTTTTACCTTTTGTTTTTTTAAATAACGATAGAAAAATAAGCTTACTAATGGTGATGTTGAAGCCATGCGACCATGATGTAGTTCATTTATAGTCTATGCTTTAGCTTTTTTACTTCTGGCGATTATAGTTAGACTTCAAAATTCATAAAAGTTGTGTTAATTTGTGAATATTATCATGATGAACAAAATGTGTAAGATTCATAAACTTTTGTTGGTCACAGAGCTAATCTTCTGCAAAAATCCAAAAGTACAACCACGCCTACCTAAAACGGCTCGTTCTAACACGCCCCCACATGTCTACGTCACGATGTGGGAAGATTTGCATAACACCGCCCAAATGTTCACGCAAAGAAAGAAGGCGTAACTTTAATTCTCACTGTAGTATTGTTGTTGCCGTGTGTTTTCGTTGTGAAAGCGAAACTACTTTGTTTGGCCTCCAAAAGAGGACGATATCCGCTTCGTTATGCCTGGAGCTGATCCTTGCTGGTTGCTGAGGAAATACATCAACGTCGCGCTGTGGATCACCAGATCTGCTTTCACCGTGGAGTCACACACGGGTTCAGTCACGTTTTTTTGTGTTAATATGTCATTTATACCTAGTGCAAGCTTAGGTTTTCCAGGGTAAAGCACGATATTACTGTATTACTGAAATAGTTCTGATAATTCACTGGAACCCACTATTTCCTATGAATGTGTCGATTAATGTAGACTGTCATTTTGTCTAATACTCGTTTTAAATACTTTCAAACTGTATTGTTTCATCAGTTAGTCACGTTAGCACTCGGCTAACATATCCACCATTATTGTTTTATGTGTTTACAGTTTAGCAGCTAAACTTTAGCTGTGGTCACGATTCGCTTTTATACTTGTTACACAAACTGTGTTTAAATGTCATTATTTTAAGAACTGATTGGAGCACTATATTATTGTTTTATGTAAAGGTGCATGCTAGGGTTGCCAGGTTGTCACAACAAAACCCGCCCAATTGCTACTCAAAACTATCCCAATCGTGTTTCGAGGGTGGTCCCCCTTTAAAAATCGCGTTCTGGGGTGTAAAATAGACGCTTTCAGTCAGGGTTCCCCTGGTAAATTCACATTCCAGTGCCTAAATGACATTATTGGGGTTGCTACAACCCGCGACATCAAAAACAACTGCGGACTTGGCAACACAGATGGTAGCACTCGCTAACTTTCTCAAGCGCTCCTCTTTGTGCCAATCACAACAGGCTTGGCCAGCTGACCATTCAGAGCAGAGTAGGCTTATGGAAGGGAGGGGTTTACAGACATTTCGCTCAGAACTGAATCAAACGAACCGTTTCGAAATCATGGACAAATGACTATAAATGTATATTCTGGGAAAATTACAGTGTTTTCTGACCTTAGATGCATTTAAACCTGTTGTAGGGGACTCCAACACAATATTAGGACACTTAAAAAACCATATGACCAACTCTTTAAAGGATTTGGCACTGATGATTTACACGCGAGTTTTGAGCAGTGTAGAGTAGTTCTTGTTTTTTGTCAGTTCTCCGATCACAAATGCAGACATGGTTTTGTTTACATGGCGTGATGCAATGCGTAAAAAGACAGTACAAGTCATTATAATCTGTAATTATGTCCCCACTGGATGCAACAAATGCCTCGTTTATAATGGGTTTTAATGTTTTTGTCTCGTCGCTCCGGCCGGACAGGGCATCACAGTATGGTAAGGGGCGTAACATTTCCGTCACACACTTGAGGTATTCGTCCAATCACAACGCACTGGATAGCTGGCCAATCACCTCGCTTTTCAGACCGATGAGCTTTGTAAAAAGCGGCGCGTTTCAGAACTAAATGCAGGGCATAGAGGAGAAACAATAATGTACAGTATATGTGGAAAATAATGTGTTTTTTGAACCTTAAACCGCATAAACACATTTCATTACACAAAATAATGTTCTTTTTAGCAACATCATATGACCCCTTTAAACCATTTCTCCAGGTGTAGTCCAGGCAGCTCCCTTGCTGTTGAGGGCAAGCTATTTCTTCCAGCTTCAACATGTTAAGCTAGCAAGAAAAAAAAGTAACCCCAATTCCAAAAAAAAAAGAATTCGTAGTTGACCAATCTCCTTCTTAGATCCCTATAACCCAACAGACATACAGCTAGCATATTTCAGCACTCAATTCAGTGAACACAAACACCTGAATAAGCTAACACAACAAAAATCAACATATGCAAAAATGCTGCCCACATTTACATTAACATTTCCACAGAATATACAAGGAAGGAGCTATTATTAATTCATCATTGTCATTAGGATATGTCCCAAAAACCTTCAAACTGACTTAAGCCTCTCATTTAAAAAAGCACAACTTGATCCTGGAGAATTAGTTAATTACAGACCGATCTAGAATCTCCCTTTTCTGTCCAAGATACTAGAAAAGGTAGTATCCTCACAATTATATTCCTTCTTAGAGAAAAATGGTATCTGTGAGGATTTCCAGTCAGGATTTAGACCGTATCATAGTACTGAGACTGCTCTAATTAGAGTTACAAATGACCTGCTCTTATCATCTGATCGTGGTTGTATCTCTCTATTAGTGCTATTGGATCTTAGCGCTGCGTTTGACACTATTGACCACAACATTCTTTTGTATAGACTAGAAAACTTTGTTGGCATTTGTTGAAGTGCATTAGCATGGTTCAAATTGTATTTATCTGACCGTCATCAATTTGTAGCAGTGAATGAAGAGGTATCATATCGATCACAAGTGCAGTATGGAGTACCTCAAGGCTCAGTACTAGGGCCATTACTCTTCACGTTTTACATGTTACCCTTGGGAGATATCATCAGGAAACACGGTGTTAGCTTTCACTGTTATGCTGATGATACTCAGCTCTATATTTCTTCGTGGCCTGGTGAAACATACCAATTTGAAAAAGTAACAGAATTCATGGTTGATATAAAAAAACTGGATGACGAGTTATTTCTTACTGCTAAATTCTGAAAAATCAGAGGTGTTAATTATAGGACCTAAACTCTGCATATAATAACCTAGAACCCTCTCTAAGACTTGGATGGCTGCTCTGTCAATTCTTCGTCATCAGATAGGAACCTAGGTGTGTTATTTGATAGCAATCTTTCATTAGCAGCAGGGAGGGGGGGGGGGGGGGGGGGGGGGGGGGGTTTTTTTTTTTTGGGACGTTTCTAGCATTGTACAACGCATTTTCCTCTCAACAATATCTCTAAATTAACGACCTAGTCTCTCTCTCAATGTCAACTGCAGAAATGTTAATCCATGCGTTTATGACCTCAGGGTTAGATTATTGTAATACTTTATTGGGTGGTTTCTCTGCGCTCGTATTAAACAAACTCTAGCTGGTCCAAAATGCAGCAGTTAGAGTTCTTACTAGAACCAGGAAGTTTGACCATATTAGCCCGGTTCTGTCAACTTTGCACTGGCTACCTATTAAACATCGTTTAGATTTTAAAATCCTGCTAATTACTTGAATGGTTAAGCCCTGAATGGTTTAGCAACTCAGTATTTGAACGAACTCTTGTTACATTATCGTCCTCCACGTCCGCTGCATTCTCAAAACTCTGGCAATTTGATATCAAAATCAACTGCGGGCGGCAGATCCTTTTCCTATTTAGCGCCCAACCTCTGGAATAACCTACCTAACATTGTTCGGGAGGCAGACACACACTCTTGCAGTTTAAATCTAGATTAAAGGCCCATCTTTTTAACATGGCTTACACATAACACACTTAATACGCTTCTAATATTCAAATCTGTTAAAGGATTTTTAGGCTGCATTAATTAGGTCAACCGGAACCGGGAACACTTCCCATAACACCCGATGTACTTGCTACATCGTTAGAAGAATGGCATCTATGCTAATATTAGTCTGTTTCTTTCTTATTCTGAGGTCACTGTAGCCATACGAATTCAGTCTGTATCCAGATCAGATGTTCACTGCAGTCACACGGATCCAGTCCAGATGGTGGACCAGCACCTAGAAAAGGCCTCTAGAGCCCTGAAAGACAGCGGAGACCAGGACAACTAGACGAGCCCCAGAGACAGATCCCCAGTGAAAACCTTGTCTCAGACGACCACCGGGACAAGACCACAGGAACCAGATGAGTCCTCTGCACAATGTGACTTTGCTGCAGCCTGAAATTGAACTGCTGGTTTTGTCTGGCCAGAGGAGAACTGGCCCCCCGACTGAGCCTGGTTTCTCCCAAGGTTTTTTCTCCATTCTGTTACCGATGGAGTTTTGGTTCCTTGCCACTGTCGCATCGGGCTTGCTTAGTTGGGGACACTTCATTTCCAGCAATATCGTTGACTTGATTGCAAATGATTGCAAAGATACTATTTAAACTGAACTGAGCTGGATGATGACATCACTGAATTCAATGATGAACTGCCTTTAACTTAAAAATTTGTGTTTACTATTGTCATTTTTGCATTATTGACACACTATTTTCCTAATTAATGCTGTTCAGTTGCTTTGACACAATCTGTATTGTTAAAAGCGCTATATAAATAAAGGTGACTTGACTATTGAAGTTAATGCACTGTTTCCTCAAACTAGCCTAGCCACGCACAATCTCGGTGCAATCTGTTAAGCCAGTCACTGTCAAATATGGGTAGTTGGGGCCACCAGCTACTGGGTGTGTGGGTGTCAGTTTCATGGCTCTTTTACGCGCTTCGACTGTTTGTCTGTGTTTTTGTTTATTTAAGCTAGTTCTGTGTTTTTCATGTTAGCTGGGCATGCAGCTGGAGACCCACTTCACAGAACCCACTCATTTAATGTTTTCCTCTCTCAATTCAAAATCAAATAGACTTAGAAAATTCTGGTGATATTTAAAAAAAAAAATTGTTTCATTTAATGTTTAATTTAACATTTGATATATATAAAAAAGAAGAATGTTTATCTGTGAATGATGTCCATCAAACTGGCCATTGGCACGCTGTATAGTCATGCTGTGCCCTGTATTTTGTGTAATACAAATGATATTTCTCATGTCAATCACCCCAGAGGATGAGCTGTGTCATTACTGTCACCTAGTGGACAGTCATGAGAGAGTGAGCGGAAGGGGATAGATGAAAACACACCATTTGTTGACAGTGTACAAATAAATACACACCTAGGAGTTGCTGTATTTTGCAGAACAACCTTGGCCATCTTTACCTACCATGAAAAGTAGGGTGAAGTGAAAGTGTTTTGGGAAGTAACAGAGGCATGGAGACACCCAAATGAGAGCTTGAAGAGTGAGAGAGTTGTTGATGATGATGATGACGCGCTTCTCGCTATATTTGTTCTGCACTCATAAGAGGCGTTCACCAATGTCCCTTAAAAAGAAAGTGAGTGCACTCGGTGGCCATCTTGATAACATCCCCACCCAGCTATTTTCCATGCGGGTACATATGCATTCAAGTAGAGTGCCTTGAATGAGGAAAATACACTTCGAACGAGATTTTGTCAAGATTAAGTTGCAGTAACATATTTAAAATAATGTCATATTTATCTTCTTAAGCACAAATCAAGCAAAACAACAACAGTTCCAATCTAGTTTCAAATTCCAACTTGCTGTACTGTTTGTTACTAATAGAAGTTTGTGCCACATTACTGTTGGACTGCACAGCTGGCCATAGTTGAAAATCTGATTATAAATTAGATGTACTGCCATTATAAATAAGATGTCATTTGATTTTTGACAAGAAAACAGGTTTCATGTTACGAAAAATTAACATTTAGCAGGAAAAAGCATTTTTGTAACAGGGCTAATATGATATAAATCTATCTATATATATATATATATATATATAGCTCAGCTCATTAATCAAACTCCTTAGAATTCAAAGTTCTGATACATTTTTTAAATGCCGATCCGTTAAATGACATTTTATTATTAATTTTCAGTGGGGGATAAATTATAATAAAAAAAAGTTGTTCAATTATTTCCTGAGAGATAAAAAGAAACACTTACAATAGCTAACCTCTTCCTCTGTCCTTCTGATGCAGAGCATGTGAGCGGAGCGGAGTGTGAGCGGAGTGGTAATATTTCCTTAAGAATGCAGAGTGCCTTTCTGAAGATTCCACTCCGCTCGCTCAATACGCTCAGCGCCGCTCGCTCAACCCAGAATGCCGTTTGGTGATTTGCTTGTTTGAGATCGAGAATAGTAGAGCAGTTATGGAGTTCAGATATTGTTTCAACGAAGTTGCAAGCCTTATACATAAATGTAAAGTAAAAAATCTAAGTTAAGAATGAGCAGGGAGTAGAAACTGAGAGGGAGTGCGGGGAGAGTTAGTTAAGATTCATATTGGAATCTGAAGCGGTACATCTCCAGAAAGCACGAGGATGTGCTACGCAAACAAAGGTGAGCTAGTTACATACCATAAATTAATAAACAGGTAGGCTAAGGTTATATATTTGGTTGTACGGAGCCCCGATCATAACATGCCAACAAAATCACAGCCACGAAGTTAGAATAGGCTAGTTCTCTTTTATGCTAGGACTACATTATGGCCACGAATTAAGAATTCATTTTTTCGTTTAGTCTAATTTATGGCCACGAATTAAGTATTTGTTCTCTTGTTTAGGCTTAGCTGCCACGAATTCAATTATATTTCGTAATTACTTATTAAAATCATTATTGCTTAAAATTAATAAATAATAATAAATTCATTTAAAAAATAATAATACCTGCTGACGTCGTAGAAACTAATTGTTAATTTGAATTATATTCGGAGCTCCGTAGTTATTAAATCATCTCAGTTAAACTGTAGACCTAAGCTAACACACAGCTGTATATAGGCCTAAATACAGAACTACAGAGTACAGAAGATATTAGCCTACACCACTAGGATTTTGGAAAACCAGTGCTGGATCCCTCCCGCAAAATCTTCAGCATCCCCAGTGGTTCTTCCAGCGCTGAGCGAGTGTTTTCGGGCACAGCGAATGCTGAAGCCTGACACTTTGTCGAAGCTAATGTTTCTTAAAGTAAATTCTAATATCCAGTAAACATCAAGAGACGTTTTGATAGACCACAGTTCCCCGCAGTTATGTTTTATTTTAACTTGACACTAGAAAGTGTGTTTCTTTTATTGACGTCAGTTCATAATCCAAGCGTTTTTAAGTAAATTTTATCTTGTGTGTGCTTTTCACAGGCTTTATAATCCATGTGTATTTTGTAAAGATCTACACACATTTCATCTCGTGTGTGTGTGTGCGCGCTTGTGTTTTAATGAGCCTGTTTTGAATGTTCTATTGCACAACAACTGCAGCTATTTTCACGGAAATAAAGTTAACGAAAATCAAATACACTTTTTCAGTTTTTTGCATTTTAGGTAGGTTTGCTAAGGTTAGATTCATATATTTTAATAAATTTTAATTAATACATTACAATTAATAAAATTAAGAAGAATGTAAGAATTTCGCTCTGAAACATGATAATTGCTATTTATCAGCATGCTTAATTTTAGACAATAATCCAAGAATTTCGTTACAAACAGTAAACAATTAGGCCTACCAGAGAAATTTTATGTCGGAGCGGGATCTGAGCGGGAATTGGTTCACGTTGAGCGTGAGCGGAATATTAACGGAGCGCTTGCTTGTGCGGTTAGAGCGACTGAGCGGAGCGCACGTCCATAGAGCGGCTTCGCTCACATGCTCTGTTTCTGATACATGACTGTAGTACTAACAAGAGACAAATAACGTGAGCTGCACTGATTTTACTCCTGAAAATTGCAATTTTAGTAATTGCATCACTTGCATCTGCTAGTGTGCATAAAGTTACAATTTTCTCAGTATTGTCATTGGAGACATCTACAAGTGGCCACTGTTCATAATGACAATTCTTTTCACTTTGTAGGAGCTGAAGTGCTAATGTAGTACTACTTATTTATCCTGAATTACTTTTCTGCATAGTTACAAATTAACGAGGGCCGCTGTTTTAAAGTGTTACCAGTGATTCTTATAAAAACTGTAGCTCCTTCTGCATCTACTATCTATTTTTACCTTACATTTAACAGTGTTTTATAATCGAAATGTTTACTAACAAATCTAACCTGAAAAGTCTGTTATTACTGGTAAGATTGTGTTTGGTTGTGAAAATATAAGAGCTGGAGACAACATGTGACCTCTTCAAACTTGCACACTTTATATGACCTGGACAGCGGCTGTGGAACGCTTTGTCCACTGCTTCGGAAACACTCACCTATAGTCCATAAAAGCTGATAATGAACCCAATTATGGGCCAGGAACAGCAATAATAGAGTTTTAGTGGGGCAGTAAATTCTTTAATTACCTGTTAACACCCTGTGTCTCTTTGGACAAGTGCAGGAACGGGGGCCCTGGATCTGTGTCGACCAGAGGCACCGCAGGGGACAGCTTATGTGAGCAAAGACTCATCCCTGCTGTCCTATCACTTAATAGTAAGTTCGCCGTTCCTCACTAAATGAACAGATGAACCCGGCACCTCTTGTATGGAGGTGCAAGATAGGTCGAAAAACAGCCCACTGCCTGCAAGGTGAAGGAGCAGATCAGAGAATGATGGGAAAGAACAACGGACATTCTTAGGGAGTGATATGATCTTTCCTTTCCCCAGGGGGTCTTTTTAAGGAAACAATGAAAATATTCAGGGGGAAATAAAGATCTATAACAAACACAATTGTGTGCTTGCATACTAAATGTATCTAACATAGCTGATGATAGTACAAGCTAAAGTTGCCAAGATGTGCGTGTCTGCCCTGTAGTGATTAACCTCTTGTTGTGTTGTGGTCAGTTTGACTTGCATTGATTTTCAAACTCGCCCGAAACACCGGCTTCTTTCGTCTTGAAGAAAGAACACCCCCCCCCCCCCCACACACACACACTCAAACACTCCAAACACTAAACTATGAAATACATGAGAACTTTAAGACTCAAAGGTTACTCAAGATTTTACCCTCACAAGCTACATTTTTTTTTACTTGAAGTTATTTGCATTTTAGTGAGCTAATAGTCACTACCTAGCCATGACCAAAAATATTGTTGTTTCTTTTTTCTTTTGTTTTTTTTTACTTTTGTATCTGTGCAGCTAATTTAACAAAATATGTGAGTAAAACACAATAGAAACAGATATAGGAATTATTACATTTCTCATATATTTTATATTTTTAGTGTCATTTTTAGCTAATTGCAAGGAAACCAATGTAGGTCTATTTGACCTGCAACACAAAAATTATACCCAGTTTTTTAACACAACAGGAGGGTTAAGAGTGTGTGTTTGCTGTTATGGTAGCATTGTTGAAGTGCCCCCGTGTGTCCCCTCCTTGAGTTTACGTGAGAGACTGTAGCAGGAAGTCATTACTGAAGTGTAAACGCACTCAGCCAGCACTGCCCAAACACAAGAGAAACATGTTTCACCACCCAGCCTCAAAGAGAACGAACACGAGTAACACACACACACACACACAGTACAAACACATTAAGCATCTCTAAACTGTCGGGATCTACACAAGTCTTGGTTTTATAAAGTTCATACAATCTCACACAGACTCTTTTTCTTTCCAAACATTACATAAGCGGTGCTGGCCAGCCATGGTGGCGGTTTGGGTCTGATGAGAGCTTGTGATTGTGTTACATACGGCAGCGGTTTGATGCAGTAATTATGAAATCAGCCGTGCGGCCTGGTCTTTTTTGTGCATTCGAGCGATTGAAAGAGCTTGTGTGATGTATTGTCATTATTGGAGGCGGTGTAATGAATTATCCTGAGCCATGGAGCAAATACCCTGTCTGATCTGATGACATGGAAGTCCTGACAGTTGCTGGCATCAGGTAACTTGGCAAGAGCAATGCATGGAGAGATTCCATGGGCACTGGGAAAAATCGAACTTGTCATCATAATCTGTGGTTGGCATACACATGCATACAACCACACATGTGCACACAGGTACACATACACAGAAAATGCACTAGGGTAATGAAAAATCTTTTTAAAAATCTAGTTTAAAACACATGTGCCAAGTTCTTAGAAATGTAGTCTTTGTATTCATGTTGGTTTCATATGGTTCTGAAAAAGAAAATTTTTTCAAGAGAAGTTTGAATTCAATGACTAATTGAAAATAGCATGTGGTATAACCATCAAGTAAAGAATACAATTTTAATTACACCTTAAATATATTGTGTACACACGCATGCACACACACACACACACAAACACAAATCTTATCAATATTGTGAATGATTAATTTACAAAAGAATAATGGATACATCTCACAACTTTTTCAGAACAAAAGTTTTTCCAAATATTAAGCAATTAAGTTTTTGTTCAAATATATTTTAAGAAAAAATAATATAAGTTTATGAAAAACTACTTACTACTACTATTTATATACAGACAGCTTTTTAATAGTTTTGTACATTTCTGAATTCATTTCATTAATTAAAAACCTGCTCATAGAATAGGTGTGTTCAAGCCATTGTTCATACGAAGTGCATTTTTAAAGTGTGTTGTCAATAAGTCAACAACATTAGACAAAAATATATATATACCAATAAATATATATAGAGTTTTTTAAATTTTAAGTTTTAAAGTAATATTATTTTCATAGTGTAACTAAAACACAGAATCTCTTTCCATATCAACCTTATTGCTGAGCAGCAGTATTCATGCTACCATAAGCACTAAACCACTAATGCATTCGCACCCATGCATGAAACAAGCACCATACGTCTGTAATTTGAAGGGTCAGGATTCTTATACTGGACCCTCCAAACCAGATCGATTATGCTTTGAGCTTTTTTTCATACGCAATTTGTAACAGGATTAAACAAAATAGTCAAACTGTCACCTAATTGTTGCAGACCTAAATTGAAAGCAGTGGGTTGGGACACAAAATGCTATGAAGGGTGTACATGTAAAAATTTGGTTGCTTACACACACGTACATGAGAATGCATCGTAATTAAACTCCATTTGAGTTTGGAGTTTGGAGTTATTATTATTATTATTATTATACTATTATTCGTTTAAGTTCAAAATTGTAAAAGACCAATATTTTGAAATTTAACAATAACTATTCTTTTAAACATTATTTAAATAACTGGTTTTATATTTTACTATATTTCGAAGAAAAAAAATGTAAATGTATTCTAATTGCAATCTGATTTTCAGCAGCCAACGATCCTTCCGAATTATTTTATTATGCTGATTGATGCCCAAACATTTCTTGCAGTATTTTGTTGAAAAAAGCTTATTTTTGTGTGAAAACCATGAATGATTTTTCTCGATTCTTTAATGAATACAGTCAAAAAGCATTTTTTTAAATTTTGTAACATGTAACCGTCCTTTATTGTCACTTTCATCAATGTAACTTGTCTGAATAAAAGTATTAATTTCTTTTAATTTTTTTAAAAACAAAACTAAAAGCTAAAAAAAGACAAAAAAGTGGTCTATACCAATTGTGTGCTGTTCCCTAAGTATGAAATTTAAGTTGCTATTTGCTCTCAAATCTCAATTGCACTTCTATATATTCGTCTCAGGGTACGTATGTAACCCTGGTTCCTCGAGGGAACGAGACGCTGCGTCGAGAACGCTAGGGGAACGCCTTCTGCGACCCACGCTCTGAATCACATGTGAAATCAGTCCAATAGCTGAACGGGACGTCACGGCGGATGACGTCATGGCCAGGAAGCTATAAAAGCATGTGCAGTGGAGCCGGCGTCAGCTTCTAGGAATGAAGCCAGCGCCGGCAGGGACGCCGGAAGTATGACACCGAGACGCAGAATCTCGTTCCCTCGAGGAACCAGGGTTACATACGTAACCTGAGACGTTCCTCTTCAGGAACTCGAGCTGCGTCGAGAACGCTAGGGGAACGAGAACGCCCACTCCGCCAGACTTGCAAATCCCTGCCTGTTGTGAAAGGGCACGGCTATGGCAAGAGAATAAAAGAGCCCGGAGTGGCTAAAGTAGTCGGGGCTCGCCATCCCGAAGGCCAACTTCTGGAGGAGTGAATCTTGACCCCCAAAGGAGAGGGAGATCAGAGGACTCGAGGCTATGGAATAGCATCCTGATCCACCATTTAGCATAAGCCGGAGGCCTCGGCCTCAGCGCACCGCAGAGGAAACGTGTAGAAGAGGGTGTCTTCCCACTGAATGGCCCCCGAGAGGGGCCCTCTAGGGGGAGTGAGTCCCCTGCAGATAAAAAGGCCTGCAGGAACTCCAGAACTGTACCAAACGGGCAGTTAGCTGGGTCGGGCTGGCAGTCTGTGCAGAAATACAGTTTCCTCATAGAGGGAGCTCTGAATGGAGGTTAGTCTCAACAACCTTGGTTGAGAGACCGGAAGTTATGAGTTGTGCCTCCTCAGAGGCCACACCCATAGCTCCGGGCGGGGGCGTGCCCTCCGCCTGTGAGAGGAGATCGCTCCTGATGGGAATCTCCCATAGACGCCCCCGTCGAGGAGAGTAATCAGGCCTGAGACCCAACTCGGCCCGGCCAGAACGGGGATACTAACAACAGACGGGTCCTGTCCCGGCGCACTCTCTCCTGAACTCCCGGGAGCAGAAAAATCGGTGGAAAGGCGTACAGACGAAACCTCGGCCATGTCTGTACCATGGCATCCAGCCCCAGTGGAGCTGGATGAGTCAGAGAGAACGAGAGGGGACAGTGTGATATCACATGAGTCGCAACAGTTCCACCTGAGCCTGGCCAAACACTCTCCATATCTGCTCCACCACCTCGGGGTGAAGCATCCATTCCCCGGGCCTCAGCCCCTGTCTCGACTGGATGTCTGCTCCCTGATTGAGATGCCTAGGGATGTAGACTGCTCTTAACGAGAGGAAATTTTCCTGAGCCCACAGAAGGATCTGGCGCCAGCTTGTACAAGGGGCGTGAACGCAGAACTCCCTGGTGGTTGATGTAAGAGACCACCGTTGTGTTGTCGGTGCGTACCAACACATGGTGACCTCTTAGGTCTGGGAGAACTCGAAACATGGCCAGCATCTCTTGACAATTGATTGCCATGTCAGATGGCGACCACTCCACAGACCGCGGGCAGGGTGGCCACTCATGACCGCACCCCAACCGGTTAGGGATGCATCCGTCGCTAGCATACGCGGCGACAAGGAGCTCCCAGCACCGGGCCTTGAGACAAGAACCAAGGTTTCCTCCACATGTCTAAGGCACATAGGCACCTCCACGTGACCTTGAGCATGCAAAGCGGGTTTCCCCTCAGGGAGAACCCCTTGTTCTTGTGCCACCACTGTAGGGGTCTCATGTACAGCCGGTCAAGAGTTATCACGTTGGACGCAGCTGTCATCAGCCCAAGCAGTCTGGAACTGCTTGACAGTGAGTGACCGGCCTTCTCTTACTCTCGCGACTGAGGTGAGGATCAACTCGATCCGAGCAGGAGACATACATGCCTGCATCGTGGTCGAATCACACACCACGCTCAGATAAGTGGTTCTCTGTACTGGAGAAAGTACACTTTTCTTGGCGTTAAGTCTTAACCCTGGCTCTTTCGTGTGAGCGAGAATGACATCTCGATGTCGAACCGCCATACGCTCTTACTAAGCTAATATCAACCAATCGTCGATGTGGTTGAGTCGTGAAAGTGTGGGGTGAGAGTGCAAGGCCTAAGGAAGAACCAGTATTGGTAGGCTTTTGCCCCCAAAAACGAACCTCAGGAACTTCCTGTGATGAGGAAGGATGGAGATATGGAAGTATGCGTCGTTTAGATCGATCGTGACAAATCAGTCCTCGGACCTGATCTGACACATGATTTGTTAGAGTGTGAAAATCATGCACTTCAGTCGCATGACTGAGCGGTTCAATAGGCGCAGATCTAAAATGGGCCGCAACCCCCCATCCTTCTTCGGAACAATGAAGTACCGGCTGTAGAACCCGGAGTCTGTCTCGTGCGGAGGGACCACCTCGATGGCCTCCTTCCTTGAGAGAGTAACTACTTCTTGTTCTAATACCAGAGCCTGCTCGGGACCCACTAGCGTGGGGGTGACCCCATTGAATCGAGGCGGACGAGAACCGAACTGGATTCCGTAGCCTCTTTCTACAGTACGCAGGACCCATTGAGATATATTTGGCAGTAGCTTCCACGCTGCTAAATAATCTACTAAGGGAATCAGTCTCTCAAAACTGATCTCTGGTGTGCCCAGAGCAGTTTGTTCGGTGCCTGAAGCGGCACACCGGCAGGGGACTAGCTGCTCTGGGGACCTCCGCAGAGGCCCCGAGCCTCTCAGTGCCGCTACGTTGCCGGGCGGTAACTAAGAGAAGCGCTCGCCGGAGACCGCTGCGCCCTGGAACACGGCAGGGTTGGCAGACCGACCTCCTGAGGGCACTGAGGAGAGACGGGCACCGTGTAATGCGGTGTGAACCTCTCTTCCCCAGAGGGGCCTGCCCTCCGAGGTCCTGAGCCACAGCGTCAGGACTCTCATAGCTGAAGTCTCCTTTTGAAAACGACGGCCCTCAGACCCACACCATCTGTTGGGAAGACTAGACCAGAGCCTGCTCGGGGGGACCCGATGAAGCACACTTGGCAGGGGCTCCCACACTGCTAGGTGACCTCCTAAGGGAACCAGTCTAGCGAGACTGGCTTGTGGTGCGCTTAGAGCAGCTGGCTCAGTGCCCTGAAGCAGCGGACTGGCAGGGGACGGCCGTACTAGCTGCTCTAGAGATCTCCGTAGAGGTAGTGAGCCTCTTAGTACCGCTATGTTTCCAGGCTGTGACTGAGAGAAGTGCTCGCCGGAGACTGCTGCGCCCTGGAACACGTCAGGGTTGGCAGACCGACCTCCTGATGGCACTGAGGAGAGACGGGCACCGTATAATAAGGTGTACACCGCTCTTCCCCAGAGGCGCCTGCCCTCCGAGAGTCCTGAGCCACGGCATCAGGACTCTCTTAGCTGAAGTCTCCTATTAAAAACGACGGCCCTCAGACCCACGTCATCTGCTAAGAAGACTAGACCACAGCCTGCTCGGGGCAGGACCCATCTAGATACCTCCGTAGAGGTAGCAAGCCTCTTAATACCGCTACGTTTCCAGACGGTAACTGAGAGAAGCGCTCGCCAGAGAATGCTGCGCCCTGGAACTGCAGGGTTGGCAGACCGATCTCCTGAAGGCACTGGTTAGACGAGCACCGTGTAATGTGGAAAAATAAAATATACACCGCTCTTCCCCCGGAGGGAGCTGGCCCTCAAAAGTCCGATGTCTTAGTAGTCAGCCGTTACGACTAAGACTACCAGCGAGGATGACGGGTCCGCAACCTCCTCCTTCTGCTAGAAGCCTCGGCCTTGGAGCGCCACTCTGACTCTAGACTCTGCGGAGTATGAGAAGTGAGGCCCCCAGAATGAGGGGTTGGAACACGGTAGGTTGGGACCGCTTCTGCCCAGCAGCCCCTGCTAACCGCCTCAACCTCCTCAGAGGAAGAGAGGTTAATGCGTGCTCTCACTCGAGAAATTTATATCCCAAGAGCCCCTGTATATCTAACTTCTCATAGTCAGACAAATACTTCATTTTATTCCTCAGAATTAAATGCAATCAAACAACCAGACGAGTAAATACGGTCTAGTGTAGTAAGATTCACATCAAAAACCGAAATGATGTAATATATATGTGCTGCGCGCGAGCCATTCAGTCACATGATCAACATCAATCTCCTTGACAAACAAACGAGCTCTAAATCTAGCGAACACGGGTGGAGATAGGAAGAGCCGTCTCCAACCCGTCTGCTAGATCATGAGCGATCTCCGCGTTCTCAGTCGCCACCGTGCCTCAGCAGCAGCGGGACCGCAATTGCAAGATCACTGGCATGGACACGCTCCTCGGAGCGTGCCCGGCGAGAGCGGAGCGTTTAACAGCGGGGGAAAAAACACAATCCGCCCCGACTGCGCGAGCTCCTCTCCTTATTAATGCTGCTCATTATAATTTCAGGCATAATATGCTTGTGTAACTGATGTTTGTGCAACTGGCGAGCTCTTTGACGCCCTCCGTATCAATCTCCTCGGAGAAAGACCGGCGGAGCGTCGCGCCCTCTCCCCGGGGGGGAAGTACCGCAGCGCGGGCTTCCGAACCCCGAGAGCGGGCGCTGGATCTGGTGATTAGCAGATCCATACGAGAACCCACGAGCACAGCCTCCGCTCCGCCTCGGTGAAAGCGTGTCTTGGCAAAAAAAAAAAAAAACCAAAAAAAACCGCGAGGAACACTAGTGAAGGTTCCCTCCTCAAAGAGAGCCCTCTGAGAGCGAAGCAAGGCAGTAACAACTATGCTTCGCTCCCAAGCAAACCACGCACAGGCTGTGTGTGTCCCCACTCGTTATATAACGTTATCTTTGGGCAGGGAGGAACACACAACCTACAACGTGGCCTGCTCTCGCCTTGAAATGCTTTGTCCTTTCATGAGCTTAGACATAGCTGGAGCTTATAGACTTTCACAATTGTCAGACAACAATAAATATGACTGACACATACAGAGCGCTTCGCTGAATGACAGAAGCTGACGCTGGCTCCGCCGCACATACTTTTATAGCTTCCTGGTCATGACGTCATCAGCCTGAACATTCTTTAAAACATCTCCGCCTCCACAGTCAGTCATACAGGTTTAAAACAACATGGGGTTGAGTAAATAACAACTTTTGGGTAAACTATTCCTTTAAGTTAAACTCTGCGGACCCTGATACGGGTCCAAATCGTGTAAAAAATATTTATGCTTCATTTACATAGCCTTCCTTATATGGTATCAGCCCATATATGGGTTCATTTGAAAGCTTGGAGTGTCTTCTTTACAAAGAATACCATTCCTTTTGGTTTTTATATTTATAAAGCAGTAAAATTAAGCTTAGAAATGTATTCGTCCCACACACGATTTTCCGCCTAGCCATTGCAAACTTTTTTTACGAAGAATGTGTATTTGATATATTTTTCACAATAAAGTCAAGTCATATATCACAAGAAAGGAATTTGACGATGTAGATTATTTCATTGTGTGACAATCATAGATCGAATTATCTTCAACTGAATTGCGATGTAAAAAAAAAAAAACTGAATTTTTTATTGTGTAACATTTCTACTCGTAGCACTGCTTCAGTTAGCCGCAAACAGCCACAAATATCTATAATCTCTATATTGTCTTTTAGATTAGGATCTCTTCTTTCAAACAAGACCATTTTCACGTTTCTGCGTGCTTCCATCGGTGAGATATTCGCATTCTGCCCAGGTAACGGAATTCAGTGCGTCAGGGGATCACGGCTCTCCATCTCATGCCAGCGCGCATTCAGCCCTTCTGATGTTATAAAGATCTACGGCCAGTTCTGGGCTCCAATTGGTCAGATTACACATCACTCAGATCGGCCATTACAGACTCTGTGAACTCTGACACCGCCGTGTCAGCACAGTGGGCAGAGAAAGGGGGGTCGCCATCCGGTCGGTCAGCCAGTGGTCTGTGGAGAATGTAGTTCGTGAACGCGAGAATTGGAGGCTGTTCTCCGCCACGGAAGAGTTGTAGCGAACGCGACTCGGATCATATTAGTCTATGATTATCATATTACAAGTTATATATGATGAAGAACGGTCAGCGGCGCCGTGGAGAGGAAATGTGCGCGCGTCTGGGGAGACTTTAGGAGCGATTCTCCGTGAGTTTGAGAGTGTTTTCCTTTGTTATGAAACGTGTTAGCTATACTAGCACTCTGATACACTGTTTGCTGACAGAAAAGTAGAGTACATTATGCATTTCAGTAAGTATACAGTGAATATACATGGATTATTTACAGTGCGGTGTGGATGAGGTGATATATGTTTGTTTGACGCTGTGAATGTAGCATGTAGCTTGCGGCTAGCGGATTAGCTCATCTGGACCACGGAGGCAAGCCTAGCTGGATGCAGGATGAGACAGAGATGCTGTGCTCAACTGATGCTGAGGTGAGAGATGCTGTGAATCAGTATCCCAATACAGAATGCATATAAATGGAATGATATAAAGCTGGAGGATATGGATTCTATTTTAGGTTGTTATAGACCATATATATATTATAATAATATTATAAGTCTTGAGCATCCTGAAAGAATTAACCTGAGTGTAGAAATCACAATATGACAAGTTTGGTTCAATTCGCTTGTGCCATTTTGTATATTACTACTTAGAAAAACATAAAAATGAAACATAATTCAATCAATAATCAGTTAAAGTGCTTATGGCACAGAGTAAAATAGGTTTGTGGGGTTAATGTGTTTTATAAAGCTTTTTTTTGCAAAGGAAACTCACCATGACACATTTCGATGCAAAATTGGACATTTTCAATCGCTTCACAAATAATGTTCTAACTCCTGTTTAGAAGCTGTTATTTGAAAGATTCTTTTTTCTGGTACTTTTTGGCATGTAGGGGCATCAAACAAAGTAAACTGCAGAGAGTTGAGCCTAACAGAACCTGAATTACTGAATTTAAAAAAAAAATATTGATTTAAAACTCAAAAATCGCCTATTTTTTGTGTTTATAGTAATATTTGAAAAGTATATAATGTTATTTATAAAGAATTACACTCATATTTTGTAGTTCAAAGGGTTTTCTTTACAATGAAACCATTTTTTTTTCATTTCCTCCATTGTATGTGTGCAGGGCATACATTTGAATTTGAGTATGAAAAATGTAGGCGAAAATACCCAAAAATGCCCTGAGCTTAATTAAGCAGGAAGAGAAGCCACACGTTGAACATAACATATCTATAGTGAATGGACGGTTACCACCAACAATAAATGATGGAAAGCAAGTTTGGAGATGTAGATAGATCCATAGAGAGAGAGTGAACGTATGTTTGAGCTCTTTCTCTGCCAGATGTGGACAGTGAACCCTTGACACAACCAATGCCACTTTATGTTCAACATGTGTGTTTGTTACTGTCTCTGGCAGCTGGGCTGAATGTGTGTGTGTGCAGAAGATGAGTGTAGCAGCAGGATATGTGGCAATCTGGGAGGTTGGCCGTAATGACACACGAGGGACAGATTAGCTTCCTGTCTGTCAGAATTCCATCAGAGAGCAGCTGATTTACAGCCTGCATTGACCAGACTGCCTGCCCTGTACCCAAAGCAAACACACACACATGCACACACACAGATAGATTATTTGTATAAAGGCTTTGAGAGAGCATACATTAAACTGGAATCCTTCCTACTCTTCTAATACCGTACCACGAGTGGCGTGTCTATTACAATGCAGAATGTGTGATGTGTAAATCAGAGTGTGTTGGTGTGTTACTGCACAGTAACCCCTCAGTGACACCCAGCGTGCCGTGGCCTGCTGGTCCGGGATGGAGAGAGGAAGACAGACAGATGCATTAAACAACATGTCACCCCCAAACACAACCATGATTAATCACTGCACATTATAAGCACCTGTACGACAAGCTACAGATCGCCTTCCACACTACACTGCATCTCTCTCTCCTGACGGCAGGGCCTCTTAAACACAAGCAGCAAGAACCTTGCACACACCCATCTAATAGTGCCAATGCTGA
The DNA here is from genome assembly GCA_018155175.1 of Sinocyclocheilus anophthalmus. Classification (NCBI taxonomy): domain Eukaryota; kingdom Metazoa; phylum Chordata; class Actinopteri; order Cypriniformes; family Cyprinidae; genus Sinocyclocheilus; species Sinocyclocheilus anophthalmus. Next base: position 427,561 of record JADLZN010009768.1, read on the forward strand.
ATTTCCACAGGATCTTTTTAAAGGGGTCATATGATGCGATTTCAAGTTCCTCTTCAGGTACTCGAGCTGCATTGGAGGATGCTTTAGGAACGCCCTTCAGCTTGACCGGCTCTGAACCCCGTGTGTATCAGTCCAATAGATGGGCGAGACGTCACGGGCGGGTGACGTAATGACTAGAAAGCTATAAAAGCACGTGCGGTTGAACCAGCGTGAGCTTTCTGTCATTCAGCAAGCGCTCTGTGTGTGTGTCAGTCTGAAATTCATTTGTGAGTCTTATTTGGTGTTTGTCCAAATAATGTCGGAGCCCTGCCTCTGTTTTCCCATCTCCTACACCGAGGTAGACCTTTCTTGGGTCTAAAGCGGGTCCTTTCCCTTCTTTATCCCCGCTTCTGATTGCTATGGCAATGTGGCAGTATATTGCACTTGTTATAAGACATGCCCCGGTTTAGAAACAGACCAGGGGGACTAGCTGTCGCCCAGCGGCTCATCTTAAAGGCTCCGTCAGGTTGTCCCTCCCCCGCACGCTACCGTACAACATCCGCTCTGGTGGGCTAGGGGTACTCGGCAGCAGGTCAGGCTGGTGCATTTCTGCACACTGTGCCCCTCATGGAGAACGTGAAAGCCAATCTGCGGACCGTCCTTAGACTACGGATGTCCCTCTTCAAGAACTCCTGAACGCCACCGGCCCAGACGCATGATAGCAGCCCACCGGTTGAGCGGTTTCCCGCATTACCAGGAGTGTCCGTCTAGTACCTCAGTGCCCTGCATGCTCGGTCCCTGCTCAAGCACCTCGTGTTACAAGGGCGCATGCGGTCCCCCGCGCGCGCCACTGTCAGCACCGCCGGAACTTGCACTCATTTTGCATGCAGTGGACCACTAACTTACTGGCAAATTGTGTCTTAGTTGGTCCTGCACACTGTAGAGAGGCTCAGAATCCAGTTTTGGTTCTCCTCCGCCTCGTTTCACAGATTCTCCCTCGCTGGTGGGTACCCCGCGCAGGTCGGGGTCATGGAAATGAGTAACACTCTTTTGAGGAAGGAGTCCAGCGGGTGGTCCCTCCTCCAAAGATCCGTTTCTACGCCGTAATATCATAGTTCCAAAGAAGTATGGAGGATTGCATTCCATTGCTAAGATCTGCATCAGTGTGAACCTCTCAGTCATGCGACATTGGCATGATGCTCACCATCAAACAGGTCGGTGTCTCAGTCAGGTCAGAGGGCTTGGATTTTTCACGATCGTCGAAAGACACAGAACTTCCATGTATCCATGCCCTTCCACTCACTAAGAATTCCTGACGGTTTGCTTTTGGGGGGGGCAAAGTGTCCAATATCGGTTCTTCCCCTTCGCTTGCACTCTCACCCCGCACTTTTCACAAGCGTTGTGTAGCCACTTGCTGCGTGCTACTCTGGGTATCTGTCATACTGAGATTTATCGTGATTGGTTGACTTTTTAGCTCATCATCGCAGACGGTGGTTTGACAATTGAGATTTCAGTTCCTCTTCCACAATGGAGATCTGGGGTTACGACTAAAAACGCCAGGGAATGTGCTTTCCTCCCTTACGAGGGACCACTTATCTGGTGGTGGTTGTTGATTTGACCACGATGCAGGCACGTATTCCCCTGCACTTCGGATCCATCTGTCCCTTCACAGCGTCCGCTGAGACGTCAAGCATCGGTCCACTCAACTGTCCATCAGAGTTTCAGAGACTGCTGGCTCTGAATGGCCAGCTTTCATCCAAGTGATACTTTATTTGTCCTTCTTGGTAACAGTAGGACCCCTACGTGGGCTCACAGACCAAGGGTCTTCTCCCGGGGAACTTCCGTCTTCGTTATCAGGTCGCCCCGCGGCGAATACCTATGTGCCTGTACATGTGGATGAAACACTTGTCTCTTGTCTCGTGCCCACTTGCTGTGTAAGCTCCTTGTCGCCGCATAACCTAGCGACAGACTCTTCCCTCATAACGTCTGGGGTGCTGTCCATGAGTTGGGCCCGCGTGCCATGCGTCAGTTCTGTGGAGTGGTCTCCATCTGAAAATGGCATATAAACATGCCTGGAGAAATGCTGGCCGTAGCTGCGGCAGCATAAGACACTATCCTCGCCAGACCTAAGATGGAACATGTTTGTGTCGCACACAGACACCCCGCAGGTGGTCTCTTACATCAACCACCAGGAGGGTCATAGCGCTCAACGCCGTTTGTACAACCTTAGTTTAACCAATCCTTGTAGTGGTCCCAGGACAACTTCCTCCGCTCTGCTGGAGAGCAGTTCAAGCATTCCTGGCATCTCAATTTGGGAGCAACTCCTGTCGAGGCATTGGAGGCCGATGCGCCGGGGCCATGGGTGCTTTCCCCTAGGTCGTGGTTAAAGCAATATGGAGAGTTTTCTGGCCGGCTCAGGCTGGACCCTTTACCTGCGACTCGAGAAGTCACATCGCCCTGTCCCCTCTGGTTCTCGCTCCCTCAGGTCTCCTGCCTCCCACTGGGGCTGGCATTCGGCCTATGTGTAAAGACATGGCTGCGTCTTCGTCTTTAATGCCTTTTCCACCCTGATTGCTCTGCTCCCGCTTTCTGGAGAGAGTGCGCCGGGACAGGGTCCGTCTTCTGCTAGTAGCCCCGTTCTGGCCAGGCCGAGTATGGCACTCCATGGGAGATTCCCATCAGGAGAGATCTCCTCTCACAGGCGGAGGGTACGTCAGACAACACCCTGGCCGGAGACCGTGGCATTGTGGGGTGTGCCCCGGATGGGGCAAAGCTCCATAGCGTCCAGGTAGCCTCAACCGGGTTGTTGAGACCATCCTCCAATCCAGAGCTCCCTCAACGAGGAAACTGTATGCCTTGAAGTGGACATTTTTCAAGGATACCACATCTCGACCACAAGTTACCTGCTCCCTGATTAGTACAGTCTGGAGTCTTTCCCTGCATCCAGATTCTCCACAGGGTTGACCCACTCCACCCTGAAGGTCTACGGGGTGGCCATTGCGGCCTACCATGCCCCTCTCGGTGACCAGTCAGTGGGCAGACACCCCACCCCCCCCTGGTTACACGTTTCCTCCACTGTGCACTGAGGCTGAGGCCTCCGGTACGATCTCGTGTCCCCACGTGGGACCTGGCTGTGGTGCTAGATGCTCTCTGTAGGCCTCCCTTCGAGCCTATCGAGGAGATCTCTGATCACCACCTCACTATCAAGACTACCTTTCTTCTGGCGATATCGTCTCTCAAGAGAGTTGGGGATCTGCAGGCCCTCTCAGTGGCCCCTTCCTATCTCGACTTTGTGCCCAGTCTGGCCAAAGCGTTTCTGTACCCTCGAGTGGGGTATGTTCCTAAGGTCCCCTCCTCTACACCACGGCCTGTCGTACTCCAGGCCTTCAGTCCTCCTCCCTTCGGGGAACCAGACCATAAAGCCTTCATTGGTAGTGTCCGTGAGCACTGGACACATACGTCCACAGAGCTGCCCTGTGGAGAAGGGCGGACCAACTGCTTGTGTGCTATGGTCCCCCTAAGAGAGGTCTTCCAGCTACAAAACAGACCCTCAGTCGGTGGATAGTAGATGCCATTTTTATCACTTATGAGTCCTCTGATCTCCCTTCGCCTCTAGGGGTCAAGGCTCATTCTACGAGAAGTGTGGCGGCCTCCAAGGCTTTCTTGGCAGGTGTCTCGATGCAGGACATCTGCGACGCTGCGGGATGGTCAACGCCCCTAACCTTTGTCAGGTTCTATGGCCTAGATATGCGAGCCAATCTTCTGTTCTCTCGCCCTAGCTGTGCAGGCTTCCACACTAGGCAGAGATTTGGAATTCTGGCGGCATAGAGGAGTAACAATTATGTACAGTATGTGGAAAATAATGTTTTTTTTTTTTACTTTAAACCGGATAAACAACATTTCATTACACCAAATACACAAAATAATGATATGTTTTAGCACATCATATGACCCCTAAGTTGTTGAAATGTAAATAATCCATAAATACTCTACATAGTAAAAGATGATTTTATATGTGTTCAGGATGTCCTACATGAATGCTGCAAACGGGTTAAACATTTATATTGTTAATCAAATACTGTTATACTTAAATTTCATTCAGTACCAAAGCATATAAGAATGTAGAAACATGTTTTCCCCCTTAAACTAAGGAAAACAGACATTTCATTTTTGTACCATTTATCTTTAAAAGTAAGTTTAAATAGTTTAAATAGTTTACTATTTTTATTTTAATTTTTTTTAATTATGGCGCTTTTAAATATTTAGTTTTTAAATGTTTAAGTATTTTTAAATATATTTAGTTTTTAAGTATTTAAGTATTTTTCTTTCATTCTAGTTTGATGAGAAAAACATGTCAGAATCTTTTTGATGTTTTAAAACAGAAGTAACAAGTGGTAAGACTATATGGTGTGTTTTAAAAATCGAAATATTTAAGACATTTTTGTTATGAAACGGTGCTACAAAAACCAGATGACAACTCTAAAAGACGTTTGAAGGTCAAGATGTAAGTTTTACTTTTAACGGGTTAATTATTAAGAGCTTCTTGTTGTTTTATGTGATTACTGTTAGCATCATCATATTTCTTGATCAAGATCAATCATGATGAAGTATACCCCTGAGTAAATGGAACAGGTCTATATGTCCCTATCCGCACGCCTCATTTGTGTAAAACCCTAAAACATATCTAGCTCCACCTATCCCTAGGCCCACTATTGGCAAACTCATAAATAATCGTTTAAAATCCCGATTTTAAAACCCTAATCTCGTTTTGACATTCTGCGCCATTTCACATATATTATCCTTCAGCCTATATAATTGCAATTCTCAACTAAATCTCTCTTTCAGCAGATAAAAACAAAGATGCCAAGTTCAGAGCAAGAAAGTACAAGCCAAGAATTAGTGCCGCTACCAAGCAACCAGGAAAAATCCTCAGGGAAGGAAAGTGAAAGTAAATAAATCAGAACCTTAAAAAACACGACTGACATTTTTTGTAAACTCATGTTTTCTGTTTGTAATATATTTTGATCACTGCGCTTCTTTGTTATCAGGTTATTGACAATATTCAGCTTAATGTTTTACAGTTTGTATGAAATTAGATCTATAATATAGCTATATATTATCATCTCGTATACTATATCTATATACTCTATATTGTATAATATTTGTATACAAGATCTTTAAATTCCTCTTTACATGTCTTTTGACAGTATTATGATCTCTTTTTCACTCAGTATTAATATAGTCACTTACTTAAATATAATTCAAAGTCGTGGTTCATGGTGATTTTTATTGGTAATACATTCAATACAAATTACTTTTCGCTAATGCTTTTGAACAAGAAGTAGGACTTTTCAGGGTTTAGTTTAAAATCATGACAAAACTTAGGTTATGCAAATAGGGCTGTCACATTCACATTAATTTAAAGTGCATTAATTATAAAGAATATACAGGTTATAATTTCATTACATTTATAAAAGACATTTTGAATAATAACTATAAATATGCAATACAATATACAGGATTGGACACCTTACCCGATAATCATTCAATTTACAGTATATTATAACCTATATTAAATAATTGATTAATAATTAATTATAAATTGAATGAGCATTACATAAATCTTTGTTTACTATTTTAATTTAAATGAAGAAAAAGAAACTTTTATTACTAGTGTTCTTGTTAATTGTTAAACATCATCTAGTTCATAGAAGGCTTGATTTCATTATTATTGATAATAGATTATCTTTATTTTAAAGAAACATGTCTATTTTTACATTTTAAAAGGTGGATAGCATAGATCGCTTTATAATTCATTTTCAAATTGATATATGCTTCTTGCAACCACTAAGATTTTCAGGATTTTAGGTTACCATATGAAAAACAAATAAAACACAAAAACACAAAATATATACTACTCTTGCCTCTGCAAAACTATGAACTCCCTGTTTTGCTGCTGGTAATGTTCACAGAAAGATGTATCTGTGTTGTTGACATGCCTCTGAAGTGGCAGTGGGCAGCTGCAGTCCCCCAAGAGACGGGGGAACAGAGTGACCCCTCACTCTCGCTCACCTGAAGCTCATTAATTCTAAAGCGCCTCGCTTGGCACCAACAGACACCTCGGCTGATGTGAGAATGGCATGTGATTTAATGTGCTTAAATGGAGCTAGGTTCACGCGCACCTCGTCCCAGTTAAACCAGTCCCGCTGCCCAGCCTCAAACCACACACACTGACCCATGACTCACACCACACCTGCCCACATCAATCAGCCATACATAACGTGGACCCATGTGACAGCCTACAGCTTTATGTTTATAATGAATGCGTCAGACATGGGAGAGCACGAGAAATAAAAAGCACATTTCACAAGATATTAAAGGAGGAACGCTTTTGTTTTCTTTGTGCAAATGAAATGTAGACACTCAAATTTGCAGAGTGCTCTCTATGCCATCTAGCATGCACAGAGTCTGCGGACACACCGCATATCATTATACATACCTAGAGAGATGAGAGAGAGAGAGTTTCCCAAGTGAAACCAGCTTAAAAAAGCCAGTGAGAGAGAGAGAGAGAGAGAGAGAGAGAGAGAGAGAGAGAGAGCGAGCGCCTCCCGGTACCTGCCTACATAGTCTCCTCTCTCCAAATGTTTATTTTGGACCAGACTGGAGGCCAACTGGTTGCAATTGACCCTCTACAGGGACGAGTTAGTGAGCGAACATGAAACTTTTCCTTTTGGGAGAGAGAAGGAGGGGAAAGCCACACACATACTGCAAGCTCAGACACGCAAGCACACATGCAAATGAGGAAACAGACCCCCACAAACAAAAACATACACAAAATATTATCCAAATTAAATAACAGAGAAGCAGCGGAGACATCAAACTACCAGCAGAATATTACACAATATACAGGAATGCAGATCATTTTAATAAACATGGACTTTGTATTGGAATGTGCAATACATTTTTAGCTGTGAAGAGTGTAAATGCACAGGGAAAATCGTTAGAAATTAACATCATCACAAGAAGCCTGTGTTGCCTGTGTGCCATTACACTGGAGAGTCCACTACCAGGAGAGAACATAAAATCCACACGCAGTAAGCAGCACTGGATGTAGTGAAATCGCAGTAACCTGCAGTAAACACGTGATCCTATCAGACATTTAACACTATAGACCAGGGGTGGCGAACTCCAGTCCTGGAGAGCCACAGCCATGCAGAGTTCAGCTCCAACCCTAATTAAAACTCACCTGCCTGTAGCTTCCTAGTAACCCTTCAGACCTTGATTAGCATGTTCAGGTGCGTTTGATTAGGGTTGAAGCAAAACTCTGCAGGGCTGCGGCTCTCCAGGACAGACGTTCGCCACCCCTGCTATAGACCATTTAAAATACTAGCAGGCAATGAGTTACGAATTACAGATTTGGTCACCTTTTGATTATCTGAATCAGTAAATTTTAGTAAAACGTGGTCCGGAATATTCTGACTAAAGTACAAAGTAAACTCTATCAAGTCCAGCAAATTCCTTTAAATGTTTTCCAGTTATGACATTTTTCGGCCCTCCTATACTTCCAGAAGTGCATGCTTAAAAATATTGCTAACCTATTAATACATATTATATAATAACCCTATATTATTATAATATTAGAAAAAAAGATTGGTCACACTTTAGAATGGGACCATATTCACTACGACGAGTTTTCCTGAAAAAATCCAGATTGGCTGCATATATACTGTAAAAAAATCTGTAAAATTTACGGTAAAAAAACTGGCAGCTGTGGTACAGCAACATTTGAGGTTTTATGGATATAACTTAAATTTTAATTTAAAACACTTATTTCATTAACTATAATGTTAACATAGGCTGAGAAGGAAAGTACTGATATATATATAAGAAGGTGCACTGTCATTCACACATACTAAACACCAACATGGTAACACATAACTCTAACGTAATGCAAATAAACATTAATTTAACAACATTAGATGTAACATACAACCCCAATGAGCATAATTGTTGAAAAAAACTAAGAAAACATAGTATTTCATGAAAACATAAAAGGAAATGTACTGCAGGGTAATTCTGGAAATGTCATTGGGGTTTTTCCCTGTAAATTAGATTTCTTTTTTCACTTCCAAAAACGGTACTTTACCGTAAAATTGCATGAAATGTCCATTACAGTTTTTCCATCGTATATTGTAGGGGAACTTAATGTTAAGCAATTAACAGATTTTTAATGTAGCATTTTTACAGTATTTTACCGTTAAAATCACAATAGTGTTTTACAGTGTATTAATAGTTAATAAGGTAGGGATTATTTATGGTCCAGATTAGGGGATCTAAATATGGCCATGCGAATAGGCATTATATGTGCGTTATCACTACAGCCATTATGATAGTCATATGCATGCTAATAAACAACTATTAATAGTGAGAATTGGTCCTTAAAATAATGTGTTACCAAAATATACTGTATATATTTTTTCATTTTAATTTATATGAACAGAAACTGTTCAAACGTCATTCAAACAAGTTACTACAAAAGTTAAAGCTAAATTATTCATTTTGTATTAATATATTTACATCTAACATTTTATTATCAATTTAAAAATGCAAATAATGCAGGTTTGTAAATATGATACAATTATAATACACAGATACTCTATTTAATATTGTTCAAAAGATTGCAGTCTGTAAGATTTTTTAAAATGTTTTTAAAAGAAGTCTCATGCTCACCAAGGATGCATTTATTAAAAAAATATAATAAACCAATTACAAAAAAAATAATGTAGTAAAACTATTGTTTTTACTATTATATTATATTGTGAAATATTATTACAATTTAAAATATCTGTTTTCTATTGTGATATAATGTAAAATGTAATTTATTCCTATGATGGCAAAGCTGAATTTTGAGCATCATTGCTACAGTCTTCAGTGTCACATGATCCTTCATAAATCATTCTAATATGCTGAATTGACGCACACATTTTTTTTTCATGTTTTCAGGATTCTTTGATGAACAGAAAAAAACACCTTCCTGAACTATACTGAGAACTGCACATGACATGCAGGTCAAAAAATATATACAGTATACTGTAGCTATGAATTAAGAATTAATTCCCTCATTTTATTTAAATTGTGGCCACGATTTATGAATTTGTTCCCTTGTTTTAATAAATCATGGCCATGATTTACAAATTCATTCCATTGTTTTAGTTAAATCGTGACCATGGTTTATTAATTCATTCCCTCTTTTGAGTGAATTATTGTGGCCATGAACAAATCATGGAAACAAGTTCTTAATTCCTGGCCATGATATGTCTTTTTTTCCCACGTCATGTGTGGGGCTCCATAGACCACTTTGAATGGTAGTGCTTGCGTGTATATGTGTATAGGACATTATTCTGTATTATAATTTTAACGTGCTGATGGTTGTTATAATTTGTTAAACCTATTTTTAAATGTCAGATAGATTTGTGCCCATTACTAGTGTGACGTGTTACATAAAGGGGGAGAGTGTTGCACATGAATGACAAGAATTAAAGTCTTTGCCCCCAAGCTCAGCCACCCAATACCCACAGCCTGAGCTTACAGTCAGAGAAACAGACTGAGAAGAGAGAGACGCTGAGAGCAGGCCTGGCCCTGTAGACTAAATAAAAGCTCTTAATCCTCATAAACTGCTCCATATGAGCATTACATCCCTGACTCCACACGGGACTCCTCAGGAATGGAACTCATTTTGGGGTTAAAACATTACCAGCGCTGCTCCTCTCCCATTCCGGTAATGAGCTCGCTGCCCTTCACTCTCTCCCCCACCCTGACGACAGAATGCGCTTAGGATGAAAAATGCCTAGGAGCATGTAAATGTTAGGGTTGGAAAATGCAGAAGTTGTGGCAGTGTACGTGTATGGACTCAAGGATATACACGTACAAGGGCATGTTTGCCATATACTGTAGCAATGTCATCATTCGTCTCATTGTCATCATTTACTCACTTATATCATTCCAAAATCAGATTTTCTGTCTTTCATGAAATACAAAGGGGATATTAGGATTTATGTTCATGTTCATATTTAACTCTTTACAATATAATGAAAGTAAACAGGGACAAAGGCTTCAAGCTTCAAAATATGTATATATACTTGAAAAGTTCGGGTTGGTAAGATTTTTTTTAAAATTGTGTTAAAGAAGTCTATTATGCTCACCAAGGATGCAATTATTTGATGAAAAAAATACAGTAAAAACAGCAAAACGTACAATGTAAATATACTACATTAAACATTTTTTCATTTAATATATTTTAAAATTTAATGTATTCCTGCGATGCAAGGCTGAATTTTCAAAGTCATTACTTCGGTCTTTAGTGTTAAATGATCTTTCAGAAATCATGCTAATATGCTTATTTGCTGCTCCAAAAAAAAAAAAAAAACATGTTCTGCTTAATATTTTGTATCTCATTCACTTTCATTTATATTGTAAAGGGCAGCCAAAAAAAAAACACATCTTTACTGTTCCATAAAAGAAAGCAGCACGGGGGAGTAAATAATTACAGAATTTTACATTTTTAGAAAGAGCTATTCCTATAAATTTCAGTTCATTCCTCGCACAAAGCTGTCATAAGGTACTTTTATGCCACTTTTGTGGTATTTTGGTAAAGTTTTCTGAGCTCAACGGCCTCTGTCGCCATTCAATTTTAAAGAGTAGAGTGCACATGCTGATCAACATCTCCTTCTGTGTCCCACAAAAAATTTTGACTAAACTAACCCTTTAAATCCATAGGTTTACATGATAAAGCTAGCAAAAGCTGGTTATAAATCCACAGAATCTACCTGAGCAAGAGGCAGCAAGACAATTCAGGTTTGCATGTGACTGCAGGGCTCTCATTCATCACAGCTGTCACGTGAAGCCCAACACAAACGAATGAATGCGAGAGAGGCGGATGTGTGTGCCCAGTTCGGCTCACTTTGGGAACCAAGCAATGAGCAGAGAAGTGCCAGGTCTGACCACACGAACACCATGGTCGCCCACAATTGACAGACCGCTGCAAACTACAAATTTGGAGAGTAAGAAAAAGCGATTTCGAGAGAGAACAAGGAGACGGAATGAGTGACTAACAGAATGAGAAATTCAGACTGAAACTCTCTTTAATCGGCATGTGTGAACCGTTCAGGTAAGTCCGTCAGACACAGGAAATGTATTAACATTGACCACAGTTTACTCTGTTAACCACACTGTGGCCCTGTGGGACATGCCTGCAGGGCAGCGTCTGTTTACATATACAAAAAACACAAGCGCGCACACACCCCAGAACACTGCCCATCTTCGAATACATTTATTACTGTCACTTTTATTCATATAAATATCCATACAAGATCAATTAACACCCCGATAAACTGTTGGCGTGCCATATGGTGGGTCGTAAACAATTATTTTTGGAACATGGCTGTCAAATATATGCCCTGTGTGAGTTAATATTTCAGAGAGGGACAGCAGTGAGCACACAGTCTGACTGGCTTCCCCCCTGAAGGATTCAAGCCTATGCAAACATCATTGAGCACAGGCACATTCCCCTGCTGAGGGTACAGTCTGAGCCACTGTATGAGGTCTAGTTTATTTACACATCAGGACAGGTAGTTCTCACCATCAATAACTTTATGACAGGAGTCAACAAAACACAGTGCCATTTGTGTGCTATGTTTCCCTATGCTCTCCATACTATTGATATAATTGATACTAAATTTAGTCACATTATTTGATAGATCTGACTGTGTAATGCAAATAAAGTCATTTTACTTTTCAAGTTTTTCCATCAATAGTAATGCATTATATTTAAATGGGTTAAATATAATAATAATAATGATAATTGTATACACATACATGCTGCTGTTCAAAACTATGGTGTCAGTAAAATATTTAAAATATTTTTTGGAAAGAACTAAAGCTTTTATTTAGCAAAGATGCATTAAACTGATGAAATGTGTCAGTAAAGGCTTTGCAAGTTCCACACAAGATGTGCGTATTTTTCACATGACTTGCTGGTGTGTTTTCAACTTTCTATTCATCAAAGAATCCTGGAACAAAAAAATTGTTCATTGTTTTCTATCAAATATTCGCAGCACAAGGTTTTCACATTTCCAAGCATGAGAATAAATGTTTCTTGAGCAGCAAATCAGCATATTAGAATGATTTCTGAAGGAGCATGTGACACTGAAGACTGAAGTAATGATGCTGGAAATTCTGCTTTGCCATTATAAGAATAAATGACATTTTAAAATATATTACAATAGAAAACAGTTATTTTAATCTGTATTATTAAAAAATCTTGCCGCCCCAAACTTTTGAATGCTAGTGTGTTTATTCTTTTAAATGGCTAATGCATTTCTGGGGGAAATCCGAAATTTTCATTGTTATGCTAAAATAATGTAAAATATTTTTTTTAAGAATGTTTTTTAACAATTCCATTTAGTGCCACTAGCTGTACAGAAATTACATGCTGCATCTTTAAAACAGTAGCATTTCAATGCCTAGTTCCCCAGTGTAACTGTGCACATGACAAATAAATGCCTCTTGACTCTTGACTATAGAGCAGTTAATAAAATAACTCATAATTCTTTAACCCCCCCCCCCCCCCCCAAAAACAATAGATTCCCAGCTGATGCATATGTGATGGAGCTGAGGTAATATAACCAGATACAGCTAACAATCGCTAATAGTCCAGAGATGCCTCCATCCTTGTTCATCGTTGCCATGTTCCTGATCTCTCTCTCTCTCTCTCTCTCTCTCTCTCTCTCTCAGTCTATAGCAGAAGTCCTCTTGCTCCCCCTACTCTTTCTTCTCTTTCCAGGAACTATGTCTCTTCCATGGCTGGAAGGTTGTAATTTGTAACAGGCGACTCGGCGGGCTGAGAAGCCCTTCTCTTATCTGAACAAGGGATCACTAGCAAATCATATCAGAGAAGAGGCCTGTTTAAATAGAGCCCTAATTACCGCAATCATTTGTTGCTGTCTCTTTTTTCTCCTTTCCTCTAGCCCTCGCTAGCATGCTTTTTTCCCTTTTCTCTTCCTTGCTTTTTAAAAAGCGAGCTCAATTCATTCTGAGCGTTTCCTCTTTCTCGTCTCCAGTAAATCCTTGCTTGTGGTGTGGGCTTGAGGGGCTGACAGTTGCATGACAAGAAATGTTTCCCTTTGTAAGAGCTTACTTCCTCCTCGCGCAGTTTTAGCCTAATTGAAACGTTTCCTATTGGGTTCAATCAGGAGGGCAATTACCTAATTATTCGCTTATGCCTAACTTAGTCCTGTACGCTGACAGAGAGAGAGAGAAAGAGAGAGAAAGAAAGGGTGTATTTACTAGACTGCTTTTTTTCCACTGAATCCGTTACTCATTTCTTCCTTAACTGACAGAATCGTTATAGGAAATAACACGTTACTTAGTCAAGATTTCACATATTTGAAAGCGGTTGAGTCAGCATTTCATTCAAGTTACTCAAGGCGTGATTTTTATTTTTTTTAAATGAAACATTAAAATCATATTTTTTAGAGTAGAGATGAAGTAGTGTTATGAAATAAGATGGGAGGCTCTATGAAGCCGAAAGGAGACGTTTTTTGGGGCTCATAAGGAAAAGTATTATCAAAGAGGGAGAGAGGGAAAGGAAATATGACCGGCAGGCATTAACAGATCTGGAATGTTTTGTACCGGCTGAAACTTCCTCCATCACATATAATAATTAGACAGCTCATAAAACATAAATGTATCACGGATAAAGAGATTGTCTCCCTTCCTTTTGGGATTGATGCTAGTCAAAAATCAAATAATAATAATTGAAAAAAAAAATTAATTAATGAAAAATATAAAAAGTCTAACAACAACAAGATATATATTATAAGATGAACATTACTATGTCTTGTTGTAATACACTTTATTTATTTATTACTTTGTTTTTGCAGTCTTACAATAAGGAGAATTATATATTTATGTTATTGAATTTCTTAACATTATTTATTTTACAATTACTATTATATAGTAGCATTTACCCATCTATCGATATCTCATATCGATCTATATATAATATCATAACTATATATATATATATAGGTGCTCTCACTCATAAATTAGAGTGTCGGGGAAAATTTCATTTATTTCAGTAATTCAACTCAAATTGTGAAACTCGTGTATTAAATAAATTTCATGCACACAGACTGAAGTAGTTTTAAGTCTTTGGTTCTTTTAATTGTGCTGATTTGGCTCACATTTAACAAAAACCCACTAATTCACTATCTCAACTAATTAGAATACGTCATAAGACCAATAAAGAAAACTTTTTTAGTGAATTGTTGGCCTTCTGGAAAGTATGTGTTTATTTACTGTACATGTACTCAATACTTGTTAGGGGCTCCTTTTGCTTTAATTACTGCCTCAATTCGGCGTGGCATGGAGGTGATCAGTTTGTGGCACTGCTGAGGTGGTATGGAAGCCCAGGTTTCTTTGACAGTGGCCTTCAGCTCATCTGCATTTTTTGGTCTCTTGTTTCTCATTTTCCTCTTGACAATACCCCATAGATTCTCTATGGGGTTCAGGTCTGGTGAGTTTGCTGGCCAGTCAAGCACACCAACACCATGGTCATTTAACCAACTTTGTGCTTTTGGCAGTGTGGGCAGGAGCCAAACCCAGCTGGAAAATGAAATCAGCATCTCCAAAAAGCAGGTCAGCAGAAGGAAGCATGAAGTGCTCCAAAATTTCTTGGTAAACGTGTGCAGTGACGTTGGTGTATATAAATTAATATATATGAACCATGTATGGACAATGTAAACATATCAGCCTGTAAGGAAGCCGTATGTTTTCAGCTGTAAATTCACGCTCATCCCCCCTCTTTTCCCATCGCAGAGACCCACCTAAGCTCTGAGAGGTCATCACTTCAACAAGTGTGGGCTGTTGAGCTCTTAAATCAATCATTTAAATCTATGGCTAAATCAGCGAGCTGTCTGGGTTTAAGCACACATGCCGTAGCTTAATTCACCCGAGCGAAGGAGCTCAGTGGCCGTATTTCAGCCAACATGTGCGCCACTGTTGTCTAAACAAGCGCTGTAAGGCAGGCTGCAGAGGAGAGTCCTGGCTGCAGGACATGGAAAGCAGTTAGAGGACGTCCACGCGCACATGCGCAACAGACACACAAACACACACTAACACAGGCCGAGGAGAAGACTGGAAGGGCTTGGCTTGAGGTCATGGAAATGGGTTATAATGCAGCCTTTCACTGGGGAAAATGAGAGGACTGGCTTTCCTCGCACACACACACACACACACAACTACACACCCACTCAGCCTCATGGCCCGCATATCCATACACACAAACACGCACACACATCCGCAGGAATGATGGAATGCTCTCACACAGACTGGGTGGGCCACTTGACTGTTGGACGCTGGGATGAGATTCAGGGAGTTAACAAATTAATCCTACAGATAAACCCGACAATCACACACAGACATAGTCGCAAAGAGACTCATAATCAACTGGCAAGCATATTCATGACTTCAGTTGTCTGCATTTAAAGGAATAGTTCACCTAAAAATTAAAACTGTCATTATTTATTAACTTTTTTCCCCCATACAACAATTATCACTAGTGACCTCGACTGTCGAGCTCCAAAAATCACTATAAAAGTACTAGGGATGTGCAATATATCAGTACCATATTTGTATCAATACTGAGTTTTAGAGTTTTTGGTTTATTTATTGTATGTCAACATGACACATACTTCTGCATATTTAATGGTGCATGCTCAATTTCTTCCTTTTTGATATTAATTTATTTTGATACATGTAATTTATTTCAACAATCAAATGTATAATTAGACAGTAACATAAACACAGAACATAATATAATTAGCTATAACTATAATATAATTAGTATAATTAGACATAGAACATAAAAATGTACAAATACATAAAAATAAATAACCTATTTTTTTCTATTTTTCTATTTATATTACCTTTGCCATCACTTAATAATCTTTAAAAACATTAATAATTTATAACACTGTTGTTTTATCAAATACAATTTTTTCATACTGTACATTTTTCATCATACTGTAAATGCACTTTCACAGTGATTATTGAAAATCATTATAAATTATTGATTTATCAATATCTAATTTATGTTGAATGATCAAATGTCAATTATATTAAACTTAAATGGTAATTTCACCGATTTTCAACCAGCTTTGTATTGTTACAAATGTTTAATCATTAAATTAACCATGTGTATTATTTTTCCATGTTACCTGCACCAATATATCCACCAGGTGACAAAATGCATCACCTGGCAGACTTTTGATAGCTCTGGGGCTACTGTGAAAACTACAGACCAAATTTCCGAAATTTTGTATCCCAGCTCATGGACAATCTTATCGAGTCCAGTGCATTATGGGCGTTGAAGTTTTCCTATCTTTTTTTCGCCACAGCCCTTTCTTTCTGTTCTCTCTAACAGTGTAGCAAAGATTTCAAAATAAAATCAAATGAATTCAAATGAATAAATAAATAAAACTGTGTTTCTATTGCATAGACAGCCAACTTTTATTAAAACATCAACTTGCCAGTGCCATATTTGATTGGAAAATAAATAATGACAAAATTATCATTTTTGAGTAAACTACCCCTTTAATGTAGATCCTGACAGAGAGAATTAGTAATAAAATAAAACTTGACATCTCAGATTTACCACATGTGCCTTTGATACAGCTTTTCCAGTCAGATCAACCACAGTTCACATCACATTGTGTGTGTGTGTGTGTGCGTGTGCATCTGCATTAAACCCACTCACTAAACATTTAAAGTCAGGAAACAGTGAGAGAGCGATGGGAATGGAGGGAAGATTTACCTGATAGGAGAGATATAGACAGATAGAAAGAACGACGAACGCGAGCGGCCAAACAGAGAAGGATCGCCCCGGTGGTCTTGTGTACCTGTTTGCCTCTGGGCACGACTGAAAGTGAGGGTAGAACCTGAACCCTGCAAATGTGCTACCCCGCTCCCACGTGATTTGGGGCGGTCCACGCGTATGCTTAAAATATAATTGCAAAAAACCTCTTCCAAATGGCTTGTGGAGGTTTGTGAAAAATGGGAAGAAGGTTAGAAGCATTCTTCGTCGTTCGAAAGACTGGTTTGAGCTTATTGTGTTCATTGTGGTAGTGGGGGTTCCGTAAGGTTATCTGGTGTGTGTGTTTGTGTTGTGTGTGTGTGTGTGTGTGTGTTGATTGTGTCCGTAGTGTGCTTGGTGAGAGAATAGGGCTTTTTTCATTGCTTGTTTCAGAGCCTGGTTTGCTACTGCAGGGCATGGGATGAGAAGGTAATATTTGCTGGCAGAGGTTCTGCAGGGTCAGAACCGCCTGTCACCCGGCTGCGGATTGATGGCTCCAGAGGCGAGGCTTAAGTCAACAGTGCATGAGCCCGTCCATGCTGTCCCAGGCGCAGAAACCACACTGGATACTCCACTCAGCACCCATTTGAGGTCAGCAGTCCCTCAGATGAATGACAGCCCCTCACCATTATCTTAGAAAAACCTCGCCAGCAGAGCCGGTGCTGGAGAAACTCTGCGCATACACAAGTGAACTACCACACATGTTACGTGCCAAACAAATGACTGGAGACCGCCCATCGCTCTAAACATTGGTTGCTAGTAGGCATTCGTACTTGACCTAGTATCCAACTGTATCATGAGGTGGATCATGTGAGCTCCACACCAGGGAGGGCTATAATAGCTTAATAAAGCTGTATTTTAGCATTCCCATTTATCTCACATTGCATAGTTCTTGACTTGGCGGCGCAGGACACCCGGAAGTGCAAAGACCTCAAGACCCACTATGACAATATTTAAAATGTTTGTTGGCTTGTAAAAAAAAAATCCTAACCATCATATCACATACAAAATGTCTGAATTTAACAAATCTGACTTAAAAAAAAAAAATACTCATAAAAATAAATTTAAAAATAAAGACACTCAACAACAACTCACCCCACAATTAAAAGGGTGTGGATAAAATATAATACTAATTATGTATACAAGAGACTAATTATGATAGTATGAGCTGCGTTTAAAGCCATACAATAGTTGATCTTATTTGTTGAGATTATTACTATAAATGTACAGTATTTATTGAATATTTGTGTCTTATAAGCATGATAATTTTACAAAGCTTAGCTGATTTCAGGGGTGTTTTATGTTTGTTGTGTTGTGTCACTTGCTATCAGTCTAGATGGTGTGCAAGAACACATGGTTGTCAGATGAGCGAAAAAGGATGCAACAAATATACTGAATGTATACGGGGAGTGGGGAGGCGCTCCCCCATTAGCTGGGCATTAACGCGTGTGAGAGACGATTTAGAAGGTTCTGGGTCACTGAGAGCGGGAAGCAGGTGTCCCTCACTGATCTATGTGCAGTTCCACTTCAACACCTCATCATTAAACAGACATGCAGACACATGCAACTTCCCCCAACTCAACTTACATGTTTTATGCTCTGCCTCTAAGATCCTGCCATAGTTCTTAGTTTTTTTTTTCTTCCCGAAAATCCTAACAAACATGAATAGCTATTACAAGCACCTAAAATAACAACACTGGGGAGGTTCAGGAAGTAGTCACACATTCATTTAACTGGAAGAAATTCGGTGGTTACTAGGAGTGTGCGTGTTTGTCCATGTATGTGTGTTAACATTTATGAGGTTAAAGTCAACATGAAATCCCATCCACAACTCATTTTACTTCCTTAATGTGATGCATTTTCAAGTGAAATAGAATAAAAGAGGATATTAAAAAAATGACAGTTTCTTTTCATTGATAATTAAATTACAGGTTAAAAATGTAAAAAGTATTCATATGATTAAGAACCATAACCTTGTGGACAGTGTATCGACAAAGCACAACAGAGCTGAGAGCGGCCCATGTTCAAGTCCTGGCTTGTGCTCCTTTGCAGAACCCATTCCCATTTCTCCTTCTTAATCACTTCCTGTCTGTCATGGGCATGGCAAAAAAATAAATACATATAAAAATATAACAACAAAAAGTGTATGTCTGAACTAAAATGACAAATTTTTTATATATATCTTTTAGTCCAATTAAGGCCATCTTATTCAGAGTGTTTGCTTTAAATTGACAAAGCTAATTGACTAATGAGCTACTAGGCTGTTAAAAATATATTTATTGATTTTTCTTCTCTTTTGGTCATGTCTTATTATGCCAAGGGCAGCTAGCACTGCCACTGGTGCCTCTGGGCCTGGTGACTAACAGCAAACTCAAGGTTGAGAGATGAGGGGTTCAAAAAAAATGTGGGGTTTGAATGGAAAAAGTACAGCACCATATCTCCATGATCCGTCATGTAATTTTGATGGTTGACAACATTTCACAACATTCTGTCAGCATTTTGTTCCAAGCGGTCTAAACGTTTTATGAACCTCATCCCAACTTAATCTCTTCTGCTCAATCACAGGAGCATATAGATCAACAGAAGGAATTAAAATGCATAGATATCTTTAAACATATGTGGGACTCTGGAGCCAAGCGGAGACTAAACTCCACATTCTCATGAGCTTGTATTTAAACAATGTAAAATTCAATTCACTATATTTAATTTTTAAATGTAGCCCATCTGCAGAGTAACATACAACAGTCTAAATGTGCACAAACTAGTGGAAATACCTCTCGCTCTCCACACCAAACAGCGACACGGAGAGAGAAAGTAGAGGCAATGTTGCGGTCCCTGAAATTTTCATCAGTGTGTTTGCCTTCCCTTCCAAATGAATGGCAGATGCTGTGTGAAGCTGTGAGCAACAGCGAGGCCTTTCTGAATGGCCCTGAGATGAAGGCAGTAGAGAGAACACACACATACACTCTCACACACAGATTTATGTTCCTGATATCTTATTGCTGCAATCTCCAGTTGATTAAGAGCAGACCAGGCTGCTAAGCGGCGAGTATGCCGAGATAAGCCATGCAGAGCGGAAGGACTCAGACTCCTGAGTCGAGCTGAAACGCTGGAGGTCTTGGCTGTGGCGAGGCCCAGTGAAGAAATGCTGCCACAGGGACCATGTTAAATCTGGCCACGAAGAGAATCTCTGCCTCAACATTATCACCAAAGAACATCACAGTACAGACATGACCATGGCACGTCACTAAAGATACTATGGGTTGTTGGGGGCTCAACCGGGATATACAAAAGGACTGAGGATTTATAGTAACACTTAAGGGACTAAAGCATCACCCTTGTAGTGCATTAGTGCTATAGGAATAATATTTGCGAGATGAGTGAACCTAAACTTTACCTACACTTTACTGGCATTATGATGAGCCTTTAACATTCATAGAATATTCCCATTGTTATAAAATATTTTTTATAGTTTGGGGAAAAAGGGTCTTTAATGAATTTTTTATTTATTTATTTATTTATTTTTTGCATAACCGCAAAACACCCCTTTCGGAAACTTTATCTCAATAATTTTCTTTGGGCTGTAACCTTGCAAATTGGGAAAGTGTAAATTAAAAATATCATGATGGACACAAATGGATATTCATCATTATATGTTGCAATTGTGAATTTTGAGTTTGTTTGAATTGCTATGCAGTGACATTTCCTATTATTCTTTGTGGCAGAATGAATGCTAAAATTAACAGATAAAACATCAGTTACACAATCTAAATATTTCCCGTGCGTCCAAGGGCCTTCGCTCGTGTGGTGCGCGGCTCTCCCACTCCCCCTACCCATACAGTGGTGTGCTGTTGGCGGGAAGTGAAAAACCATTTATAAATGCATATACATGTAAACCTATTTATAAATTTTCATCCCAACTAAAATCATTTAACATTCCTGTTGTGATTACAATTACAACAAATGTAGAAACTTCTCAAATTTGAGATATGACTGCTAATCCTCTGTTTAGAGTCTATAATTAATAATTCTGTACTGTATGTTCCACCCTGTTCAGTTCTTAAAACAGATCTATACCAATAACAAAGACTGGGAATGTAAAGTGTAATGTAATGCAGTAACTTACAAGACAGACATACACATGTAGGCCCAAATGTGCCAAATTATTTCAGATGAAGCAGACCCACCAGTCTTTAAAGGTTATTTTCTTTTCTGTCCCTCATCTTCATCTTCGTCCCCCTCTCATTTCTCCTTCCTGTGGCTCTCCTCCCAAACCGGGGATATGTGTTTCTCCCAGCTGCGGCCCGTGGTCTGATTGCCTCTAATTTGGGTTAAGTGATTATTACCCCCCTGTGGTATGGGAGGGGACACTGCCACAGGCTGGAAAGAAACCTTCTTTCTCTGCTTCAAAAGACATACTGCAACCATCTGAATTTTTGGGCTATTACAGAATGTGTAACCTGTTACTATTTTTGGGCTGAGATACAGTATATAAGCCTTTTTCAGTAGTAGAATAATAAGTACCATTTAGCACAATTTAACACAAAATGTAACATTTTAAATCTTTAGGGAAATGAAAATCTATAAAGTGCCAAATGTATACAGTCGAAAGTTTGTACACACCTAATTCATGTAATGCATGTGGGTTATTATATCAAAGAGATTTTAATCTAAATGCTTACGCCTAATATCTTGACATTAGTTTGGCAGACCCATACAGGTGTCTATGTATTAATTTATTTACACAACTAACAATTAAAGTACCTTGTATAGTTGTTTGTGCCCAATGTTATGTAGACTATTGATTTTCAAAATGATTAACATGACAAATATGTTACCTTATGAGGGACCTTCTTCTTAAAATATAAAACAGGCATATATTTTCATATATATGTGATAAAAACTAATCATAATACTAAAAAACAACATGTTTACATTTATTTGTCAATAAAGCAAAACAATTATAAAATATTATCTGGAAAATATTGACTTAATTTAAATTTGACTTCATTTTAACATTTAACAAAGTTTACAGCAAATCTTTTTTTCTACCCATTATAATAAGAAGCATTTTCAATTCAGCTTATATTAATTTGTATAAAACTTTTTAAATAACAAATTAATTAAATTATACAGTAGCTTTACAGAAAATCTTGCCAGAAAACCAATGAGCAAACTAATAAATACATTGTTCACAGCACCTTTTCCCGAATCCTATTTTGAAAACGTCCCAGGTTACGTATGTAACCATGGTTCCCCGAGGGAACGAGACGCTGCGTCGAAAAACGCTAGGGGGAACACCTTCAGCGATACCAAGC
This sequence comes from Sinocyclocheilus anophthalmus, assembly GCA_018155175.1. NCBI lineage: Eukaryota > Metazoa > Chordata > Actinopteri > Cypriniformes > Cyprinidae > Sinocyclocheilus > Sinocyclocheilus anophthalmus. Next base: position 449,770 of record JADLZN010009768.1, read on the forward strand.
TCTGAATCATATGTGTAATCAGTCGAACGATGGGCGAGACGTCCGCGGCAGGTGACGTCATGACCAGGAAGCTATAAAAGCACGAGCGGTGAGACCAGCGTCAGCTCCTAGGAGTGAAGCAAGCACTGGCAGGGATGCCGGAAGTATGGCCTTGCGACGCAGCGTCTCGTTCCCTCGGGGGACCATGGTTACATATGTAACCTGGGACGTTCCCCTTCGGGAACACGAGCTGCATCGGAAAACGCTAGGGGAACAAGATGTCCACGCCGCCAGACTTGCAAATCCCTGCCTGTTGTGAAAGGGCACGGCTATGGCAAGAGAACAAGAGAGCCCGGAGTGGCTAAAGTAGGCGGGGCTCGCCATCCCGAATGCCAACTTCTGGAGGAGTGAGCCTTGATCCCCAAAGGAGGGGGAGATCAGAGGACTCGAGGCTATGGAATAGCATCCTGATCCACCACTTAGCCTAAGCTTCTCTGGCCAGAGGCCTCGGCCTCAGCATACTGCAGAGGAAATGTGTAAGAAGAGGGTGTCTTCCCACTGAATTGCCACCGAGAGGGGCGTGGTAGGCCACAATAGCCACCACGTAGACCTTCAGTGTGGAGTGGGTCAACCCTGCGGAGAAACAGGCCTGCAGGAACTCCAGAACAGTACCAAACGGGCAGTTAGCTGGTTTCGTGCATGGCTGGGGTCATGCCGCATAAATTCCAGTTTCCTCATAGTGGGAGCTCTGGATTGGAGGATGGTCTTAACAACCTTGGTTGAGAGACCGGAAGTTATGAGTTATGCCTCCTCAGAGGCCACACCCACAGCTCCCACAGCTCCAGGCGGGGGCGTGCCCTCCGCCTGTGAGAGGAGATCTCTCCAGACGGGAATCTCCCATAGAGCTCCATCGAGGAGAGAAATCAGGCCTGAGACCCAACTCGGCCCGGCCGGAACGGGGATACTCACAACAGACAGGCCTGTCCCGGCGCACTCTCTCCAGAACTCCCGGTAGCCGAAAATGGAGGAAATAGGGCGCTACAGACGATAGCCTCGCCAACGTCTTTACCATGCATCCCCCCAGTGGAGCTGGATGAGTCAGAGAGAACCATAGGGGACAGTGTGATATCATATGAGTCGCAACAGGTCCACCTGAGCCTGGCCAAACACTCTCCATATCTGCTTCACCACCTCGGGGTGAAGCATCCATTCCCCGGGCCTCGGCTTCTGCCTCGACAGGATGTCTGCTCCCTTATAGATGCCCAGGAATGTGAACTGCTCTTAGCGAGAGGAGTTTGCCCTGGGACACACAAGTATCTGGTGTGCCAGCTTGTGCAAGGGGCGCGAATGCAGAACTCCCTGGCGGTTGATGTAAGAGACCACCGTTGCGTTGTTACCGACATATGGTGACCTCTTAGGTCTGGGAGAACTCGAAACAGGGCCAGCATCTCCCGTCAATTGAATGCCATGTCAGATGACTACCACTCCACAGACCGCGGGCAGGGTTGCCACTCATGACCGCACCCCAACCGGTTAGGGATGCATCCGTCGCTAGCATACGCGGCAACAAGGAGCTCCCAGCACCGGGCCCTGAGACAAGAACCAAGGTTTCCTCCACATGTCTAGGGCACGTAGGCACCTCCGCGTGACCTTTAGCATGCGAAGCGGGTTTCCCCTCGGGGAGAACCCCTTGTTCTCGTGCCACCACTGTAGGGGTCTCATATACAGGCCGTTCCAAGAGTTATCACGTGGCAGGTCAGGTCTGTCATCAGCCCCAGAGTCTGAACGCTTGACATTGAGTGAACGTCCGTTCTCTTACTCTCCCTCTCGCGACTGAGGTGAGGATCAACTCGATCTGAGCAGGAGACAGACGTGCCTGCATCGAGGTTGGGTCCCACACCACACCTAAATAAGTGGTCCTCTGTACTGGAAAAAGCACATTTTTCTTTGCGTTTAGTCTTAACCCCAGCTTTCTGATGTGGGCGAGAATGACATCTCGATGTCAAACCGCCATCCGCTCTGACTGAGCTAATATCAACCAATCGTCGATGTGGTTGAGTCGTGAAAGTGTGGGGGTGAGAGTGCAAGGCCTAAGGAAGAAACAGTATTGGTAGGCTTTTGCCCCCAAAAACGAACCTCATGAACTTCCTGTGATGAGGAAGGATGGAGATGTGGAAGTATGCGTCTTTTAGATCTATCGTGACAAACCAGTCCTCAGACCTGATCTGAGACACAACTTTTTTGAGTGTGAGCATTCTGAACTTCAGTCTCATGACTGAGCGGTTCAAGTGACATAGATCTAAAATTGGACGCAACCCTCCATCATTCTTTGGAACAATGAAGTACCGGCTGTAGAAACCGGATTCACTTTTGTGAGGAGTGACCACCTCGATGGCCTCCTTCCTCAGAGAGTGTCTACTTCTGTTCCATTACCAAAGCCTGCTCGGGGCCCACCAGCGTGGACGTAATCCCGTTGAAACAAGGCGGAGGAGAACCAAACTGGATTCTTTAGCCTCTCTCTACAGTGCGCAGGACACACTGAGACACATTTGGCAGTAGTTTCCAACCTGTCAAACAGTCTACTTAAGGGAATCAGTCTCTCGAGACTGATCTCTGGTATGCCCAGAACGGCTAGTTCGGTGCTTGAGCGCGGCACACGGACAGGGGCCCTGAACTAGCTGCTCTGGGGACTCCGCAGAGGGCCGCGAGCTCTCCGTGCCGCTACATTGCCGGTGTTAACTGAGGGAAGCACTCGCCGGAGACCGCTGCGCGCTGGAACACGGCAGGGTTGGCAGACCAACCTCCTTAGGGCACTGAGGAGAGACGGGCACCGGGTAATGCGGTGTGAACCTCTCTTCCCCAGAGGGGCTTGCCCCCCGAGGTCCTGAGCCACAGCATCAGGACCCTCATAGCCGAAGTCTCCTATTGAAAATGACGGCCCTCAGACCCACGTCGTCTGTTAGGAAGATTAGACCAGAGCCTGCTCGGGGCAGGACCCAGTGAAGCACACTCGGCAGGGGCTCCCACCCCGCCAGGTGACCTCCTAAGGGAACCAGTCTCTCGTCGCGAGTACTAGGCTTGTGGTCTCGCGCTTAGGATCACTATTTCAGGTTCCTAAAGCAGCGTATTGCATAGGACGGCCGTTGCTATCTGCTCTAGATACCTCCGTCGAGGTAGCGAGCCTCTTAGTAAAACCCTGTACGTTTCCGGGCGGTAAACTGAGAGAAGCGCTCGCGGGAGACCGCTGCGCCCTGGAGCACCGGCAGGGTTGGCAGAGCGATCTCCTGAGGGCTCTGAGGAGAGACGGGCACCGTGTAATTCGGTGTACCTCTGCTTTTCCCCAGAGGGGCCTGCCCTCAGAAGTCCACCGCCACAGGTGTCAGGACTTCAGCTGAAGTCTCCTATCGAAAAACGACTGCCTCGACCCACTGGGCGTGGCTAGGAAGACATAACACCAGCCTGCTCGGGTGGCAGGCCCATCTATATACCTCCGTATTAGGTACGGAGCCTCTTATTATGGCTACATTTTTCCGGGGGTAACATGAGAGAAGCGCCGCCGGAGAGCCGCTGCGCCGGAACACGGCAGGGTTTGCAACCGACCTCCTGAGGGGACTGAGGAGAGACGGGCACCGTGTAATGTTGTGTACATCGCCTTTCTTCCCCGGAGGGAGTTGGCCCTCAAAAAGTCCTAGGCCTTAGGCGGCAGGACACAAAACATACCTCACGATGAGACTATCCAGCGAAAAATGACGTCACAGACCCCCCGCCCCCCCCCCCCCCTCTGCTAGAAGCCCTTCGGCCCTGGAGCTCTCCAATCTGACTCTAGACTCTGCTGAGTACGAGAAGTGAGGCCCCCAGAATGAGGGTCTGGAACACGGTGGGTTGGGACTGCTCCACCCAGAAGCCCCTGCAAACCGCCTCAACCTCCTCAAAGGAAGAGAGGTTAACGCGTGCTCTCACTCGAGAAATTTATATCCCAAGAGCCCTTGTATATCTAACTTCTCATAGTCAGACATATACAGTACTTCATTTTATTCCTCAGAATTAACTGCAATCAAACACACATACGAGTTAATACGGTCTAGTGTAGTAAGATTCACATCAAAAAACCGAAATATATGTAATATATGTGGCTAAGCGCGAGCCATCAAGGGGGGGGGGGGTCACATGATCAAACATCAATCGCTTGACAAACACACCAGCGCTAAATCTAGCAAAACACGGGTGGAGATAGAAGAGCCGCCGCCAACCGTCTGCTAGCTCATGAGCGACTCCGCGGTCTCAGTATCCGCCGTGGCTTCAGCAAGCAGCTGGAACCCGCAAATCGCAAGACCACGGCCCGGACCTCTCCCTCGGAGCGTGCCCGCTTGAGAGCGGAGCGTTTAATAAGCGGGGAAAAAACACATCCGCCCCGACTGCGGGCTCCGTCTGTCCTTATGAATTAATTCGTCCCTTATACTATAAGGCAGGTAGATATTGTTTCTTGTGCTTAAACTGCATGTTTGTGCAACTTGCGAGCCATCTCTTTGACTTACCGTCTCCGTGATCACTCTCCCTCTCGGAGTAAAGACAGGGCTGATGGCGTCGCGCTCCTCTCCCCGAAGGGGGAAGTACCCACAGCGCGCGGCTTCCGAACCCCGAGAGCTGGCGCCCGGATCTGCTGATCCATACGCGAACCCAGCGAGGCACAGCCCCTGCTCCTCCGCCTCGGCGTAAGCGGGGCCGGCACCGCGAGGAACGCGAGTGAAAGCTCCCTCCTCAAAGAGAGCCCTCTGAGAGAGAAGCAAGGCAGTAACAACTGTGCTTCGCTCCCAAGCAAACCACACACTGGCTGTGTGTATCCCCACTCGTGATATAATGTTTTCTTTGGGCAGGGAGGAACACAACCTACAACGTGGCCTGCTCTCGCCTTGAAATGCTTTGTCCTTGCATGAGCTTAGACATAGCTGGAGCTTATAGACTTTGGACAGACAACAATAAATAAGACTCACAGAACATAAATCGTGACCGACACACACAGAGAGCTTCGCTGAATGACAGAAAGCTAACGCCGGCAGCACCTCACGTGCTTTTAAAGCTTCCTTGTCATGACGTCACCCGCCGCGGACGTCTCGCCCATCGTTCGACTGATTACACATATGATTCAGAGCTTGGTATCGCTGAAGGCGTTCCCCCTAGCGTTTTTCGACGCAGCTCGAGTTCCCGAAGGGGAACCCCTGATTTAGACAAAAGTTGGCTACTTTACAGCAACTAAAATAGAAAGATACTTTTGGTTAATGCATATAATTCCCTTACTCCATTTGTGTCCATTTATAGATTTGTTGACTTAACTATCATTCAAAAATGTGGAAAAATAATATTAGGTATATACAAACTTCTCAAAAGTTCAGTATGCACACCTGTCGAACATGCTCTATACAAAACTGGCATACGAATGACTTGAAAAAGGGCCATTGAAAACTAATGATTATGGTCTCAAATTTGGGTGGATGAATACAGAAATAAAAAAAGTTGACTTCTATGTCAAAATATTTTAGATTAATTTATGAATTTAAGTTCATCATTAAAAAAATATACGCCCTGTAGGAGTATTACACCAGAACATTCACTGAACAAGTCATGTTTTTAGTTGTATGATTATTAATGAACTCTTCATAGTGGAAGCAGTCTTTGCCAAAGTAATTAAACGTATTGGAAAACGCAAGAAAATTTGTACAACACTATTAACATACAGATGAATAAACAAGGCAGTTGACCTGCTGATTATTAAATGTTAGTTCACATCAAAAAAAAAAAGTTGCATGCAGATGCGTGTGTTTTTTCTTTCTTTCTCATTACTTATGTTAATCTCTAATCTTTAGCAACCTCTGACTATAACTGCACAGATCATCTGTGTGTGTGTGTGTGTGTGTGTGGTGTGAGTGTGTATCTTTAGTTATGTCTGCAGACATGTTAAGCCTGAGAGAGTGCTGCCCATGACGGCTTTATACCGCTTTGAGCAGTGTCTTCCTGTCTTCTGTAAAACAGTTATTTACAACCACATGTTAAACTGTCTCTGATTGTGTAATTCTTAATTTTTTACTGCAGGCTGGGGTGAACAAAGTGCATGATGTGTCTTTGCTCGCCGGCCCTCTTCCTCCGCCCCCCGCTGGGCCTCCTGGCCGGTTCCTGGACTCCTCGCCTCTCGTCAGACAGAACTGAGCCGATTGTTAAAGCCCTAACCCTCCATATCATCGCTTCCACAGGGACTCATGTAAGAAACACCTGGACTTCAATCCAGCGGAGTCCCCCAAAAACATACAACACAGGCCACTGGAACCTCATTTTCTGCTCAGATAATTTCTTAGTCTACGACGACAGCTGATATCTTCACGTGACTCACCTTGGTTTGATAAAGACATAAATTAACTTGCCTGAATCCAGAGGGAGTTTATCTAGCGGTGACTAAAGTCACACAAACAATTTCTCAAATCATTTACAGTGTTATTTATGGGTAAGTGACATAAATAAATACACTATATGTAAATCAGATGATTGACAGTACCACATTGCCTTACATCTCTCTTTTAAACAGCAATCAAACAGCATACAGTAAAACCATATTAATTTGCATACCTCACATAATTGAATAAATTTAATAATTTGCTAATCATAATTGGCCTGAGTTTGAATATAAATAATATAAATATAAATAGTAGTAGTATAAATAATCTTGTCAAGCATTTTATTTTCGTTTGCAAAAGATAAATGACTTATGTCATAAAATAAAATAAATAAAATAAAGCAGTGCATAGTTATTATGCCTACATGAACAGTGTTCAAAATAAAACACACTTGTCTTTGCTTTGATAAACTGCAGAGGACACTTGTCTTGTTTTGTTAGTTTGTATTTTGTTGTCATTTCAAAGCTATGGAGACCAGATAAGTATTTTTTATTTTTTTTTGCTAATGACAGGTTAGACTGATTACAGTTACTTAGTCATGACTGATTTTATTTCCCTGAAATAAAAGTAGAAATCTGTAAATTGCTGAAGGCAAATTTAGATGTGCAAAATAAGAAGGGAATAATTTAGTTAACCCTGACAGACTGATCATGGCTGTTTAGGTTGTGATAATGCCAGGTTTATCTGGTGTATAACATTGCTAATGTTATGCTATTAAATAAATGAATATGAGATATACATTTGAGTTCAAATTATTTTATAAGCCTTCTTGTAGAGACCACAGAGGTATTGAACTCAAGCAAAACTATGTAGGAAATTAGAAATCTTGCAATTGACCCTCATAATTCACAAGTCATTATTAAAATATATTTGACCAATGAATTAACCAAAATGCTTTGAAATACAACATATAAAATGCAAAGCATAAATATCATGGTTCATATTTATATTTCAGAGACTGGAAGGTATACAGGCTATCCTGTTTGTGAATATCACAAGCACATTCTATTGGTGTTTCTAAAACTGTCTTGTCAAATTAATAACATTACATAAATCACATGCTGCATATAAACACACATATACACCAACATTAAACACAAAATTTCAGAGCTACATTTGTATCATCCTCTGTGGTCAAACATACATATAAACATTCTCCCTGAGATTAATAGTATGTACACTCTCACAAACAGAAAAAAAAACATGTAACATGCTTTCCCAACACATTCCCACATGAAATGTAATGGTAAAAAGTTTTGGAGAAAAAAAAGCAACAATAATTATAAATAGTATTATTAGCTACTATTTAAAATGTTAATAATGAATATTATCATGTAATATCATTATTATTATTATTAATGGTGTCTCTGAGCAGAAGCAGCATCACTAATTATGCCCCACACTGGCCATGAAGAGTACTGTCTCTGGCTCGCTTCTTATTCTCAAAATAAGGCCTGTCAAAAAACAAAACATCAGCTGGGGAAGTGTGCAAGACCACCAAGGTTATTTTCTCTCCTTGTATTTGTTTAAGCTTTCATGGCTTGGCTCGGGCTCTCCTGGGCCATCTTTCACTCCTTGTTTTCTGCACCTTCACACCCAAAGTCAGTGGGCAGCGGAAGCCTCTTCCTCCAGTTGACCCCCTATGCTCAGGCTGACCCCAGGCCCTCGGTCACATCAGGGTCCTGACCCCTCCTGGGCTTGACCGGCAACCCCAGTTGGTTTTGGGCCCCTTTCCCATCCACACAATGGGACAGTGTACATGACTTACGGCATCATGCTTTGGTTGCCTTGGTTGTTCAAGCATGGCAGCATGGGCTGCAGTCTGGCTGCTGGAAAAAACGCTGGTATGGGATCATACCAACCAAGCTGAGAGATTCTGAGGCTTGCTGGTGGCCCGATGCATCTTGATGACCCTAAATGCCTGGGCGCGAGGGGAGGCAATGCGCTGCTGTCCATAAAGAATAAAACAGGCATGTTTTTTTATAGAAATCTTTCCCCTTTGATTCCCCCACTGGCCGTTTTACCACTGGGGCAATAAATGGAGTTCGCCAAAACATATTTTTCTTATGAATGTCCTGAGCCACCGTTAGGTAAAGCAATTATTTTATTTTTTGGCATTTTGCTTTTTTTATGGCAATTTTGTCAAATACAGCCCTGTGCACATATGTTTGAGGTAAATTCTCCTTCCCCATGTTGCTTTCTCTGGTCTCCATTCACACCATCCGAGTCATTTGAGTGTGTGGGCCCTTGAGCTATTTTTGGGAAGTGGATTAATAGCCAACAGGCCCTTCTGGCTCACGACTCAAACTCAAAGAGCAGCTTTTTATATGTCTGTGTTCCCGTGTCCTACAGTAAATTCACGACCAGAAGCCTTTTCCATGGAGCGCATCCCCTGTCCCCGGCCAGACCATGATAAACAAGGTCGACGACGAGTGAGAAGCATCGAAACACGATAAGGCGACGCTCTCTGCTGCAGAAATGCCATGCAGGCCTCTTCCCTACATCCTTGTCTTTTCCAGGGACCTTCCGAGAACTTGGACCTTAACTCACACTCAAGGGACCCCTGAGCTCTCCGCTAATGACTTACAGCACTAATTCATGGTGTTTCCTAAGGCAACCATCGCATTTAGTATTGCTCATACTTTGAGTTGTGATTATTATTTTTTTATTTAAAACCCCAGTATTGAAACGTTGCATGGAACTAGTCCTGCAACGTTTGTGCTGTGGACAAGAATTGGTGCACTATTACTAAAGGGTGTGCAATTACCTTTCTAAGCATTCATACTTAACTTTTTTGCCTGGTAAATAAAATGAGTGAAAGAAAAAAGACGAAAAAACGTCGGGTTGCAATTTTCCCCACTACCTCAATACGCCTACGGTAGATTGCAGAACCATTGCCACCAATGGTATCTAAAATCAACTTAGCTCACAAAGAAACGCAGCCCTGAGCCATATTTGAGACGGGACCATCACAGAGGAGGGGTAGCCAACCCTGCTCCTGGAGGTTTAGTATCTTGCAGAGTTTAGCTCCAACCCTTAATTAAACACACCTGAAGCAGCTCATCAAGGTCTTCAGGAATAGCAAGGTGCATTGGGGTGGGGTTGGAACTCAAGTCTGCAGGAAGGTATCCCTCCAGGAAAAGGAATGGCTGTCACAGAGGCATGAGAGTGAGCTCTGTGGATTTTAAGTGCCAGAAAAGCCTAGAAACAATTTGGCAACATCATGAAAACCACCCAGAATGCCCAGCATTAACATTAACTTTTACTTCACAAACTGAAATGTCTAATTGTAATGAAAGCTTTCATGGCATCTCATGTGGGGTTTGTACTACAGTAGGTCTTGTTTCGTTGAGGAAAGTTCTGACTTTTTGAGAAGAGAAAATTTAAGGAAACATGACAAAAACAACCTTGAGCACAGATGCCATCCCTCAAAAGAAAGAATTCACCTAAACGTTAGCACTGACCACAAAAGATACACAAAGAAGACAGGGAAACAGCTCACCTCGCTTTGGGCCTGTACCAGCCCATTATCCAAACACAAACAGAGGCTCACAATAAACATAGAAAAGGGGAAAAAGACAGAATGCAATTCATGTAGGGTTGGGAGGGCTGAATTAAGATCACAAACAACATCCATGTATATGTTAGGATGAGGTTTGAAGGCATCCTGACTAAAGGAAGCAACAGTGACACTGAGAACTCCTTCTTAGCCATCAAAGACACATATGTCCCACTCCCATGCCACAACAAATCACCATGCTACAAGCTCTGAGCTGACCCAGAGCTCAATCAGTCGAAACAGGAAAACACACTTGTTTTTCTCCTTTCCTCCTAATTCAAGGTAATAAGAGTGATTTGCTTTGCTAAATCAAAAACAAGTGCACATAAAATGAATTTAGGCTTTGAAACAATAGGGTAAAGGACAACAGGCTGCTTTAGGTTAGAGACACTTCAAGGTACTTCAAGCGCATTGCTTTACTGAAATAAAGCTAAGTGTTCCCTGTTCTGTTGGTCAAGGAGTCGAGGGTTTAACCTTACAAATTGCTCAACACTGGGATTAAGGATTGAACCCTTGCTCTCACTTCCTGTGGTGTGCCTTTGAGAGATTCTGGATTTATCTGATCTTTCTTGGATACATGGACACACACACACAGCCATCCAAGTTGAGGACCACAGTGGTGCTGGCGTGTGCAGGGGGCGGTGTCTGCCATGGCCTTGAATGGCTCTGTCCGCATCACTGCAAAACTGGTTCTGACAGAGCAGCGCTGGAGGAGAGACGCCTCTGCCCCTCCCTCACGCTGTTCCCCTACGAGATGCTATCATTCCTCCCGCAGACTAGATTTCTTGGGTGACTTCAAAGCTTGTTCACTAAGTGTTTAGAAGAATGTGATGGAAACAGGAAAATAATGTTCTGATTTCTGTAAACTTTATAACATCTGCTTTTGCTTAGCGTTGTTGCAGCGCTGAGCGGCGCCTCCACTTTGCTCTTTGCTCTGCGCTCTGGACATTTTTTCCCACAGTTTAAAAAGCACCTCGCATGCTGTGCCAAATCAAAGACAAAGAACGATGGAGCAAGGAGCAAGAACAAATTCCTAGTTTAAAAAAAGCACAAGGAAAAAAAAGAATAGGAAGCACAAGATACCTTTTTGGAGGCTGAGAATTTGATCAGTTAATTGAATTGAATCTTCATTATTTGTGCTCTGTATAATTCACAAGAGAGAGCAGATATGCAGATAATTGGGAATAAAATAAAGGATCATAATCTGTTTATGTGGTCTTGGATCAAGAACCAGCCTTAAAAAGCAGATGCAAACATCTGTGTGCATTTGCACTGTCAGTGTTCATACAAAATGAGGATGTACAGGTACGCCTGCCTGCTGCCACACACATATTCTCTCACGACCTCCTTATGTGCACTGCAAGGGACGCAAAACTACCTCTGGCATGCAAAAAAAGTCCCATTGCAATTTGTAAGTCAGTCTCCCTTGCTTAAAGGGTAGCATGACAAGACTCCTATGTACACACACAACATCCGACTCTGAGCCGGAGGGCTTCTTCTCTTTTCCTTAACTCAATCATGCTCGGGTTTCACTCTCGCTCATCCGAACACATTCACTTCCTTCTGACCTCCCCCATCCAGACCGTAACCTACAACCTAATATGTATAAGCAGCTTTAAAGCCAGGAAAAAATATGTCCCACAAATTATTTTATTCATAACTTGATGAATAGATTATATAATAATGTGACTTTGAGTCATTACTCAGAGTATCTAGCAAGGTCACACATAAACTACTCAGACTGAAAGCATTTGTGCTTGCCGAAAACACTTGGTCATGGGTTATTATAACAATATTTGTTGTACAGCTCTGGACAATGTTGTAGCATTAGTAGCAGCACATGTTAGCAAGAGTAGTAGGATTAGCGATACTTTATCAACATGTGAGGGTGATATTTAAATTTGATTTATCATGCAAGAATGGAAACCCCATGCGCTAACATCAAGGACAACCAAAGGAGGTTGCTAACGGCTAGATAACTTTTATTTGTTTACATTTACATTTATTCACTTAGCAGACACTTTTTTCCAAAGCGACGTACAATCACATTACATCACAAGAAGTGCTCGTAATACAAAGTTTCAGACATTGTTCAGATAAGTACAAGTACTAGACAGCGGTGGATTAGTGAGATATTGAGAAAGGCACAAGTTTGATTATTTTTTTATTTTAGGATGGAGGATGCAGTCAAATCTTGACAAAAGAGATGAGTTTTCAGCAGTCGCTTGAAAATTGTTGGGGATTCAGCATTCCGAATGAGGTGGGAAGAGATTAACCAGCCAGGAATGGTGAATGAAAATGTTCTGGAAAGTGATTTTGTGCCTTTCTCACTTGTAGATCTCAGGCTTCTAGAGGGGATGTAGATTCGTAAGAGTGAGTGGAATTAGGAGGGTGCTGAGCCTGTGGCTGTTCTATACGCAAGCATTAATGTCTTAAACTTGATGCGAGCTGCAACCAGTAGCAAGTGCTGGGAGATAAAGAGAGGTGTGACGTGGGCTCTTTTGGGCTAGTTGAAGACCAGTTGTGCTGCTGCATTCTGAATCATTTGAAGAGGTGTGATTGCGCTTGATGGAAGTCCAGCCAGAAGAGCAGTGCAGTAGTCCAGCCTAATGACAAGGGCAAAGGACAGGGATCCCTATGATGCCCAGTGATGAGAGGGTAGATATTAGTATCTGATGCTACCCCCCCCCCCCCCCCAGTGTCAAAAGCGGAAGATAGATCCAGAAGAATGAGAACTGATGATTTGGAATCAGCTTTCGCAATCCGCGAGGCCTCAGTGACTGACAGTGATGCAGTCTCAGTTGAATGGCCACTTCTGAAACCTGACTGGTTAATGTCCAGTTGGTTATTCTGTGAAAGAAATAATGATACCTGATTGAAAACAACTCGTTTAAGTGTTTTCGCAATAAATGGAAGGAGAGAGACAGGTCTGTAGCTATCTACAAGGGAAGTGTTCAATGTAGGTTTTTTTGAGCATTTAAAAGTATGTTATGTACTTCTTGTTGTAGTATTCCTCAGATTTAAATCTCAAATGGCTTGTGTAGTACAAAGAAATGGAGAGTGTCCCCAGTTTCCCTAAAAGAAACTGAGTGTGTCCCTTGATTTCTTTTGCGGAAGTTGGCAACCCTAGTCCAATCAAACTGGCATTGCACACAAGGCAACATCAATGTGTCAGAGCGTATTTGCTAAATGCAAAACCCTTTTTCATTAGTTTTTTTTTTGAAGATTTGAGAGACCTCTCATATGTCAAGAAGTTGTATTACATTCTTAAACATAATCAGCCTACTGCAGCACTGTTGAAAGGACATTATTTGTTTAGCTCATGAATAGAGACAATACTAAACCATTCCATGCTAGCTAGGGGCTAGTTAAGTAACAGTCATCCAGAACTATTTAAGTGTACCTCTCTGAAGTCGAACCCATCTTAAGCATGCTCTGCTCTCTGTCATGAGCCAAGTCATCCCCTCCACCCTGTCATAATGCTGTTGTTTGCAGATGACATTGCCGTATGGTGAATGTACGTGTTTGAGGTTAATAGCAAACACATGTGTTTCTACACAAACATTTGTGGGGGCACTGTAAACAATGCTTTTTTTCCATCTGTCTCTAGGGCGATTGGGCTTAGAAGGTCAAGGGTGTTGACTGGTGTCCGTTTGCAACATAACACAGAGCTGACGTGGGGCGGGGGGGGGCTTAGTGTGGTCCTCACATGTCTTCGTTTAGCATAACGTTACAGTAAGGCGGAAGTGACCCTATAACACCCTTACAGTGAGAGGCATGTCAATCTGAATGAAGGTCATTAGCATGGCTGTCAGGGGCACGTGTGGATTGGGTGGGTGATTGGGGGTCTTGGCCTGCTGGGTTGTGGTCCACAGGTCTAGAGATTTGAAAAAGTAATTTCCTCACTTTCCTGCTTCAGGAAAAAGGGCAAACCAAGGAAAATAAATGCATGGGAAAAGGGAAGAAAAAATTAAGGTGAATATTGAGAAGGTGCCACTGGCAATGTATGGATGAAATTAAGGAACTGGACATATGGAGGGATAGGTAGAAGAACAGAGGAAGTCGAAGTGGTACAGAGGAAGTGATACAGTGTCTTAGATTATATGATGCAAGAAAGCCAAAAAAAATAAAAATAAAATCAGGTGCCTTTGAAGTTGAAGCCACCATTCTTTCTAAAGCAATATGATTATGGATTCAGTAAATCTAATTTCTAGTGACCCAACATTATGTATTATCATTATTAACATAATTATTCCTCTTCAAACTGCTCACTCGCTTTTTATGCATGTAATTTCTCTTTTAAAACCTTTAAGTGAGAAATTTAAGGCATCATAGGAACACTCCGATCGCAAAGGTTATTCCAAAGAATAGAAAAAAAGATACAGCCTTGTCTTCAAGTTTTTCACCTTGTTTTCACCAAGTTCTATGCCAGAATTCAATGTATCCTTCAACGAGATTGCAATCCTAAAAAGCTCTGTGACAAGCTCAATGAAAAAGACAAAATGGTGGATGAACCAGAAGAAATTGCCATTTAGTAAAAATGTACTTATAATTAACTCAATACCAACACCAATTAATTTTTTAAAAAAAGTTAAAACAATTGAATTTAGATCATTTATCCATGTGGCATGTAGAGTTCCAAATAGCCCACTTAGGTTCCATCTCTGTTAGGATGCTGCCATACAAGTTAGTTGGCTACGCAGGCAGCAGGCGGCAAGGTAGCTCACTGGGTGTCCATCAGTAAAGATCGAAAAGATATTGCTTCAAAACAAGTCCCTGTGGCATGCCCCATCATTGTCACTCATGCCCAGCCAGTCTGTCCCCCAGCCCTCCCTGTCCTTAGTCCCTCAGACTCTTACTTCCTGTTCCTGCCTCTCGCTACAATGATGAATGGCTGCAAGCTCCATTCAATTACGCCTTGAGTTCGAAGAGACAGTAACAATGGGAGCTGGCCTATGCAGTGTAGCGCAGGCCCGATGCATTCTTAGCAACAATTTAGCCTAATTAGCATCAACTCCTGCCCCATCCATCATACTCCTCAAGAAACATAAACAAACTGTCAGTTCTAGCGTAACAAACAGATCGCCCAGCTACTTAACACAAATTATTCTTACATGAAACGCAGCTTCTCAGGCAACCTTCCCCCCTCCAGGCCATCTGGGGGAATGAAGGGCTATTAAAATTGAAGACATATGTTCCAGTCAAGTTCAACTCCCCAGACTGTTGCGGCTGATGCGGTGACAGTTTGCCCAGGCTTATTGGGGAGTTGGGTGAGGATGGAACAGTTTGTTGCAGGAGGGAAGGTTTAGGATGACAGTATGATCAGGTTAAGAGCAGGTGTGATGGATGTCAATCATGCTTTTTGGAGGTTTGAACTGCAATTTGAAATTGTAGATTTCTCTGGTT
The DNA here is from genome assembly GCA_018155175.1 of Sinocyclocheilus anophthalmus. Taxonomy (NCBI): domain Eukaryota; kingdom Metazoa; phylum Chordata; class Actinopteri; order Cypriniformes; family Cyprinidae; genus Sinocyclocheilus; species Sinocyclocheilus anophthalmus. Next base: position 465,157 of record JADLZN010009768.1, read on the forward strand.
GACATTTTTGAAAATGCTGAGAGAGCTGAGAAATAAAGCATTGCTATTTGTTCTCGTAACATTTGGCAGTCATCATTACATGGATATGGACGCCTACCAACCTATAAAAGTCAGGCATGAAATAAAGGGATCAGTATTTATTTTTTAACATTCTGTTTTATAGGACAGTTCTTGTTATTTTTTCAGAAAGAAGCGAAGAACTTAGTGACTATTTGGTGGGAGGCTTTGCAATACAGACAATGGCACAATATGAATGTACTAATTCTCACCTAATTAAAAAAGAGTGCAAATGAATAAACGAATTACCACTTAAGGAGTCAGAAACTGTTTTTTAGCCAGAACAACTGAATTTAACGTAAAACGAACACAATCTGATATAAGCATTGTGTAAAAAAAACAACAACTTGTCTTTCTGTGCAGACTTCATTCCATGGGTACATTAAACTTCAATTTTACATTTCTTTTCTTGTCTCAGCTTTCACAGTCAATTTGTGGAAGAGCTCATAAATAATATTAATACTAATAAAGGCTCATGAATTTAGTTTTTTTTTCTGAAATGAGTATTATAATATAAAAAAAACGAACAGTGTAGTACCTGCTAAGTTAAACCAGGTAACAGGATGCTTAGGAAATGTCAAGCTCGGCCTGACTCTCACACCCTGCCAAACTCTCCAAATTTGTCACTTTTCCATTTCCTTTTTGATGTTATGCAACGTGTGAAATGCTTCGCTAATTAACTAGGAAGCTTGGCAGTAGTGCCTTGTTGTTTTTAGTGGAGCGATGGCAAACCTCACTAGTCTGGGCCAAAAGAGACTGCGCTGACTCAAGAGTGACAAATACACCATTGCTCCTCCCCCAAACATAAGAAAACTAAACAGAAATGCAAGAGAACCAAACAAAATGACAAGAGGGTTGTTCATTTTTCATGGCGTTCTTAAAGTACCTTTATTCCAAAATAAACATACCACTCTAAGTAGGAAAAAAATGCAAAAGTGAGATTCCTTGCCAAGGTGTCAGAGGAGGGTTATTCTAAACAAGTGGATTCTCTGACATTAGAACGATGTCATTTGCTGTTTTGCTCATTAGCGATTCCTGGGTCGGAGCCAAAACTAATTTTCATTCATATGTGAGGTCAATTATGAGCCTTGTTCTTTCTCTCATTCTTCTAGTCTTTTCAAAGCATGCTCAGATTAGTGCAACGTGAAATAGTGAAGTTAAGGAAAATAATATGGTCATCTAGCATGATTAATAAATGGACTGTGTCTTCCATTTAGGCAGCTCAGTGCCTCAGACAGACTGACGTTTGATTTACCCACATGCAAAATGCTCATTAGACTCTCATTTTTCCCACAGCACTCAATTTTTTCCATTTTCAAAGGCCGGTCTTTCAGCTCTGCCCCTTGTGATGATGGATATCACTTATGAGCTGCTCAGCTTCTGGTTTATAAAGCATAGACATATAGCGCAGATCTTGCTACAAGTTTTTTGTGATTTTTTTTCGCTTTTAGTCAGGGTGGATCTAACGGGGTGGAGATACAACAAATTACATTTTTGCTACTGCGCTTCTTTTTATGGTCTCTACCCAATGTGAGTTTTTCAACTCTTGAGAGGGATTCCACCACGATGACTTGCGCCTACGGTTACTGCACAAGCATTCTTTTACTAGATTTCAGCATCATCTATATTGGTATATTTGATTTATCATCCACCTCTTGCCCATCTTACACCACTTTGTACACTTTTTTCATTATCGGTATCCATAAAGCAATAACCACAACTTTAGGCTGTGGTTATCAGTGATTTTTGGATGGATAGGCATCAAATGACTGTGTTTTATGGACCATCAAAAATAAACCTATATTATTATCATAATACTACATAATTAATCATTTTATATTAACATTACTTAGTCCTACTATAGACTTAGCGTGAGTTATTTTTATTTGGTGGGCTCGCCCTCCCTTTTTCTTTTTTATGATGGTACTCCAACAATGGAAGAAATGTTTGTACTTTGTAAGTTAAAGCAAAGCAAGTTTCTCGTCCAATCACATCACACTGTGTTTTAGGACGCCAAACTAAATTCACATAATAGTATAAGACTTGATACAATCAGTGATATTTATTATCACATCCCTATAGGAATAAGTTACTATGCGAATACAAATGCCTGTAAAATAAATGCCCCCCCCCCCAAATGAAAACTGTATATTTCATAAGTATATGATTATTTTCTGTACACTACAGTAGCTATCATTCACATAGGCTGTCTTAATTCTTCAATTGCAAAAGTTAAACCTTTGAATGTTTTATTTAGGCATGAACAACTGCAGTTTCGTGAAAAAACAGAAGAGTATTTTAGGTTTGGGCTAAAAAATATCCGGTTACAGTGGTTACGGAAAGTATTCAGACCCCTTTAATTTTTTCACTCTTTGTTATATTGCCGCCATTTGATAAAATCATTTAACGGTTAATTTTTTTCTATTAATTAACACAGCACCATATTGACAGAAAAACACAGAAATTGTTGACATTTTTGCAGATTTACTAAAAAAAGAAAAACTGAAATATAACCGGTCCTAAGATTAAGACCCTTGCTGTGAACTATCTATTTAATCAGGGGCGGTCAATTTTCTTTGATCCATCTTGACGAGGTTCTACACCTTCATTTGAGTCAGTAGTTGCTTATACAGATTGGCCTGATAGGAAAGCCAAACACATGTCTATAAAGAACTTACCGTCCCAGGAGTCAGAGCAAATGAAATCATGAGGTCAAAGGAACTGCCTGAGAGCTCAGAGACAGAATTGTGGCAAGGCACAGATCGGGCAAAGGTTACAAAAAAATTTCTGCTGCAACTTAAGGTTCCTAAGAGCACAGTGACCTCCATAATCCATAAATGGAAGACGTTTGGGACGACCAGAAACCTTCCTAGAGCTGGCCGTCTGGCCAAACTGAGCTATCGGGGGAGAAGAGTTTTGGTGAGAGAGGTAAAGAAGAACCCGAATATCACTGTGGCTGAGCTCTAGAGATGCAGTTGGGAGATGGGAGAACGTTGTAGAAAGTCAACCATCACTGCAAACCTCCACCAGTCGGGGCTTTATGGCAAGAGTGGCCTGACGGAAGCCTCTCCTTAGGCAAGAACATGAAACAAAACACCTGAAGGACTCAAGATGGTGAGAAATAAGATTCTCTAGTCTGATGAGACCAAGATAGAACTTTTTGGCCGTAATTCTAAGTGGTATGTGTGGAGAAAACCAGGTACTGCTCATCACCTGTCCAATAAAGTCCCAACAGTGAAGCATGGTGGTGCCAGCATCATGCTGTGGGGGTGTTTTTCAGCTGCAGGGACAGGAGGACTGGTTGCAATCGAGGGAAAGATGAATGCGGCCAAGTACAGGGATATCCTTGATGAAAACCTTCTCCAGAGTGCTCAGTACCTCAGACTGGGCCGTAGGTTTACCTTCCAACAAGGCAATGACCCTAAGCACACAGTTAAAATAATGAAGGAGTGGCTTCACAAAACTCTGTGACTGTTCTTGAATGGCCCAGCCAGAGCCCTTACTTAAACCCAATTGAGCATCTCTGGGGAGACCTAAAAATGTCTGTCCACCAATGTTTACCATCCAACTTGACAGAACTGGAGAGGTTCTGCAAGGAGGAATGGCAGAGGATCCTTAAATCCAGGTGTGAAAAACTTGTTGTTTCTTTCCCAAAAAGACTCATGGCTGTCTTAGATCAAAAGGGTGCTTCTACTAATTACTGAGCAAAGGGTCTGAATACTTAGACCATGTGATATTTCAGTTTTTCTTTGTTAATAAGTCTGCAAAAATGTCAACAATTCTGTGTTTTTCTGTCAATATGGGGTGCTGTGTGTACATTAATGAGGAAAAAAAAATTAACTTAAATGATTTTAGCAAATGGCTGCAATTAACAAAGAGTGACAAATGTAAGGGGGTCTGAATACTTTCAGTAACCACACTGGATATAAATATATATTTGAGGCACCATAGGGAGGGACTACTTTATTATGTGTTTACTAACTTGTACTAAGGCGGGAATAGAATATTGTGTAGCGCCATTTGCTTGTCGCGATTCTCTGATTGGTGGAGATTTCTTTGCAGAATCATAGTTTTTCAACAGAGATCCCACTGTTAAGCATAAATATTTAAAAATAACAATAAAACTTCAACAAAAGCATACACCATCACTTAACAACCTCAGAGCGCACAGTAGGTCAGTCCTTAAAGGTTTAGAAGTTATCTTTCAAAATCAATTCACCTCTAGAGAAAATGAATAGGATTTTTATTTCCAGAACCCACCTGTTGCACCAAACAATGCCTTAAATGTGTCTTATTCGGATTTTAGAGCCAGAACTATATGTTTTATAATGTTATTTTATTTTAATATAAAATAATTTGGGGGATTCAGATTAAAATTAGACATGGTTTTCCCATTATTTATTGTTTTGGTCACATGAAGATGCAAGAGAAAAGAAGGAGAGAAGGACTCTGAAATTCAGGTGCTGCTCATCTGGCAGAGTTCTCAGAGAAAGAAAACAAACCCTGATCCATTTCCCCACAAACAGCTTCCCGCAAGCTGGCCGAATTCTGCAGCTCAGCACCAGGATGTTTGGCTTACAAAATGACTTTGCCGCTCCTGCAGCCATTCTACCTAATTGCCCCTGGGGCAATTATTGTAGCCCTCTGTCCAGCCATTTTGAGAAAAAAATGTAAAGTCATAATGTTACTCTGGACTACGTTGCATATTTTTAACAAATTTTTACTCAGTAGTGTTAGTAGTGTGCGTAATGAACAGGTTTCTTTAAGCACACTTAAAGTACATATCATAAATGTAATTAAATCTGAGAGTGGGTGGGTAGAAAAAAAATGACCAAACAAAACATTTCCCTAAGCAATCAAAACACAAACAGACCCACAAAAACGGCAGCCAACCTGCACATAATCACAGTGAGACATTTCCTCTGCGCCAGGCATTGCCATTCACTCACTGCCATTTATAAACATTGGGAGGGACAAACAGGGAAAGCGCAGGCAACGACAGGCCGTATCGGTCTGGATATGTGCTGATAAATTGGTGGCTGTGGAAAAAGTGCCCCTTGGGCTCCATCTATTCAGCCGACTGAGGCGGAAAGGGCCATTTTCAAAAGCACCCCAGAGCCCGGCTATGCATGACAGAGCCTGACACCAGAGCCATACTAGATTCCTTTCTACATGGGCGGCAATGGGCTCCTGGGAAGGAACAAGTGCTCATGGAGGAGATATATCTCCCATCTCATCAGCTCTGCTTCTACCCTCATACTAACACACACCTGCTGAGCCATCAGATTGTGATTATTACATGGCACAAAACCACGATGAGAGCATAATACGCTGATCATGAAATTAAGTAGACTGAAGCATAAAATTGCAACCGTACGTTCAAAATGTATACTTTTAATCTAATTATACAACAACCCCATAATGTACTTGGACATTCAAGCCACACTTAATGTATGAATTTCTTTGAATTGGATAACAAAATGTTAGGTGCCATGAGTAAAGCTAGACCTTTACTCAAACTTGTCCAATTTTTTAACACCAATGACCAGACACTTATTTTCATCTTTCTAAAATAATAATAATATTAAAAATAATGCTCTTTATACATAAAAGCACCTTTTCTAGATGCAACAAGTTTTAACATTTAGACAGTTCTAATATTTTCGGTTTTTTGCGGGGGGGGGGGGGGGGGGGGGGCGGGCGGGCAGGGTTGGGATACTTTTCTGAAACATAATAAAACCATTGTAGTGGATCACTCAAAACTATGCATTTATGACTTATAAAACTAAATGATGTTGTATATTTAAACAAAACGGAAACCTTAGTAAAAACGAATTTAAAAGTTTTTTTTAAAATAATGATTAAAATTAAGTAAACTGACATGTATTCAGTGTGGTTTGATAATTTGTGAAATTAATGTCATATTTAAGTGACATGTCCAGACACTTAGACGCCACTGTATCTACAAATAAATGACCACGAATATACAGAACACAACAACAACAACGCTAAATTTCTCTTTGTTTTTTCATATACATATATGATTCTAATCCACAACATTCTGAGTCTCATTTGCGGAGACAACAAAGACGACGTTGTGTCCTTCCGGAAAGTTTTATCTGGAGATCTGTCATCTCTCATCAGAGGCTGCTGCCGCCCCAATGCTGCCACAGTCGGCAGACTGATAGCTTAACCTTTCCACCATACTGCACTTCAAAACGAGCAGAGAGCCCCTAGGATCCCTCAGAATGTGTGGTCTTCTCTCTGCACCACTGATTTCTGCATGCACGTCTCATTCTGTACGAGACATGACTCGAGGATAAAGATGCCTTTCTCCTTTTCTTCTGATCTCACTTATTCCTCTTCCAAACATCTAGAGATCTTGACATTGGTACGAACATGTTCTCAGGACTTCAGTGCCTAGAATAGAATGTGCTGGCCAACTATGTCGGACTGTGGTCAGGATGAGCAGTACCACCTGCCATGGTGTTGCCCGAGCGTTAGACAGTGATGGGCAAATGACAGATTGGAGTGTATTTGGAATGGTAGCAAAGCCACTGGCTAGTAGCCATTGCTCTTGTGGGAAATGAAATCAGTGCTATTCGATCACGTCATATTAATCCAGAGGGACTCTGAAGTCCTGAGACCCATTTTGGATGAGGCTAAAACCATCAGCAGTAGAACAGGAAGTTGTTTCATTTTTGTGAGGTGACGGAAAATTCATAACAGTGCTAGAAATCAGTCCATTGGATCGGAAGGGAAAATGACCTATGTGGATTTTTCCTCAATCGTATACAATGCAAACAGCTTCTAGATCAAAAGTTTCACCATCATCCGTTCCATATGATTCTCCTACATAATTATAACTAAATAAATCTTCTCTGTTATTATGAAAAGCTTTCAATTTTCAGCTTCAACCTCCACATTGAACGTCAAGTGAAACTTCAAAATAGCTCTCTACTGCCACCTATCAAAGAGTGTAGCAACTCCAAGCAAGACAGCTGACTAAAACAACCCCATAATGAAAGAAAAGAGGGGGAGTCAAATCAGAAGAGTGAAGTGATTATTATAAAATTATGACAGCTTAAGATTTAGAGGTTGACCAAAACATTTTTGTGGACATTTATTCGGCTAGGATGCAGCCTTTTTCTCAGTCTGGAAAAAAAAATTCCACAATCAAAGTGAGGATATAATCATGGATCAGATCAATCTGAAACAACTCTTGCGGCACAGTTTTTATTTTTTTATTTTTTTTATGATTCAGTCTTAAAAGGTTTCTCTGGGCAGATCCTCTGTTGAATTAAGAATCTGTCAATCATTCATTTATACCATTTATACCATTCAGCATCAAATTGTGCAATAATCCCCTCCCACTTTCCTGCCAGCGCCCATCCTGTGCCCCTCGGTAACATGAGCGAACAGGAATTCAAGACGTAAAACTAGGGCACTTTTCCATGACCCAACATCATTTTTTTAGATCTTTATTCCATTGTATAATTGCCCTTATTTCAAACATAATAATGGAAACTGCTTCATTTCTCCCCCCATCCCTTCTTACTGCCTCCTGATTGTGACATCTGTGTCTGTCTTGATTTTATTGGATGAAGTGCTCCTTTTGAAAGGATAATAAATGTGTAAACAAATTCAAAACAAGCCTTTCTCCTAAGCTTTGGTTCTCATTATCAAATTGTGCGGCTGCCCTTGCCAATGTCCCCCTCCTAGGCAATGTCATCCTTTTACAACTCAAGATCAGCTATAATCAAAAGTGTCTATAAATTTGAGCTTCTCTAATTAAGGTCTCCTCACAAAGCGCACAAGCGGGCGAGTGGGCAGGGATCTCTCCCAAAAAGACTCAAATTGGCTCCCAAGCACAACAAATCACATTATGATTTCAGCTCTTGCCCACGCACCGCTCATCTTGAGTCGGTTAACCCAGCAGAAGAGGCCGTCTAGCTGTGGCAGACCTGTGCTCTGACTCTCTAGAAAAGCCTGCAGAGATCTCTAAACATGCTGAGGGAGAAACACATATATAAAGTCAATGATGTCCACAAGCTTTCAGCTTTATAAGAGGGACCTCAAAAAATATTTGGACATTTTTGGACACTTAAACCCACTTAAAATTTAATGTCATTGCATTACGTAAAAAAAAAAAAACATTAACCTAAATGGCTTCTGCAAACAAACTGTCAGACATTTAGTCAGAACTAGCTTCACTTTGCTTAGTAATTTCTGCAATTTGTTTGAACATTGTCTGTAAGGTATTTGTTTTATGTTTTTGAAAGAAGTGACTTACGCTCAACAAGGATGCATTTATTTGATCTAATATACAATAAAAAGAGTAATACTGTGAAATATTTGTACAATTAAAAATAAATATTTTAATAATTTATAATAAAGATTATAATACAAATATACAAGCTGAATTTTTAGCGCCATTTATTCAGTGTCACATGATCCTTCAGAAATCATTCTAATATGCTGATTCATGTTCTCAAGAAACATTATTTTAGTATGTTTTAATTAATAGAATTGTTAAATAGAACTGCATTTATACATTTCTTTCCTGTCACTTTTGATCAGTTTAATACGTCCCTTTTGAAAAAAAAATATACATTTCTTTAAATGTTGTATTGAAAATATATTTAGCCACTGTATCTACACATACATGCATATAAAGCAAAAAAAATTAAAAAGTCACATACACTTCGACAGGCTCATCTCTCCTTACAGCATTTTTGGCTGTTGTTGTTTTGTCAGTACTTATTATGTTTATTTATAATTCAAGCATTTCTACTAAAATAATGACTTGGTTTGTAATTCTCTACAATTTAGCGTCTCAAATTAGATTCAGTTAAAAGATGTGTACATTACTTTTTTAACTTCGATTCATCTGTGACGTTAGTATTTGACCAAAAGTCCTCTGAGATGTTTGTTTCATCTTCACATGAGAAACTAGGCCGACGGCAGAACTGTAACTCTGGGCAGAGATTCACCCAAAGTTTCCAGACAATATAAAGTCAAAACGGGACAATGATTTGTCTCTCAAACAGAACAAAACACAAGTTTTCCACCACAGTTAAGTCACTGCAAATTACAGCATAGTGGATTGAGAAACAGTTACATATTTAAAGTGAATTTAAAGTGCTAAAAGAGAGCTCCTTAGAAGGTTATTTTTAGATTGAGTTTTATGGGAATACGTTCATACAATTCTTTATGATCAATGCAATGTTGTGATCACACCATTAATAGCTCTTCTCTAGCCAAAAGACATATCAGCATTCTGCGCTCATTACAAGGTCAGACAACAGCCAACTGGACAGCAGTCCAAGAAAAAACGAATGCTTACACTCAAATACATGTACACACAGTGTATCATCTACCGTGCAGTTTCATTTTCCTACAGGGTCATTCAAACTATGGCCCTTGACTACTTAGACTAAGTGCTCAATTAAGCATAGCTTGTTAGCTGGTTTCCTTTCCAGAAACATTATTGCTGCCATGTGCTGTATTACGGTACTGTATGTAATACAGTGTGTTCGGCCAGTATGACTGCAGACCCCAGTCCTTTGGAATCTCTAGTGACTCTTTTTTTCCTTCACTCAAATTTTGTGTTTTCATGTTATGTCAGACCACTTGATTTTTTCTTTATATGAGGGACTGTGTAAAAGGTCTGAAGAATTAAGCAAAGAAAAAAAAAAGAAAATTTGACATATATCCAAATGACACAGCAAATTCAATGAAACGTGGGCATTACGTACCAAAACAGACCTGGACACACGTTTCCATTGGATTGTAGAGAACCATTCCCTTCCTCAAACACAGGAATTTATTTGACCACAGACATGAAGGCTGAAGGTCAAGTTCACCCTTGAGACTATCTTGATGTGTCCCAGTGGAAACACTTATTTTCTTATCATTATTTGCAATTATTGCTGTAAACTTTCTTATATGCAGGCTACAGGCATTCAGTTACTTTATTGACTAATGGCAAAATTTTAGAAAGGCCACATTATATACAACATTAATCTTAAACAATGTCTTAATAGCTTTATTTACTACTGATTAATAGGTTAATAGTTCCTACGTGACAGTCATAAAGAAAAGTCATTTCAGTCAAGAAGTTGCTAGCCTATTTAATGAAAAACTACGAACAAAAACCTTTTTCTTCACAAACCAAGTAAACAGGGTCGATTTTGATTTCATGACGACTTTAAAGCCAAAGTTTACCCTCACGTTAGATACGCCAAGATTTCTTCAGAGATTCACTTCAGAACATTTAAATGCATTCTGAAATGAGCTAATTGCTTGACGTGCATTTTTGCCAATGGCATAAACGTCATTCAAACAATGAGAGTATGTTTTATCAAAAATGAATGTGGTTAACATTAGCATCGTTGATTAGATCACCATCGTGATCAGGCGATAGAGCATATTGTATTTATTGTTGCCAGTTCCTTTCAGTCTGCTCCAAAGGCCCTAATTTGAATCATTTCCCCCGGAAAATAAGCGCAAGCACTAGTCCAGACACAGCCTCCCATGTCGAACAATCATATTCACTCTACTCTTACCATAACACCGCAATTATCCTCATTGCTTACAGCAAAACAGCATGTGTGATGGATGTGCGTGTGCGTGCTTATGTGTGTTTACGTCCCCATCTGTCGCAGCTCCTCAGTTCAGCGTGCAACCTCCATAAATCATATCATTAAGATAACGTCGGCGGCCTCTGGCTGGCTCGTACATTACCCAGGCAGATTAAACTCCATCCGTTCAAAGCCCCACTCTCTGACAAACAGCTGACACAAGGGCGACAATCCACATCCGGCTCATGCAAACAGTAGTTCAACAGTAGTTCTTGTAGGCTTATGGGATTCAGAAGGAGTGATGTTTTATCACCAGAAGAAAATAATCCATTTGTGGTGTAAACAAATGCATATTGCACCCATTTGAGGTGTTTGCACTTTTAGGAGTTGCTCCCATCTACTGCAGGTACCTGTGGGAGGTAGGCCTATATGATCTGTTTGGAGAGTCTAAGCTCCTTATGCATATGTTACCATTATACTTCATGCCTGGTTGCAGTCAACTGATTTCTTGTGACATTATGATCCTGCACATTTCCTCCAGCGGTAATTAGTCGTAGCAGTCAATAAATCTCCTCTGTTTGTTTTTGTAAAGTTTATTATGGTTTAATTGCGTTTTTGTCCCATTTTAAGAACGGTTCTCTACACATCAAGGAGGGAACGACAAACACACTCAAGTTTTCTCGTCTGATACTTGATGATTGCATAATTGCATAAATATCATTAAATCTCTGATTACAGGTGTATCTCAATAAATGTAGTGGAAAAGTTCATTTATTTCAGTAATTCAACTCAAATTGTGAAATTCGTGTATTAAATAAATTTAATGCACACAGATATATATAGTAGTTTAAGTCTTTGGTTCTTTTAATTTTGATGGATTTTGGCTCACATTAACAAAAACCCACCAATTCACTATATCAACAAATTAGAATACTTCATAAGACCAATAAAAAAAAAACATTTTTAGTGAATTGTTGGCCTTCTGGAAAGTATGTTCATTTACTGTACATGTACTCAATACTTGGTAGGGGCTCCTTTTGCTTTAATTACTGCCTCAATTCGGCGTGGCATGGAGGTGATCAGTTTGATCAGTTTGTGGCACTGCTGAGGTGGTATGGAAGCCCAGGTTTCTTTGACAGTGACCTTCAGCTCATCTGCATTTTTTGGTCTCTTGTTTCTCATTTTCCTCTTGACAATACCCCATAGATAATCTATGGTGAATCAGGTCTGGTGAGTTTGCTGGCCAACACCAAGCACACCAACACCATGGTCATTTAAACCAACTTTTGGTGCTTTTGGCAGTGTGGGCAGGTGCCAAATCCTGCTGGAAAATTAAATCAGCATCTTCAAAAAGCTGGTCAGCAGAAGGAAGCATGAAGTGCTCCAAAATTTATTTGTAAACGGGTGCAGTGACGTTGGTTTTCAAAAAACACAATGGACCAACACCAGCAGATGACATTGCACCCCAAATCATCACAGACTGTGGAAACTTAACACTGGACTTCAAGCAACTTGGGCCATGAGCTTATCCACCCTTCCTCCAGACTCTAGGACCTTCGTTTCCAAATGAAATACAAACTTGCTCTCATCTGAAAAGAGAAATTTGGACCACTGGGCAACAGTCCAATACTTCTTCTCCTTAGCCCAGGTAAGACGCCTCTGACGTTGTCTGTGGTTCAGGAGTGGCTTAACAAGAGGAATACGACAACTGTAGCCAAATTCCTTGACACGTCTGTGTGTGGTGGCTCTTGATGCCTTGACCCCAGCCTCAGTCCATTCCTTGTGAAGTTCACTCAAATTCTTGAATCAATTTTGCTTGACAATCCTCATAAAGCTGCGTTTCTCTCGGTTGGTTGTGCATCTTTTTCTTCCACACTTTTTCCTTCCACTCAACTTTCTGTTAACATGTTTGGATACAGCACTCTGTGAACAGCCCGTTTCTTTGGCAATGAATGTTTGTGGCTTACCCTCCTTGTGAAGGGTGTCAATGATTGTCTTCTGGACAACTGTCAGATCAGCAGTCTTCCCCATGATTGTGTAGCCTAGTGAACCAAACTGAGAGACCATTTTGAAGGCTCAGGAAACCTTTGCAGGTGTTTTGAGTTGATTAGCTGATTGGCATGTCACCCTTCTAATTTGTTGAGATAGTGAATTGGTGTTTTTTTGTGAAATGTGAGCCAAAATCATCTCAAATAAAAGAACCAAAGACTTAAACTACTTCAATCTGTGTGCACTGAATTTATTTAATACACAAGTTTCACAATTTGAGTTGAATTACTGAAATAAATTAACTTTTCCACGACATTCTAATTTAATGAGATGCACCTGTATATAATTTGTTCCTAGAATCACTTAATGCATCAATGTACAAAAAGACAAAAGTCTGAAAACGACACAGAAGTGGGTGTATAAGGCGATTTGGAGGCTCGGAGAAGAACCCTCCAAAATCAACATTACTTCAAACATGAGCTCATCTAAACATCTGTCCACAACATGTCCAATCATAGCCGTGCTGAGGCATGTACAATTGTTTCTGGAAATAAATATTAGGCCTAATTCAGCTCTGATTGTAGCAGCCTGTCATGACCCGGAGAGGAAACTGTCTTTGCGGCAGAAGTAATGTACATATCTCTCCCAGGGTCCCTCTTTTAATCGCCTTTATTTATTTGATCTCATTTTGCTAATTTCTTCTTCTCAGTTGAGGTTTTGTGAATTTATTTGTCTGATGCTCCTAAACTTAATTTCACGCTTATGCACCAGTAAAACAGGAGAGTGTGTTTTAAGTGAGGGTCTGCTGTGGAGGGGACTGAGTTCAATTATACTTAGGCTGTCTGTCTTTTCCCGTCACACTCCATTTGCGGTCGGCGGATACGTTTACACAGAAACTAATCATAACTAAAACATTTTTGTGTAAATCTTACCAAATTACTCTGTATAACAGGGGCAGAGAGAGGAAATCAATACCAAAAACACTTAAGGTAACATCTGACCGTTCTTCCGGACCTTCTGGATAAAACTAAGATAAATGATGAAAAGAAAATAAGTTCCCATTAAGAACACTTATGAAAGAGACTTACTTTTTTTACGTAATTGGGCAAATGTGAAGTTTGCAATATCCGGCTGAACTAATACAGGCCCATTTTTCACAATTAATGCTGGATTGCACTGTGCACTGTATATCATCTTATGAATCACCTACAAGTTCCATAGAGATGGAATATTTCCTAAATAAAAAGCATGTCTATTAGTAAGCTTATAAAGCAGTCATATACTCCAAGAAACTAGGCCTGATTTAGTACAATACAGATTTGATTAAATAATTATTAATTTACTCCTGAAACAGGCAATGCTTGAAGGACAGAGTGAAAAAAAAGGTTTAAGAGTCAAATTAATGAAATGATATATTTTTCAATCGATTCTGGCGCGTTAAGATTCTCTTGCAAAAGAAAAAAGTTATAAGTTTTACAACAGATGGACTTTCACAGGATGATAGTCAAATCAGCTACATTTCCATAGGACATGAAAAAGACAACAAATGATGCTCAAAAGTGGGGGTAACATGCTCTGTGACTACCACCACTGCCAAGTACATGCTTCCCCCTTGTGGTAGATTCAAAAACTCAACCTCATATGATTTACTCGGTTATTATTAGGTACAGCTTGAACTTTCCCCAGTTTCAGGCTTTAACACATGCCCTATTTTCTTTGTATATCCCTAAATGGAAAGGCTGTGAAATGAGTCCTGGTAGGATATATATAAAATGCACTGTAGTGACATTAAAAATGTTTTGGAGAGACAGTCCAAACCTGAGAGAAGCCAAGCGCAGACCTAATCCAATCCCTGTGACCAGGTCACACATAAATTACCTTTTCACACTACCCAGCCTTGTTAACAGGCTGCTAGAGGGAATGACAAGTGCAGGGGGTGCAAGCTAGCTCTGGGTTATTCTACTGAAGAAAGAAAGAAAGAAAGAAAGAAAGAAAGAAAGAAAGAAAGAAAGAGAAATGATTGCTAAATATGATGCAAAGGTCAAAAATGGGATAAGTGAAAAGGGTAGGTGCTTCATTTATTTCTTAATTTGAAACCTGGTCAAGTCCAAAATCCTTCACTGTCACTCTTAATATAGCCTTGTATGAAAGGTAGACATCATATAAGCAATATAAACTCAAACAAAAATGATTATGATCAACACAGACTGTGTGTAATGGCACAGAAAATAAAGTAAAGCACCACTATACCGGTTCTTTCTCTTTAAAGAACTCTTCATGAGTTGATTTCCCTATTTCTCGGCCAATACATTTTGACGAGCTCAAAATGCATAATGAAACCTTTTGCAAAGCAGTTAGCGTCATTGCTTATTACAAATGTGCAGACATCCGTTCCGTCTGCTGTATATATTACTTAAAACGCTTAATAAAACAATTGTTGGTCTGCATATATGATGCATCACATGGGCGTCTGGGCTGTTGCTCCGCGTCTTGTCGGTGAGTCCTGGGCGAACAGCAAACAAACACATATTTGTGATTCTGGACCACAAAACCAGTAAACAAGTAGCACGGGTATATTTGTAGCAATAGCCAAAAATACATTGTATGGGTCAAAATGATCGATTTTTCTCTTATGCCAAAAATCATTAGGATATTAAGTAGCCTATATGTTCCATGAAGATATTTTGTAAATTTCCTACCGTAAATATATCAAAAATGTATTATCATTAGAAATATGCATTGATAAGGACTTCACTTGGACAACTTTAAAGGCGATTTTCTCAATATTTTCAATTTTTTGCACCCTCAGATTCCAGATTTTCAAATAGTTGTATCTTGGCCAAATATTGTCCTGTTCTATCAATGGAAAACTTATTTATTCAGCTTTCAGATGATGTATAAATCTCAATTTCAAAAAATTGACCTTATGACTGGTTTTGTGGTCCAGACTCACATTTAATGACAAACTAATAGAAGATATCATGTCACTCTTATCATTCTTATAGCCACGTAGATGGTATTTCAACATAAACCTAAGTAAACATAACACGGATGAGCTAAATAAAAATGTTCATTTTGTCAGGGTTATATCACACAAATTTGATAAATATCCCTAAAGAGAAAGCGTCCTGAAATAAAAGGGAACGATTTGTAAACGGAACTAACTGAAGTGCACGGTTCATGACAGACAGACATCCGGTTGATCGATCGACTTTAAACATTTCTAACTAAACATTTTTATTTCAGATACAAACTGTTTAAGTTGATCTTAATCTTCAAGCTAAATGTTCCATCATTTCACAAATTAAAGCCAGAATAAGTTATAAATTAAAGTACTACTTTAAAATAGTTTTAATATTGCTACTGTACAATGACTTGTTGATGTCCAAGCAACGAGATTCGCTTTCTTTACAATCTAATACAACGTAGACTAAATACAACTTTGTTGGATATTTTCCACCATCTATTACAATGTTAAAAATATTTACATTAATTATATATATATAGCCTGCACACATACATACAGTGGGCATGGAAAAGAATCGCCCCCATTTCAAATAATCACATTTTGTTGCTTTGCAGCCTGAAATGAAGACGGACACAGTTTTTGTTTTATCCAGCTGTATTTACTCAGTGCGACTTATACCATCCAAGTGAAAGATATAACACCAACATGTCAGAAAAAAAATAAAAAAACAGAATCACTGATAGATAGATAGATAGATAGATAGATAGAGCTAATCTCTCTCTCTCTCTCTCTCTCTCTCTCTCTCTCTCTCTCTCTATATATATAGTTTTTAAATGTATAAATCTATATCAAAAACATATCAGAAATTTTCAAGCATTGACTGTTAGTTCTAAACAGTAAAGAAAATCAAATGAATGAAAAATCTGTAGATGACATTCATATATGTAATTGTTTTTTTTTTCTTACACTAAATTCTTAAGTTTTAAAACAGAACTTGGAGGTTAAAATAATTTACCTAATGTCTCATAAACTAAAAGCTGTCATTTAAAATGTGTCTGGGATTCCTTCTAATCATGTAGTGAGCCACAGCGTTGTTGTTGTTTTTTTTCTGTGCAGAAGGGAACAATGAAAAGCAGGCTTTCCCTAATTCAATGTTACAACTTGCTTAGAGTCTTGGCAGAGTAATGAGCATATTACCGTGTTAGCTTAGAACATACACATTTTTTCCCCCGTTAAATTTTAGAATTGTGAATTTATAGCAGGCTATTGGCAGGGAAATGCCATTAGCACTTTGACCTGCCTGGAGTGAGAGAGCAGACTAAACCCCACCACGTCTATAAACCTACACGGTGGCCAGCAAATCTGTGAACTGTTTCAGTTATTAATCTTTTTTTCCTGCAATATAAGAACATATCTAAATAAGCAAATCTAAACAAACTGTTCTGTAAATTGTATGATTGCTAAGGGCACACAGAAAGCCTACATGAAAAGGATTTCTTGATAATATAATTGAATAGAGAAGTATTTTACACACAAATGAATGAAGAATTTAACAATAGTCATACTGTGCATAAAGGTAATATAACGTTGTCAACAAATTGAGCTTATCCTTGAAATGAACTGCAAGAATAAAAAAAAAAAAAAAGAAAACACCAGAACAATTCATTTTTTTTATTTGCAACAACCTCTTCTATGCACATAAAATGTGAAGCTCTCCCAGCATCACCTCTGAATGTCTGTACTACCACATCTTAACAATAACAAAAGTGGCATTATTTCTAAGCTACTTGAAACACTTCAAGGTTTCTAGAAAAGAACTAAGTCTGACTAAGGAAAACAAGTTGGTTTAACTAAAAACAGCAATGTTTAAAAAAAAAGGCTAAATAAATATTCAAAATACAGAGGCAGTGGTTTGATTCATAGAATAATTCAAGTCATTATTACATCTCTTTTTCAAAACTCATCCGTACATCCTCCAATCTTTCAAAATCTGGCATATTAAAGTTACAGTGTGTCTTTACCTACTTTGTCAATTATCAGTTTCTGAAACACTCTTGATAATACATTTTTTTTTATTGTACAAAGTAGTTAACACTTGTATTTATTAAGTTTTATGAATTATGGAAAACAAAATTGTGGTTGAAAACATGCACTTTATGGTAAATATGCTAAGACCTAATGATTTTAAAAATCGAATTAAAATATGACGTCATAATAATATCAATATAACTATGACCATTCTCAAGCTACAAACTTCACGGAAATATATGATCCTGCACATATTAACGTGATGTTGAGACGTTAAGTTCTTATTTCTTTATACAAGAGGAAAGGCGATGGCTAGCACGCAAATATGAAGTAAACGTGTGCCTTTCTGCAACTACTGTGTAACCTAAAACTTGTCACTACATTTGTTAAAATGAACAGTTTGGCTCAGATTAAGCATTATGTTTGGTAGTACTACGGAAAATGGCACGAAACTGATGAGAAAACAAACTTTTAGCCAAACTCTATAACTTCACATAGTGCTGATGACATTTTCATGTCATTTCCTGCTTGGATAGATGAGAAGAATTCTACAACCCCGTTACACTACCACTAGACACATAAGACTGTCCTGTGTATACTGGTTAGCTAGTTTCTGCAGAATGTGCTGATGTATTAGAGATGATCTGTGTAATGTTTCTACATGTCCTGATATTCACCATATAAACTTCAAATGACTGATGGTACGGTTAATTCATGCACCGTTAAACAGTGGAAATGTCCTCAACCAATATAAACAAAAAACTTTTAACTAACTTACTAAACATTAAAAAATTCAAACAAAGACAGAAATAAAATAAAACCATGTTATGCACAAATGAAAAAGTCAAACCGTGCCTTTAAATGGACTTCCAGTTTAAAAGCTCTGATTCCTTAAAAATGAGCGCCAAACTTTTTGCATTCAAGAATAAAATACTCTTGGATCTGCTCTGACTTTGTGGGTGATCTTCTCAGGGTGGCTTTCTATGAGTCTCCATTAAAAAAACAACACTTTATGATGTGTTTATTTCTTGTATTTGGACTACGAACAGTGTGCAAGTAGTGACCGTTTCACACAATAAATAACTTTTGCAATTTATGGTTTGAAACTTCAAAATCGTTGAATTGTATCCCAAAATAAATGCTCTAAATATTTCCTAAAATGTGTTTTTATTTGTTTGCAGACCATGTGATAGGTTGCCAACCCAGACACCCGGAGACTGAGGTTTTAAAGAAGAGTGGGGCCTTTGGTAGTATATGTCATTGAGGGGAAGTGACGGCTGTCGATGTCCCAGAGCTTTCTGTCTCCATGAGGCCCCACTGCTGAGCCTTGAGTCTGGTTTCCAGCCCCTGGTAAGCTAGAGGTCCAGTAGTTAATATAACTAGCCATGAGGAGCGTCAGTTCCAGGATCTACAGCAGTGAGAGAGAGAGAGAGAGAGAGAGAATGAACCAGAAGGTCTTTTAGTAGACAAATATTTCAACATTTAACTTGCTCTTACTGTATCAGGCCAAAAAAGACACAACAAAGCACAGATATGCGAGTAAAGCTCACACTCAGACTAACACGGTAGAGCTCATTAGCACTTCATATATCATGTAATACTGTATGAGTGAAACTCTCATTAAAAAACCTGTTTTAGCATCAGATATCTTTCAGATAGTGGTTTCAGAGGGGGGAGTTGAACTCAGGTTTTAAGCTGTTTTAAAGTTCTGATTTCTCCCCCACACACTTCAGATCAGATTTTTAAGATAGGTAATAAAAGTTAATGTTAAAAGCACAACATATCATCAGAATTCTGTCTTTACTGACCACATTCGGAAAATGCAGTTAAAATGTGTTGTACTGAACCTTTTGTGAATTAGCATGTCTTACCTTTGGTTTAGCCATTGCAAATAAAAGTTTATCCACAGTCTTCTTGCCCAAAGCCTGGTCTTTAATCTGGCTGACCACTAACATGAAATCTTCCTTGCAACCTCCGAAGGTGATCACTGACTGGTATGGATGTGTGACGAATGGGTGCTAAAGAAAAGCAGAGCAGTTTCAGTTTATTTATCTATTTATCCCCATAGGGAAAGTATGTTTGCAGCATACACTCACACATATATTTAACAATTCTCATTTGGCATATATGAATGTAAACAATAATTGAATACTAATAAATCTCATTTAAAATAACTGCTGACCCTTGCTGACCATCAGTTACCACGAGAGGAATAAGAATTGAATTGCTTGCGGAATAAAAGATCATTTTGACCTGTTCTTTGAGCATCTGGGAACACAATATCGTCGGACAGATGGTAACAATTCAAAAGTATAAGATAAAGGATGCCTCTTATCATTCACAATGATGTTAGCCTTATTCAACAGTCTTTCTTTATATATACTCTCTATGCTCTGTAACTTTATCCCTAATAATTTACTTGCTATTGTTACCAGTTTCCCCAATGACCTCTTCTGAGCCTCGGAAGCATTACCATACCGATAAATCACACAAAATGTCATAATGCTTTCAATAAAAGCCCCATAAAACATCAAAAGTATTCTGCTATGGACATTAAAAGAAAGTAATTTCTTTAAGAAATACATTCTCTATTGAAGCTTTTTGCTTACATAATCAGTCCATGCGTCCCAAGTTTATTGTCCAGCATTACACCGAGGTATATACTAATTGTTGCTAATTGTATTTGTTACTAATTGTTTAATTAATGTAGGACGGGTTACAGTTTGCTCTCTCTCTCTCTAAAATGAATATCCATCTACTTATTTTTAGTTTTAGAGCACATACATTGAGATGTTTTCAGTCTCTTACAACTCTACAAAAACGAATATAAACACTACTGTTCAAAAGTTTGGAGTCAATAAGATTTATTTTTTTACGTAGGCACCTGCTTTTATTAGATCAAATTTGAATCCCAGTAAAAAAACAAACCAAGGGGGGGGGGGGGGGGGAAAAGAATAAATAATTTCTATATGTTAAAACTTTCTATTCTGGAGAACCAAAAAAAAAAACGTATCATGGTTTCCACAAAAATATTTAGCACCTCAACTGTTTTCAACATTGATAATAAGAAATGTTTATTGAGCATGCAAATCAGCATATTCAAATTATTTCCGAATGACAATCACATTACACAATAATGACATTTAAAATATATTAAAATACAAAACAGATGTAATAATTGTAATAATCTATCACAATATTACTATTTTTAATGTATCTTTTCTGCAAAATGTGAGGTTTTCTGTTCCCTTTGTTCTTTCCCCTCCCCAAAAAAGACATAAAAATAGAAAACAGAAAATTACAGAGTCTGCCGGACCCTGTTTATTCTTTCCCAAAACAGCCAGACCTCTCCAAGTGAGAATACAGCCAAATGGGCAAGATATCAGGACTACAGCTTTTCAAACAAGCAAACTATAAGCAGGAATGATATTATAGATATCATTTAGTTCGTGAAGCCTAGAGAATGACAATGGAAGGCTAACAGGCTTGTGGGACCAGAGGTTTTAAAGCAGAGATATGAAGCTCATATTTTTCTTAAATGGCTAAATTGTTATTTTGAGGTGAAACTACTTTATAAACATCTGGTTATGTGCAACTGATGTTTTAAAAAATGGTGGGGATGTCATGGAACTGTGAAGGCTTTTGAATATTAATTAGATTGTGGTAAAATAATTTAAAATGCTGTTAAAAATTGTCTATATGATGTATTAGTCATGATCAGCTAATTTCTACTGTCAAAACAGTATTTCCAAAAATGATTTAACCTAACATTTCCCTGGAATCAGCTATGTACTTTACAGATCCATAAATATTTACAGAGGTACTTTACAGTTACATCACATCCCTTGTTACTGTTACATTCTCAAAACTGTGTTGTAATTTAATATTTGTGGTGCTGCACACTTGACTTGTAGGCTTTCATTAGAAGGCTTTAGTGTAAGCATGTTGTTCATTTGTTTTTACAACCTCAGGGAGTCTAAATTATTTTCTGTGGCAATCAACAGCACACTTAAGAGCTTAAGTTATAAATGACCCGTAATATTCCTTTAATGCAGTCTTACTTTCTGAAACCATAACTAGAGCAAGTATCCACATTCACTCACCATTGTATAGTCCAGAACACTCAGCCCATCCTCATTAACAGCCAGCCACACTCGAGTTTGCTCCAGTGAAGAGGGAGGCAATGGCTGCACAACAACAGAGTGGGAGTAAAAAGAGATATTCTGCCATGTTTTAACAGCCCCCTCAGGTACATCTGAAAATCCTTTTAAGTGGTTAAGTTTGTGTAGAAAATAGCAATCAATTTTGCCAGTGGCTAAGAATACTGATACCTTATCTACTGTACATCTGAACTTACCTTGGCACTGAACAGCTTGGCCCCAAACAGAGGCCACTTGCGGGCCACGGTCAGGTAGATTCTTACACATTCGGAGGCTGTGCACGCATGAAGGACAGACCACTTAGTGGCCAAACGCTCAGCGAGTTCCCTGTGGGACAAAGTTGTGATTAAATGAAATAAGTTAAGTGTTTGTATAAAGTTCAATATAGTGAACATTTTAGTTTTCATGCCATTTTAAAATAATAAATAATAATAAAAAAAAAACGGTAAACATCATATTACAGTTAATAAAGAAAAGTATTATATAACATGGTAAAGTAGGTAAATTGGGCATTGGTAAATGGTAAATCAGGCTTCTCATGGGCAAACGTTGATTATAAATTAAACATAAACATATTATATTATAAATTATTTAAAAAAGTTATAATATTAAAAAACTATATTATATACAGATATAAATTAAATGCAAAAATGGATTACAAATGTGAAATAAATGTATAAATAATTTTTGATATAAGCTAATAATTAGGTACATTATTTTCTATTTGTTTGGTAAATGGGGATTCTTGTGCTCAAATAGCAATGTAATTATTATAAATCGATGTTTTGTGAGGTGTGTATAGATAAATTAGGTAACACGTTACTTAGGCCTTTATACCTAATGTATTATAAAAGTAGTTTTATTACATTAATTATGCCTTATAATGAGTCGTATAATGCATTGTGTGATTCATGAATAATTGTATCACAGTTATAATACCGTATAAGACTTTTCTATTTGTTGTTACACCTTAGAAAGTATAAATGCATTAAAAACATGGACAACAAAACCTTCAAATATATGATGCATTTTAACCTTGGTGATATTTCTTATGCAAGATGTACAGCATTTTACCATACATTAGAATATGTTTATAAAGCATTATACTGAAGGGGCTATAAGTGCTATCCCTAAAAGTAGTCCCCTTTTTTTCTTCTTTCCTTTTTTTATATTGTACTATTCATTATAAGTATCATATCCTGTAATTATACAAACAATCTAATAATATTTAAAATGATAATACATAATTGCATAATAATTAGTATTATTAATAATAATATCATAAATACTAAGAATAATAATAATGAATGCCCTAGAATTGAGTAAGGCAAAAAAAAAAATCAAAACTCCACAAACAAGTTGTTATTTATTGAAATATATTTATTATTGTGAAATTTTGTTTTGTTATGAGATGTAAAAGATCGGTAGTATGGTACTAAAAGTGAATGAACATACTGACACACAAGAAAAATTCAAGACTTTGTCTGAAATGATATGAGTTATACATAATATAATATAATATAATATAATACACATTATAAACATGAACATGAAGTGATTATAATGTACTTAATTTAAATAAATACGAATTTACCTGAGCTGCTCCATGCTGCATTCCTGCTTGTAGCGTTTAGGATAAAAACGCTCCAGTACCTGCAGAAGGACCTGTTGGGTCTTCGGCTGAGAAGAACCAATGGAAGAGATTGCTGGGCGGTCTAGGTCACCATGCTCGACCTAAAAGATAAATGTGATTGAGGTGTATTTGTGATCCACCACCACTTCAAGTACACTTACTCTCAAACACTTGATCCACATTAACACACACCTGTGCCATCAGCGCAGCCACCTCCAGGCCCAGCTCCTTACTGACAGGGAAGTGCCCTTGTTGTACCTCTTCATTTACTTGATATGCCAGCAGGAGGCGCTCTCGCTCAGTCTCCCCCTTAGCCTGAGCTCTGAAACACAGCCTACAAGGAAGATTGACTGCTTTTAAAAACCTGACATTATTAATCTATTGATAAAAACATTCTTAATACTTGATTTTGATAGATATTGCGTGTACGAGACCTCAGTTTTTCAAACATACCTGCTTTTATAAGTGAGACGGACAATCCGTGTTCCTTCATATTTTCCAGGATGAAGTTCTTTCAGTGCCTGTTCCCACTTTGAGATCACATCACAAATCTGCACCAGAAGATTAAAAAACATTCCTTTAATATTCTCGCAGCACAATATATATAGACTAAACTGTTTTATGTACTTTGTAAAAGCTCTGATATTCAGTGTTCATATTATACTTTATTGCTGGGCTGCAGGCAGTGATCCAGATCTTTTCCAGAGGGGTCATCAGTGAAGAGTGCGAAGCCTGAAATCTGTGGTTTCCTCATGCCTGCCCTCTGGTTGACTGTGTTCAGGAACTCCTCCACTGTGGTGGAACCATCAAAACCTACAACCTATAGAGATGGAGAAAGATAAGAGGCAGCAGCGTTCTGAAAGCCTGTGCTGCTATAGTAAAACTGTTGACACTCATGCATTCCATGTCATGCATCAGAGACCCTGTTTACACCTAGCATCCATTTTTTGTGACTGGATCATAAGTGGTCAATGCTGAATACATGTGTAAATGGGGTCTAAAACAAGTTGTGATCAAATCACTGAAACCACATATGGACATATTCAAAAATGCATGTGACAACACAGTATGTGTAGTGTAAACACTCATCCATCCTGCATGCATCTTAATACCAAGTGTAAGCAGGGCAAAAGTAATGTATTGAAATGGAGCAGTATATTGAACCTTAATGTTATTAAAAATGCTATTGCATTTTTGTTGAGTATCATATTTGATACATCAGGCTTTTATGGTTCATATATTCTGATATATGAGAATATGAAGCTTATACTTGAGGAGGAAAAAACCACCTCTGTATTATTCAGAGGCCCAAATTCATCAAAAAAAATAAGCAATTTGGTGGAATTGTTTTTATTAATATGGCCAAAAAGTTAGATGAAATTCTGGTAGCTTGTAATGGGAATCGATGTGTTTTTTATAATAATACAGCAAACTACTTAAATAAAACGCATATAAATATCACTCTATATCTCCTAAATCTTAGCAAGATATTAAATGCTTAGATTTATGATCAAAGATATGTAGTTTTAATTGTGGGGGGCAAAAAATACAATGCAATGCAATACAATGATGATTGAGAGATGTGCAAATAAACAAAAGCCTGATCATATTTGATATTCATGCTTTAACATGGTTTTTCTAAAAATAATAATAATAAAATTTAAAAAAAAGATGGGATAATATCAAGTAAACCTAAGATGCTTCAGTCCAGTAAATGTTCATCTTGAAATATTACTAACAATAAAGTTATGTTTACTATAACAAACAGTAAAGACTTTACATAAAAAGATGTGTACCTCAACCTGACGGGGGATGTTTTTACAATTACAATAAAATACCTTTTACTTGCTAAAAAGTATAAACTATTAATCAGAGGGCAGAAGGCATGTAGTAGATTGAGTACTGCAGGTTTTTCAGCAAAGTTTCGATCATGTTGATAATTTACGGGCCTTAGAAATTTGCATATCAAGTATGATACAGTGGGCTTTATAAGGATTAATGTAAGGGCCAGATCAATGGGAACAGAAAGTGTTTGTGTGTACCTCATAAGTGTTGTTCATGAAGTGAACAGGTATGCTGAAGGGGAGTGAGTGATGGTAGGGGTTTCTCAGCAGAATAGAAAGAATTTCCATTCGTGAAGGCTTTGCCTCTCTCTCTCCATTCTGTAAGGTTCTCTCTACTGAGCGCTGGCAGTACACAGCATACTTCCCCACTTCAGTCCTGTGGGCGTACACATAAACACAGGCTTTCAAATTCAATTACATGAGGCATCAAGGCAAAAACCCTTATTCGTATCCGTATATAAGTCTAAATGCAGTAAACGTATCAAAACTCTTAATTAATTTTTTGATTTCTTAGTTTTGTAGCCTTTTTTGACTGTTTTTTTAAATGTAATTAATCAATTAAGACATACTACATATGATATACTTAAATTATAGAAGGCTAAACACGAAATACTTATGTAAAATTTGAATGTATAGTTGTAAATCAAAATATATATTTATAAATTTGAAAATACAAATGTAAATCTGAATATATAGTTAATCCAGAGTAGTAAAATATATCCAAATTAGTAAATCCAACAAGGATGCACTACCATACTGTAAGTCTTTTTCTTTGTTGTTGTTGTTTTGTTTTTTGGTTAAGAAATTAATATTTTATTCAGAAAGGATTCATCATGAAATTAATCAAAAATTACAGTTACAACTTACAAAAGTTTTCAAATAAATGCTTTTCAAATTAGAATGCTCTGATGATTATAAGAATGATTCTGACGAATCATGTGACACTGTTTGGCTGCTGAAAATTCATCTTTGCTACAAGAAAAAATTACATTTTTAAATACATTTAACAACCAAAATAGAAAACAGTTGTTTTAGGTATTAATAATACTTCACACTATTACAGTTTTTTGCTCAAATAAATGCAGCCTTGATGAGCAGAAGAGACTCCTTTCAAACACAATAAAAAAATCTTACCATCTCCAAATGTTTGAGCGGTGGTGTATAGTTGTAAATCTAAACTTGAATCTGAATGTATAAAATGTATATTCTTAAAATATCCAGTAGTTAAAAATACGGAATAATCCAGAAGTTATGTATTTATCATTTGTATTTATAAAATATATAACAAACAATATATTCAGATTTAAATATACTGTATATTTGAGTTTACAACTATACAGTCAGATTTATAACTATATACTCAAAACTATATTTAGATTTAGGGTAGTGAGGAAGAATCAGTGTGTGAATATATTGGGATTTATTTAACATGTACAACACATTGTACTTCATGGAGTGAGCGTGTGGCCAGTGACCTGGGATCTGCGTTCTGCTGCAGGTACTGTCTCAGGTACCACAGGAAATGATGCTGAGGCAGGAAGAGAGCTACACACAATGACAACAGCTGCCAGCACTGAGAAAGAAAGAGTAGAGCAGAGAGATATAGAGATATAGCACACTTCACATGACGATACGGTGTAGTGTGTGAGTGTGTGTGTGTGAACAAATATGACACGAACCCCCCCCCCCCCCCCCCGTGTGAGGGCGAGTTTGAGAGGAGGGACAGTTGGTCTGTTTGATCAGCTGACAATAAATCTCATTCTGCAGCTCTGGATGTGTTAGGCACACCTGCAGTGCATTCTGGGCCAGCGAGGTGTGGTAGTCGATGGAGGGAGACTCCACCAGCACATTGATGACCAGCTGGCATGACTACCAGGGGGACAAAAAAAAGTGTGTGGGTCAAACACAACACTCAGTTTTTTGCCCTATTTATTAATTTATACAAAAATACATACATGCAACCTGAACTAACTTTGCCTGGTCATAAAAAGGTCCAGTTATCTGACATTGGACTATTTTTATGACCAGGCAAAGTTAGTTCAGGTTGTAAAATGTAATGTGGGGTAATTTAAATAAATAAATAAACTTTAGAATTATAATAAATGTAATTATATATTTAAATGTATTATTTTATGTTATGTTATTGTATTTTACTTGACATACTTAGTTTTCTTTGAAATTGGTATAAACGTTTCTTTATTAGCGGACAGAAAAGTGTTGGGAGAGAGACCAAATGAGATTGGGATATATGGCACTACTGTCTGTGATGAGAACCGAACAACCAGCAGACGGCGAACTTCTGCTTCTGTGGCCGTAGGACAGCGCATGCAACAACATGCTTTACTGTCTTATTAGCATTCTGTTTCTGTTCTTACAGCAATTCTTACAATGCAAATTAAATCAAGTCAGGATGTAGCTGTCAACCCCCCATTCATTACTTTAGAGTGGGAGGCCTTTTCATTCAGTATCAAATGACTACCTAAAAAGCCCCTCTGATCTTCAAAGAGCACCGAGGGCTGCTCATGATGCTAGCTCTCGTGGACACGCCATTGAACAGTCAATAGGGCATAATATCTTTAAACCTCTGGAGAACAGGTTTCTCAATTGAAAACAGGAGCCTGAGGAGAAACTACGAGCAACTGGAATGAGACCATCTCTCCAAACACTGTCAGCGATCCTCTTTGAACTCAGAATGAAATGTTTAGGCCTGTCCTCAAAATGAGACGTTACAGGGCTAGTACCGTTTCCCACACAATGTGCTGAGAGCCACTTGTTGAGGAGTCATTAACTAGAAGTAGTGATCCTACTAACTACATTTGTAGCATAATGGATAACTGTAGCAAACCCTACTTAACCCATTTTCACATAGGGCTGGACAATAATTCAATATCAATATGTATCGCGATATAATTTTTTTCAATAACGGTGATATGATTTTTAAACACATTTCAGATATTTCAATATACCAGTGTTTCCCATACATTGATTTATTTGTGGCGTTTGACTTCGTTGAATAAACATGAGCACTGCACGTTTCAAAATCAAAACGTGGCGCGGGTGTTTTATATGAATGTATCTCTGAAAGGAACCAACTGTCTTCAGAAAAGTTTCGATGACATTTTCATTTTATCTGATAAAGTAGAGTTCATGAGCGGAGCTGCTTAGATTACAGCCGTTACTGGAGAAACCGCTAGTTTTATCACTCTAAAAGCGCCTCCTGCTGGCAGAGAATGAGTTTTAAATTTTTCAAATAAGCCCGTCTCAGCAACATGTTGTGTGTTGCTCTTTTTTTTCTGCAGCAACCAGAGAACTTTTATTTCTTTATCCTGGAGAAGCAAGTTGTTTCAATCTATAACATAATCAGCCACCATACATTACAGTCAAAGGTGTTCAGCATCATTAGGCATACTACAGTCTTCAGTGTCACATGATCCTTCAGAAATCATTATAATATGCTGATTATCAATATACAGTTGAGTATTTTTTTTCAGGTTTCTTTGATGAATAGAAATTTCAAAAGATCAGCATTTATTTGAAATAAAAAGCTTTTGTAACATTATAAACTATTCCATTGAAAAGCTTGCAGTCAGTATGATTTCTTTTTCTTTTGGAAAGAAATTATAGAAATTAACACTTTTATTTAGCAAGGATGCTTTAAATTGATCAAAAGTGATGATAAAGAAATGTATAATGTTCCAAAAGATTTCTATTTCAGATAAATGCTGTTCTTCTGAACTTTCTATTCATCAAAGAAAACTGAAAAAATTCTAATCAGCATTTCGACATAATCAATAAGATATTTTTGAGCAGCAAATAAGCATCTTTGAATGATTTCTGAAGGATCATGTGTCTGGAGTAATGATGCTAAAAATTCAAATTGGAAATCACAGGAATAAATTACATTTTAAATATTCCAATCCAAAGCAGTTATTTTAAATAGTAAATATATTTAAAAATATTACTGTTTTTGCTGTATTTGGATCAAATAAATGAAGACTTGGTGAGCAGAAGAGAATTATTAAAAACAATAAACATCTTACTGTTCAAAGGGACTGGTATGTTAAAGATATTAATAATTAGGTGAGTCTGAGATTTTTATTTGACAGTGATTTCACATTTCTTGTTTTTATGAAGGCTAAATACAAATAAAAGGATTCATTAATTTATTTGTGCTGTTTTTTTATAAAATATTATATAGTTTTATAGGAGAAGGTTTCATAGACTTGGCAAATTAATTTTTCATAAGTCTGTATGCACAGACATCTGTTGTGGGCTTTCTTGGCAGTTTTTACAAGGCTTTTTTTAATCGTGTTCATATCGATATCGGAATTATACCGTATCGACCGAAATTAAGAAATATATCGTGATATAAATTTTGGGCATATCGTCCAGCCCTATTTTCACATTATTTACATGTAGCTTTACAAATGAGTGATATGGGGCAAAATTAAGTGAATATTACATGGTTAAGCCAGTAGGTGGCATCAAATGACAGTTTTTTTGTGTGTTTAAGTCGTTAAATCATTCACTCAACCAAATTGTTACAAAACAACCTAGTCATTCACAACAACAACAAAAAAAATCTTATCCTTTATAAAAATTCACATCAAGGTTTCACCCACAAATGACAAAACAGCGGGTCTATTATTTTTCCTCTGCTGAGCATGACTTATGATATTTAGATATTCATCGAAATACATTATGAGCAGTGTTGTTATTGTTAACTAAAACAAACATTGTTTTTGTTAACTGAAATAAATCTGAAATAAAAATAAAGCTAAGAGAAAAACGTAAAATTAAAGACATGTTGGCAACTGAGATAAAGTAAGTTTAAGTATTACAATTACTTACACTGAAAAAATGTAAACAACTAAAACTAATAAAAATGACATAAGCACATAATACAATTATTAAAGCTTAAAATCAAATGAAAAAAATTATGCTAATTGTTCTGTCTCTGTTCTGACTCAAATTGAGACTGTTTTTAAGGTCTCTGAACAACAAATTATTTGTTGTTCTTACACACTACCGTTCAATAGTTTGAGGTTGGTAAGCAAGGCTGCATTTATTTGATCAAAAATACAGTACAAAAAGTAATATGGTAAAATACTTTTATAATTTAAAATAACTTCTTCATTTCTATTCTCTGTTATAGTCAGCAGGCATTACTAACTTCTTCAGTGTCAAATGATTCTTCATAAATCATTCTAATATGCTGATTTGGTATTTCAGGAAACATTTCTTATTGCTATCCATTTTGAAAACCGTTGTGAAACATTTCTTATTGCTATCCATTTTGAAAACAGTTGTGCAGTTTAATATTTTTACTAATATTTACTGACCCCATTAACTATTGACCCCAAACTTTTGAACACTAGCGTACGCCGTGCTCATTTAATTTCAGCAATTTATGTCATTTACCATTGCATTATGTGTATTCAAATTATATCAGTCATCAGCCTGCTATTTTGATATCAGCATGGTGTGCACTGAAAAAAAAAATCACAGTTTCTGCTTCAGTTTAGAGTAGCTTTTTTTCTATATTGTTAGCCATGATTTAGTTTGTGTTCCCATTTAATATCATAATAGAGATCCTTTATATTTTGTGCCAAAAAACCTCTGGTTTTATTACTTGTAGTGTATCCAAGTACTAATGTTTCAAAACTGTAGTCTGACTGTAGTTGAGCTACTTGAAATTATGAGCAGCATGTATCTTGGCAAGCTACAGTTTCAATGCAGTTTTCCCAACACGATTACACTGCAGAGAGGGTTTTTTTTTACATCAATGAGAGCCAAATCCAACTCATTATCTCCTGCACTATAATGAGCACAAGGCCTCCCATCACAGCCTTTGATCCTGCTGTGGGAGACACAGTAGCTCTCTCACACACAGGGACAGGATGGCACCATCAACCCTCAGGAGAGGAGGATGAGGACAACTTAGAAGTGTTTTGAGAGATTGAGTGACTCTTCAAGGAAGATAAAGGCAACAAGAGAACAAAGACTAGAGCGTTTGTGAATGTGACAGAGTAAAAGAAGACAGACGAGAGCGTTCACCTTAAAGAGCTTGAGAGCCTCTGTTTGAAGCGCCACGGAGGGCAGCGTGGTGAGAGGATACCGCAGACCCTCTTTACTGAAACACAACACTTCACGTTTCCACAGAGCGGAGTCTGCACACATGAACACACAACAGATTGAAAAACAAATTAAAATGGCACAACAGCTGCCATCAGGCCATAAGAACTGGTCGTAAACATTGTCTGGGGTCTAGATAGAGTCATTCAATATGTCTGTCTCGATTTAAAACCCTCCATAAAGTGACTTGAGAAGCAGTTGCACATGTCGTAGAAGTGTGCAACTGGTAGATATTTCAAAGTAACCTCTGACCTGGGTCTCCATCCACATCCAACAGCTTGCCAATCAGCTGCTCGTACTCTGTACCTACTCTCAAACTGGTACTACTGCCCGCTGCGACGGTCAGGTGGTACAACCAGGTGTCCTATGAGAAAGACAGCAAGAAACAAATGAGTTTGAATGCAGACGTTTAACTGAGCTGAATTTCATTTACCAAAAGTAATGACACTATGTACAGCTGAACTGATACTAAAAAAACTTAGTAATGTAGCTCAGTGTTGTTGTTGTTGTTAACAAACTATTAAAAATTTAAATATGAAGTAATATATTAAATGTTATATGATAAATTCTGCTTTGGCAACTAACTGATGAGTTTAAAAAGAAGTACTAAAATGATAAAACCTAAAATGAAAATAAAAAAAAAAAATAAATTAAAGCTAAATAGAAATATTTAAAACAAATGACAAAAGCCTATAAAATTACTAAACTAAAATTAAAATGAAAACTGAAAATATAAAAATAAAAACAAGGAAGAAAATTTAAGCTAAAAGAAATGATGTAGCTTTTCCACTAATATGCTATAGAGTAGAGTGCAGCATGACAATTACGAATTTTAGCATTTAGATGTTTCCTTTGATTCACGACGTAGTGAGGGACTAGGGCAACACTCTGTTCTTTTGACGTTTCTGTTTCAACAAATAATTGTAAAAATTATCATGATTTCCACAAGAATATTAAGCTGCACAACTGTTTTCAAAATTGATAATGAGAAATGTTTCTTGATTACCAAATCAGAATATTAGAATGATTTCTGAAAGATCATGTGACATGAGTAATGGCTGCTAAAAAATCAGCGTTGCCATCACAGGAATAAATTAATATTTTAAAATATATTAAAATAGAAAAAAAGTTATTTTAAATTGTAATATTCCAAAATATTACTGTTTTACTGTATCACAATAACTGTAGCCAGGGGAGCATTAAGAGTATTCTTTCAAAACCATTAAAAAATCGTACAACCAAACGTTTACAGTGGTGTATATTTTCTTGTTTTATTTATGGTATATTGTTCTTGACAAGTTGATCTGTTTAAATGTCCATGTTGCCATCATAACAAAGTGTCTGTAGCTTAACAACACTGGTAACAATGGTAATCACATACCTTCATAGAGATTAACTGATTTGCATAGGAATGCAGTATTTTACATATCGCTAATATATATATATATAATATATATATATATTATAGATATATATATTATATAATATATATATAAAAAGCAGCACTAGGTAAATGTTAGGCATGAAATTAAGATGGGTGTTTGTGGTATAAGTTGTACCTTTTCTTGTTTAGTCCCGACAAGCAGGTAGGTGGGGCTTTGCTCTTTGGGATGGACCACTAACGTGAAGTGAGAGGAGAGGAAGCCCCGCCCACCTGCTTCATAATCCTCATCAGAGTCACATGACCTGTCCACTTCTTCCACCCGTGCTTCCCGAACACGTAGCTGACCCAGTGGGAACTGCCACAAACACATATTTGATATTAGCACAATGGCATCATAAGCAAAAATTAATTTACAAATTACCTGATATATATTTTTATTAATTTTAAAAGACACACAGTGAACTAAAAGGGGTCATATGATGTTGCTAAAATAGAATATTATTTTGTGTATTTGGTGGAATGAAATGTTTATGCGGTTTAAGGTTCAAAAAACACATTATTTTCCGCATACTGTACATTATTGTTTCTCCTCTATGCCCCGCCTTTCAAAAACGCGTCGATTTTTACAAAGCTCAAAAAGCGAGGTGTGCTCTGATTGGCAAGCTATCCAGTGCGTTGTGATTGGCCGAATACCTCAAGAGTGTAACAGAAATGTTACACCCCTTACCATAATGTAATGCCCTGTCCGGCCGGCCATTGGTTGCATCCAGTGGGGACAGAATTACTGATTATAATGACTTATACTTTCTTTTTACGCATTGCGTTGCATCGCAATGGTTTTATGGTAAACATAAAACCATGTCTGCATTTGTGATCGGAGAAATGACAAATAACAAATGCTACTCTACTGCCCAAAACTCGTTTTGTTTGAAGCGTCAGTGGCAAATTGAAAAAAAAAAATCAGAACAGCCGGCATTGTAGTCTCTCTACCAGGATCAGGAAAACAGTCCTCCATAAAATGTGCTACACACAAATTAATATTTGGACTGAACTGTTCTGGAACAGTGTTGTAAACAACTTAACCATGATTTGTAGTCGTGTCCTCTTTTGGAAGATTAAACAAAGTAGTTTCACTTTCACAAGAAAACACACGGCGGGCTAGAGTGAGCGGCGTGAGCGGGCTTGAGAACGGGCTTGAGAATACTTGAGATATTTAGTCTTGTTTCCAGGGGAAAAAAAAAAAACTATATTAAGTGCATTTTGCTTAAAACAAGTAAAATTAAAAACAAGAGTATTTTACTTACCCCACTGGCAGATAATTTTAATTGTCTAACAATTGTTTAATTGTTTAATTTAAACAAGACTAAATATCTTAATTTATTTGGCTTATCTAGTAAAAATATCTTGATTTAAGAATTTTTAGATATTTTGTCTGGAAACAAGACAAAAATACTAAGTAAGATAAGCCATTTTTTGCAGTGCGGGCTTGCGGCAACCACATGTGACGACCCCGGGCTGGACTCCGCTTCATCCACGGAGAAAGCCGATCCGGCGATCCACAGCGTGAAGTTGATGTATTTCCTCAGCAACCAGCACGGATCAGCTCTAGGCATGACGAAGCAGATATCGTCCTCTTTTGGAAGGCCAAACAAAGTAGTTTCGCTTTCACATGGCAGCAGCGGCAACAACAATACTACTGCGAGAATAAAAGTTACGCCTTCTTTTTTTTTGCGTGAACATTTGGGCGGTGTTATGCAAATCTTCCCACATGTGGGGGCGTGTAAGAACGAGCCGTTTTAGGTAGGCGTGGTTGACTCTTAACTTTTATAAAGATTATCTCTTTGGATTTGAGACTTTAGTCTTTGCAAACTTACAGATCTTCTTTATGCACCAAGAGCTTGTAACACTTCAAAGAGAAAGAAAAATTTAAAAAGATCATCTGACCCTTTTTAATGGAAATTTTGCAGAGCTACTAAAAGCACTCTGAATTGAAGGAAGCTGAAGATATCCACCTTGTCATCCTGGTTCCGGTAGTAGTAGAAGACTTTCCCAATCAAAGCACACCACACAAGCTTTGAATGACCATGTTTCACCTGTAAAGTAAAATGAAAGTCATCATCAGAAATATGGAGAGAGAAAGAAAAAGCAAAACAAGATCTTAATACCAGGTGTAAACAGGCTCAATATATTCATCACTTCACTGTTTTATACATGTCAAAACTCTTACTGTTATGATATGAAAATAGATTTAGTGACATGCTAGATTAGATGTAGTTCAAATACTGTAGATTTGACTAGATAAATTATTAGAATTTTTAGTGTTAGTTTGTGGCTATCATCAGAAGCTAATACCTATTTAAGAGTAAAACTAAAAACCAAATTGAATATTCATTGGGCTAAGTGATCTTTCCTGTGAGCTCTTACTTTAGTTAGCCAGCCTCGCACCGTGGCCTTAGCTTCTTTATCCATGGAAATTGGTCCACTGGCCTGGACCTTGAGAACATTCTGGAGAACTTTGATCCAGTCCTCCAGGATATTTGGGGAGTCTGCAGCCAAGTAAAAGGTCTTCTTCTCTGTAATTAACTAGAAACAACACACAAATGAGGAAAAACATGGACAGAGATTTCGCCAACAAAACTGGTTAATCATACTATGACTAGGATGGCAGTGATATTAAAATTCTGTCTGATTCCGATAAATTGCAGATATTAACATTTACATTTTGAGATTTTTTTGTCTAAATAAAAACACAAAACAAACAAATAAATACATACATACATACATACATACATATATAAATGAAGAGGCTCATAACTGATATACTCTTAAAACTTAATAGACCAAAAAACACAAAATAATTTCTACCATAATGGAATGCCCAGTAGAATATATTCCAAGTCGATTAACAACAGTAAAACAGATGGCCCATAATAAATTCAACAACACTTTTTATGATTCTGATATTAAATAAAATACGAAAAACGAATAGGTCTGTCTGTCTGCCTGTCCATAACTATGCAATCTAAATATTTGACTATTAAGTGAACAGAAAATTTCACATTATATGTGAAGATTATAAATCAGTTCGGCCATGACGGAATGTCATGTGGTAACAGTAAAACACATCCAGATGACCTACAATAAATTCTGCAAGACATTTTATGATTTTGATATTCAATTCCTCCCGAACTGTGATTACACTGATTCAAGATTGATAAAATTATACATAATTCCCCATTATTATTATTATTACGCCTTTGAAAACCCAATAATGACAGCACTTAAGAGCTGAAAATCCCCTCAAAACGCAAGCGAAACTCATGTGATCCTCATATCAGGCTGTTTCTGAAAGCCTGAGGCTGACAGATTTGTTAAAAGCTGTTTAGGTGTATCAGCGTGTGTCTCTCACCTGGAATGTCTGAGCTCCCTCTCCGCGGGCTATATGACACGAAGAGTTCAGCTCCATTTGGCCCTGAGGTTTCCGGATCACGTCACTCTGAGAGCAGAACAAAGGCATACATCATCGGTGCTGTATCTCTAAACTTCCTTCCCTCACACCGTCTCTCAAATACCACCACAGAGTTGTGGAAAAGTCTACTCACCGGCGACTTATAGTACAAGATCTCCCCGTTCCTCAGAATGAACCAGCGCCTCTTCCAAGCTTTCACCTGACTGCCCATTTTCAGCAAGTAACCCGTCTTTTCTAGAGTCTCCTATATTGAAAGAAACATACAAAGCCTTTAAACATGGACAATCTGTATTCTAACTCTATCCTTCTAACATGAATTGGATTGAGGTGAACGGGAATGCTAACTGATAGCTGTCTCCAGTATTACAGAGCTCCTTGGACTAATACTAAAATGTAAGAAAAGACTGTACATTGGTTACAAATGTCATCTGAAGAACCTCTGTACTAAAGAATATGCATATACTACAATTCAAAAGTCTTGGGTCAGTATGATATTTTTTTAAAGAAATTAATAAATAAAGTAATTTTATTCAGCAAGAATGCATTCAATTATGACATCAAAATTCACAGTAAAGACAGTAAAAAATTCTAAATTTATTTTCTAGTATAAATATTTATATTTCAAATAATTTCTGTTCTTTTGAACTTTCTATTCAAAAAAAAAATCCTGAAAAAAAAAACATGTATCATGGTTTCCACAAAAATATTAAGCAGCACAACTGTTTCCAACTGTGATGACAAAAAAATTTAAATAATAACTGCGCACCAAGCATGTTAGAATGATTTCAGCTTTTGATTTAGCTTTGCCATCAAAGGAATAAATGAAATTTTAAAATGTATTAAAATCAAAAACAATATATTTAAACTGCAATAGTATTTACTGGGGCAGGGCAAGTTAACGCGTTATTATCGCATTAATTGATTAATGCAGACAATTACTTTTTGCGCATTAACGCAGTTTTTTATTATTATGTAAGTCCGTTGCTCACTGGCTCTGAATACACATTTATGATCGAGCCTCTGGACTCTGAGCATAACTTGTTCCTCTTCAAGAACTCGAGCTGCGTCGGAGGACGCTAAGGGAATGCCCTTCAGCGTGACCGGCTCTGAACCTCGTGTGTAATCAGACCAATAGATGGGTGAGACATCACGGGCGGGTGACGTAATGACCAGGAAGCTTAAAATCATGTGCGGTGGAACCGGCATCAGCTTTTCTGTCGTTCAGCAAGTGCTCTGTGTGTGTGTCAGTTGTGAGTGTTATTTGGTGTTGTCTGTCCCGTAGGAACAATAAATATACAAAGAGAAAAATATAAAGACAAAACACCAGCTAAGGGGCGAAGGTGGACAGCGTTTCAGACTGTGTGTATCTCCCTGCCCGCGTTTCATTACAGGTGGGGATACACACAGCATGTGAGTTGTCTGCCTGGGAGTGGAGCATGCTGAGTCAGCTCTTGAGTGCCCCAGTATGAGGAGCTGTTGGAGGTGGTAACTCGCACGGCCGTGGCCCAATATTAAATATCGGTGGCCCGCCCGTAGGAAATTGGCTGAACCAGAAGAGTAAATTGTATGAGCGTTTCGCGTCTTAGCACCACCTCCGCGCCGGAGCCTGACGTTGTTCCCCGACCTCCACACAGAGGTGCAAAGGTCATGGGGAAAGACTGTTCTCGGCTGGCTCTTATTCCCGCCTCCGGAAGTATTTGGCAATGTGGCGGGGGATATGAATGAGCGCGGTTATAAGACGCTTGCCCCGGGTAGAAAAGATGCTTGCGGGGCTCCGGGCATGCCCTCCAAGCGTAGCACAACATCAGCGCTGGTGGGCAAACGGGTACTCGGAGCGGGTTAGGCGGTGTTACAGGCCGTACCAAGCCGACCGCTGAAGAGCAGATGAGGCGTGAGCAGGTAAAATCCGAGGATAATTACCGAGCTGAGGAGAACGCTGTTTGTCTCCTCAGCCAATAAAAGAGAAACGCCCGTGCCATTGGCAGGTCTGTGGTAGCTATGGTGGCAGCGGAGAGGCATTTATGGCTGATCCTGTCAGATATGAAAGAGAGAGACAAGGTCTGCCTAATTGACGCCCCGCTTGCACCTTCTGGCCTGTTCGGCGACACCATCAATTCCGTCGTCGACAGGTACCAGGAGGCCCGTAAACAGGCGGCGGCATTCCAGCGGTTTCTCCCTCGCCGCTCTCTAGCTCTAGGGGCTGCTGGGCGAGAGCAGCCCCCTCCGGGTACCGGCTCCTCATACCGGGACGCACAGAGACAGAGCGTGGCCTAACATACTCCCCGTGTATGTTAACATACTACCCCGTGTCGAGACAGTGGGGCGAGGCGACGCTCTAGGTCTGGGGCCTCGAAGTCTAAGCCGGATCTGCGGACCGTACTTAAGACTAAGAAGTCCTCGGCCAAAAAGTCCTGACGCCACTCGCCCAGGATGTATGAGGGCAGTCCCCTCTGAGGTGCAGCGGGTTACACCGCAATACACGGTGTCCGTCTCGCCTCAGTGACCTCAGGAGATCGGCTGTTAACCCTGCCGGAGTTACAGGGCACAGCAGTCTCCCGCGAGCACCACTCTCAGATACCGCCCAGCAACGTAGCGGTGCTAAGAGCCTCGCCACCTCCGCGGAGGTCTCTAGAGCAGCAGGTTCGGTTGTTCCCTGCCGGTTCGCCGTTACAGGGCACTGAGCTGCCTGCTCGCATTACACCAGAGATCAGTCTCGAGAGACTGATTCCCTTAGTAGACTTTCTGGCAACATGGAGACTTCTGCCAAATGTCTCACAATGGGTCCTGCACACTGTAGAGAGGGGCTACAGAATCCAGTTTTGTTCTCCTCTGCCTCGTTTCAACGGGATTATGCCAAAGCTGGTGGGCCCCGAGCAGGCTCTGGTCATGGAACAAGAAGTAGTCACTCTTTTAAGGAAGGAGGCCATCGAGGTGGTCCCTCCTTATGCGAGGCAGTCCGGGTTCTACAGCCGGTACTTCATAGTTCCGAAGAGGGATGGTGGGGTTGTGTCCCATTTTAGATCTACGTCATTTGAACCACTCAGTCATGCGACTGAAGCTCAGAATGCTCACAATCAAGCAAGTCATGTCTCAGATCAGGTCAGAGGACTGGTTTGTCACGATCAATCTAAAGGATGCATACTTCCATGTATCCATCTTCCCACTCACAGGAAGTTCCTGAGGTTTGCTTTCGGGGGCAAAGCGTACCAATATCGTGTTATTCCTTTCGGCCTTGCCAGGGCATCCACATAATAAAACTATATCGACGATTGGTTGATTTTAGCTCAGTCAGAGCAGATGGTGGTTCGACATCGAGATGTCATTCTCGCCCACATGAAAGAGTTGGAGTTAAGACTAAACGGCAAGAAAAGTGTGCTTTCTCCACTACAGAGGACCACTTACCTGGGCAGTGGTGTGTGATTCGACTACGATGCAGGCATGTATGTCTCCTGCTTGGATCGAGTTGATCCTCACCTCAGTCACGAGAGTAAGAGAAGGCCGTTCACTCACTGTCAAGCAGTTTCAGAGAATGCTGGGTCTGATGGCAGCTGCGTCCAACGTGATACCTATTGGCCTGATGTACATGAGGCCCCTACCAGAAACTGCGTGGCTCAAGAGAGGGGGTTATCCCAGAGGGGAAAAGGAACCCGCCTTAGCATGTTCAAGGTCACGCGGCGATGCCTATGTGCCTTAGACATGTGGAGGAAACCTTGTTTTTTGTCTCAGGGCCCGGTGCTGGGAGCTTCTTGTCGCCGTGTAACGCTAGCGACGGACGCGTCCCTCAACGGTTGGGGATCGGTCATGTGTGGCCACCCTGCCCGTGGTCTGTGGAGCGGTCGCCATCTAACGTGTCATATAAATTGTCTGGAGATGCTGGCCGTGCTTCATGCACTAAGATACTTCCTCCCAGACCTAAGAGGTCACCATGTGTTGTGCGCACCGACAACACAGAGGTGGTCTCTTACATCAACCACCAGGGAGGTCTACTCCACTGGGGCTGGATGCCATGGTACAGATGTGGCCGAGGCTTTGTTTGTACACCTTTCCCCCGATTGTTCTGCTCACGGGAGTTCTGGAAAGAGTGCGCTGGAACATGGTCAGTCGACTGCCAGTAGCCCCGTTCTGGCCAGGCCGAGTATGGTTCTCGGACCTGATTTCTCTCCTCGACGGCGCTCCATGGGAGATTCCTGTCAGGACAGATCTCCTCTCACAGGCGGAGGGTACGATCATCCACCCCCGCCTGGAGCTGTGGAAGTTGTGGGTGTGGCCCCTGAGGGGGCACAACTCATAGCTTCCGGTCTCTCAACCGAGGTTGTTGAGACCATTCTCCAATCCAGAGCTACCTCTACGAGGAAACTGTACGCGTTAAAGTGGAAACTTTTCACTTCCTGGTGCGGAGACCGCCAGCTAGACCCAGTTAACTGCCCGGTTGGTACAGTGCTGGAGTTCTTGCAGGCCCGTTTCTCCGCAGGGTTGACCCACTCCACCCTGAATGTTTATGTGGCGGCTATTGTGGCCTACCACGCCCCTCTTGGTGGCCAGTCAGTGGGCAGACACCCCCTAGTTACACGTTTCCTCCGCGGTGCGCTGAGGCTGAGGCCTCTGGTACAATCTCGGGTCCCCACATGGGACCTGGCTGTGGTGCTAGAGGCTCTCTGTAGGCCTCCCTTCGAGCCTATTGAGGAGATCTCTGATCGCCACCTTACTATCAAAACTATCAATTCCTTCTGGCGATATCTTCTCTCAAGAGAGTTGGGGATCTGCAGGCCCTTTCAGTGGCCCCGTCTTATCTTGACTTTGCGCCCGGTCTGGCCAAAGCGTTTCTGTTCCCTCGAGCGGGTTATGTTCCTAAGGTCCCTTCCTCTACACCACGGCCTGTCGTACTCCAGGCCTTCAGTCCTCCTCCCTTCGGGGATCCAGACCAGCAAAGGCTAAACTGTATGTGTCCAGTGCGAGCACTGGACGCATACGTCCACAGAGCTGTCTTGTGGAGAAGGGCGGACCAACTGCTTGTATGCAATGGTCCCCCTAAGAGAGACCCTCAGTCGGTGGATAACAGATGCTATTTCTATTTCTTATGAGTCCTCTGATCTCCCTTCGCCTCTTGGGGTCAAGGCTCACGCTACGAGAAGTGTGGCGGTCTCTAAGGCCTTCTTGGCAGGTGTCTCAATGCAGGACATCTGCAACGCTGCAGGATGGTCCAGACATGCAAGCCACTCCTGGCTCCTCTGTTCTCGCGCCTTAGCTGTGCACGCTTCCACACTAGGCGGTTTGAAATCTGGTGGCGGGGCACTTCGTTTTCCTTTGAGTCCTCCGCGGCAGCCGAAGTTCCGAAGAAAACGTCTCAGGTTACGTATGTAACCATGGTTCCTCGAGGGAACGAGACGCTGCGTCTCAGGGCCATACTTTTGGCATCTCTGCCAGCGCTTGCTTCATTCCTGGAAGCTGACGCTGGTCTCACCGCACGTGCTTTTATAGCTTCCTGGTCATTACGTCACCCGCCCGTGACGTCTCGCCCATCTATTGGTCTGATTACACACGAGGTTCAGAGCCGGTCACGCTGAAGGGCGTTCCCTTAGCGTCCTCCGACGCAGCGTCTCGTTCCCTCGAGGAACCATGGTTACATACGTAACCTGAGACGTTTTTTCTATAACAAACTATAAAACCTTTTCTATAAAAAGTTAATGCACTGGCAGTGGCAAATAGCTTTGGTTTTATATATAATTTGATTACATTAATGTTAGTTGTAATAAGTTGAGATTTACAATAAATATTTTAACTGCTGCTATGTAAAAGGAATACTACTGTAAAAAGCACCTTATTTGTTTAAAGTGTTTGCAAACCAAATGTTATTGCATTTGTATTCATATAGCATTAGTTTTAAATGAAAAAATATGTTACTTTTGAATTCATTAGTGAATTTTGTGCATAACAATGTGATTAATCGCAGAAAATCATGTGATTAATCGCGATAAAAAAATGTAATCATTGCCCAGCACTAGTATTTACCAATGTTGCTGTTTTTCTCTGTATTTTAATCAATTAAATGCAGTCTTTGTGAGCACAAGGAATTTCTTTAAAAAACATCTTACAGACCCTACATTTTTGAATGATAATGTAGATGAGAAGACAAATATAGAGGTGGCTCAAATGAGGAGCTCAGAGACGTACCGGTCCGACACTCTCGCATGAGTAAGACGAGGTGCGTTGCACCTTGTGCTCAGGCTCTGAGCAGTCACTCTCCAGTGAATATGCATCCGGAGGAATGGCATAGTCACTCTCTGAACTGATGGAGGACATAGACACACCTGCGGGACAAAAGACATGTCCAAGAGATGAACCTGGATCTTTGAGAATTTCAACTGTTTTTTTTTCTTTTTAAAAACAAAATTTACACACTTAAATTACAGTTAAATAAACTAGTTAATTACATAAAATGGTTAAAAAAAAGTGAAAGTGAAATAAAAAGACACTGAAAGCCCTAGAGTAGGTTATTTTACAGATTTCCTCACCTCTTTTGACAGCGCGTGGGCTGCCTGGAGTACTGCCCTTCTTATCTGGCACCAGTGTGGATGTGTGCAGGCTGGCCAATGAGCTGCTGTCGTCTTCTGACCCAGAGTCATCATCTGGCAGAGGGACACTGCTGATCTGAGTTGCTTTCTGAAAGGGCAGAAGCACATTGTAGCAAGGATGAGAAAGACAAGTACATTTTGTATTACTTTAAAGACTTCTCTCAGTCCTTGATATGTAAAACAACAAGTTAGCTTGACACTTGCAAGCTAAGAATTAGTTAAGTCTCATATTGTTGATGTAATCTTACCCCTTTAAGTGTGGAGTACACAGGCACACTGATGTTCTTATAAATGAGGTGAGTGAAGGGGCCAGTTGTTGAGTGCTGAGTTTGGGTGGATACTGGAGAAACAAAGGAACAACACATGGGCTCTTACATAAACTCTGCAAAGTTGTAAAAATTCATAGGGCCTGGGTAGGCACTTCAATATAATTTCATAAGCCCATTCCATTTACAGGATTAATTCCTTTTTTACCCATTCAAACGTTTAGGGTCTGTAAAAATTTAAAGTTTTTAAATTAGTCTGCACTTACTTGATCAAAAATACAGGGTAAACGTCTCAGGTTACGTATGTAACCATGGTTCCTCGAAGGAACGAGACGCTGCGTCGGAAGACGCTTAGGGAATGCCCTTCAGCGTGACCGGCTCTGAACCTCATGTGTAATCAGACCAATAGATGGGCGAGACGTCACGGGCGGGTGATGTAGTGACCAGGAAGCTTAAAAGCATGTGCGGTGAGACCAGCGTCAGCTTCCAGGAATGAAGCAAGCGCTGGCAGAGATGCCGAAAGTATGGCTCTGAGACGCAGTGTCTCGTTCCTTCGAGGAACCATGGTTACATACATAACCTGAGACGTTCCCCTTCAGGAACTCGAGCTGCATCGGAAGATGCTTAGGGAACGAGAATGCCCATGCCTCCAGACTTTCCAATCTCGCCTAGTGTGGAAGCGTGCACAGCTAAGGCGCGAGAACAGAGGAGCCAGGAGTGGCTCGCATGTCTAGGTCATAGAACCTGACGAAGGTCAGAGGCATGGACCATCCCGCGGCGTTGCAGATGTCCTGCATGGAGACACCTGCCAGGAAGG
The DNA here is from genome assembly GCA_018155175.1 of Sinocyclocheilus anophthalmus. Classification (NCBI taxonomy): domain Eukaryota; kingdom Metazoa; phylum Chordata; class Actinopteri; order Cypriniformes; family Cyprinidae; genus Sinocyclocheilus; species Sinocyclocheilus anophthalmus. The sequence goes on from JADLZN010009768.1 coordinate 509,062, forward strand.
CCTTAGAGGCCGCCACACTTCTAGTAGAGTGACCCCTGACCCCAAGCAACGGAGAGATCAAAGACTGATAGGATAGAAATGGCATCTACTATACCACCGCAGCTCTGTGGATGTATGGTCCAGTGCCGCAACTGGTCACATACAGTTAAGCTTCTGTGGTATGGATCCCCTAAGGGGCCCGAGGGACTGAGGGCCTGGAGCAGCGACAGGACGTAGGTGTTTACGAGGAGGGGACAGTAGGAAACTAACCGCAAAGACGAGGGTACAGAAATGCTTTGGCCAAACCGGGCGCAAAGTCTAGGTAGGAGGGGGCCACTGAAAGGGCCTGCAAATCCCCACCTCTCTTGAGAGAAGATATCACCAGAAGAAAGGTAGTCTTTATAGTAAGGTAGCGATCAGAGATCTCCTCAATAGGCTCAAAGGGAGGCCTACAGAGAGCCTCTAGCGCCACAGCCAGGTACCACGTGGGGACACGAGATCGTACCGGAGGCCTCAGCGCACCGCAGAGGAAACATGTAGAAGAGGGTGTCTTCCCACTGAATGACCACCGAGAGGGGCGTGGTAGGCCTCTATAGCCACCACGTAGACCTTCAGGGTGGAGTGGGTCAACCATGCGGAGAAACGGGCCTGCAAGAACTACAGCACTGTACCAACCGGGCAGTTAACTGGGTCGAGCTGGCGGTCTCCGCACCAAGAAGTGAAAAACCTCCACTTCGAGGCGTACGGTTTCCTCGTTGAAGGAGCTCTGGATTGGAGAATGGTCTCAACAACATCGGTTGAGAGGAGACCGGACGCTATGAGTTGGCCCCACCAGGGCCACACCCCTAACTTCCACAGCTCCGGGCAGGGGTGGAATATCGTGCCCTCCGCCTGTGAGAGGAGATCCCTTCTGATGGGAATCTCCCATGGAGAGCCTTCGAGATGGGAAATCAGGTCTGAGAACCATACTCTGCCCGGCCAGAACGGGGATACTAGCAGAAGACGGACCCCGTCCCAGCGCACTCTCTCCAGAACACCCGGGAGCAGAAAAATCGGAGGAAAGAGGCATACCAGCCACAGTGGAGCTGGATGAGTCAGAGAGAACCAGAGGGACAGTGCGATGTCATATGAGTCGCAAACAGGTCCACCTGCCTGGCCAAAAAGTCTCGATATTTGCTTCACCACCCTGGGGTGAAGCATTGATTCCCCAGGCCTCGGACCCTGTCGCGACAGGATGTCTGCTCCCAAATTGAGATGCACAGGAATGTAAACTGCTCTCAGCGAGAAAGGTTTGCCCTGGGACCACACAAGGATCTAGTGCACCTGCCTGTAAAGGGAGCGCGAACGCAGACCTCCCTGGTGGTTGATGTAAGAGACCACTGCTGTGTTGTCAGTGCGCACCAACACATGGTGACCTCTTAGTTCTGGGAGGAAGTGTCTTAGTGCATGAAGCAAGGCCAGCATCTCCAGGCAGTTCATATGCCATGCCAGATGGCGACCACTCCACAGACCACAGGAAGGGTGGCCACTCATGACCACTCCCCAACCGGTGAGGGACGCGTCCGTTACTAGCGTTACGCGGCGACAAGGAGCTCCCAGCACCGGGCTCCAAGACACGAACGCAAGGTTTCCTCCACAGGTACAAGGCACGTACAGGAGACAGACGTGCCTGAATCGTTGTCGAATCCCACACCACGCCTAGATACGTGGTCCTCTGTAATGGAGAAAGCACACCTCTCTTGGCGTTTAGTCATAACCCCAACTCTTTCATGTGAGCGAGAACGACATCTCGATGTCGAACCACCATCTGCTCTGAATGAGCTAAAATCAACCAATCGTTGATATAGTTTAGTATGCAGATGCTCTGGAGTCGCAACAGAGCCAGGGCTGCATCCCTACACTTCGTGAAAGTGTGGGGTGAGACTACAAGGCCGACGGAAGAATCCGGTAAGCCTTTGTCCCCAAAAGCAAACCTCAGGAAATTCCTGTGAGTGAGAAGGATGGAGCCATGAAAATACGTGTCTTTTAGATCTATTGTAACAAACCAGTCCTCGGATCTGATCTGAGACACGACTTGCTTGAGAGTAAGCATCCTGAACTTCAGTCGCATGAGCGGTTCAAATGACGTAGATCTAAAATGGGACACAACCCCACCATCCCTCTTCGGAACTATGAAGTACCGGCTGTAGAACCCGGACTGCCTTGCATGAGGAGGGACCACCTCGATGGCCTCCTTCCTCAAAAGAGAGACTACTTCTTGTTCCATTGCCAGAGCCTGCTCGGGGCCCACTAGTGTGGGGGTGACCCCGTTGAATTGAGGCGGACGAGAATCGAACTGGATTCTGTAGCCTTTTTCTACAGTCTGCAGGACCCAATGATATACATTTGGCAGTAGTTTCCACGCTGCCAAAAAGTCCACTAAAGGAATCAGTCTCTCGAGACTAATCTCTGGTGTAATACGAGCAGCCAGCTGGGTGCCCTGTAACGGCGAACCGGCAGGGAACAACCGAACCCGCTGCTCTAGAGACCTCCGCGGAGGTAGCGAGCCTCTTAGCCCCGCTACGTTGCAGGGCGGTGACTGAGAGTGGCGCTCGTGGGAGACCGCTGCGCCCTGTAACTCCGGCAGGGTTAGCAGCCGATCACCTGAGGGCACTGAGGCGAGACGGACACCGTGTAATGCGGTGTAACACGCTGCACCCCAGAGGGGACTGCCCTCATAAGTACGGGGCCAAGTGCGTCAGGACATTCTTCGGAACTAGGAAGTACCGGCTGTGTAGAACCGGACTGCCTTCGCATGAGGAGGGACCACCTCGATGGCCTCCTTCCTCAAAAGAATGACTACTTCTTGTTCCATGACCAGAGCCTGCTCGGGGCCCACCAGCGTGGGCCAAATCTCGTTGAAACGAGGCGGAGGAGAACCAAACTGGATTCTGTAACCTCTCTCTACAGTGTGCAGGACCAATTTGGCAGAAGTTTCACGTTGCCAAATAGTCTACTAAGGGAATCAGTCTCGAGAGACTGATCTCTGGTGTAATGCGAGCAGCCAGCTCAGTGCCCTGTAACGGCAAACCGGCAGGAAACAACCGAATCTGCTGCTCTAGAGACCTCCGCGGAGGTAGCGAGCCTCTTAGCCCCGCTACGTTGCCGGGCGGTAACTGAGAGTGGCGCTCGCGGGAGACCCGCAAAAACCCCCACAAAAAATAAATAAATAACAGAGAGAGAATAATAATAATAACAGTTATTCTCCTCTATGCTGATTTTTCAATGTTGCAAGTGATGCAGGGCTTTTTTTCCCTGTGGTTTTTTAAAATTATAAGCATTAATTTCATAATGTTTTAGTGAAATTAGTGGTACTCTGAGGTGAGATGGGATCGGGAAAGGGGGGAGGAGCCAATTTTTGTATAGGTTTAAGGGTGGTGGACCAAAAAAGTTTGAGAACCATTGGTCTAAAGTTAACAGACAGTGTTTTAAAAAGTGCAGTGCACATGTTTACATTTGTTTATTACAGTGACTTTACCTAAAGTAGTGTGGTAAAGCAAAAGATTTGTTTTTATATTTCTGCAATCAACTTTAGTTTGTGTGATTTGTTACTGAATTTCATATTAAATGTTTACACCAGGCTTATTTGTCAATGCTTTATGTTGTCATAATTATTACACGCTTAACCACGGGTAACTATAGGCCTGGATTACAGAAAAGAACATTTAGGTTTAATCTATCTAATATTGTGTTGGTTATACTATACAATGATTTATAGCTTGTTTTTGTTGAATAATACAGAACATAAAGAGTTTAAAAAAAATAATTGCATATTAAAAATCGCAAATCGCAATATTGGTAAAAAAAAAAACGCAATTCGATTATTTTCCAAAAGCGTTCAGCCCTACTGCTGACCGCCTCAACCTCCTCAGAAGAAGAGAGGTAAACACGTGCTCTCACTCAAGAAAATTTATTTATTAATTTTTTTTATCCCAAGTGCCCCTGTGTATCTAACTTCTTATAGTCAGATAAATACTTCATTTAATTCCTCAGAATTAAATGCAATCAACAACCAGATGAGTAAATCCGGTGTGTGTGAGTAAGATTCCATCAAATCGAATGATGTAATTATACGTGTTGCATCGCGCAGCGCGCGAGCGACTCAGGTAACAAAAAAAACATCAAATCTCTTCAGAAAAAGCTGGCCGCATCAGCAAGATCTCACTCAGAGGGTGGGAAGAACCGCAGTGCGGGTTTCCAGCCTCGAGAACGAGCTCTAGATCCAGGGAACACGGGTGGAGATAGGACGAACCGTCTCCAACCCGTCCACCAGATCATATGCGATTCCCACGAACTCAGTCGCCGCCGTGCCTCAGCAGCAGCGGGACTGCAATCGCAAGATCACAGGCACGGACACACTCCTCGGAGAGCAAGCGCTTAACAGCGGGCTTCTTTTTTTCTTTCTTTCTCGAGAGCCGACTGCACAAGCTCCACTCTCCATTGATGCTGTTCATTATAAGACTCACAACAGATATCAGACTGACACACACACAGAGAGCTTGCTGAAGACAGGAAGTGACGCTGGTCCACAGCACGGGCTTTTTCTAGAGCTTCCTGGTCACTACGTCACCCGCACCGTTGACTGAGTCTAGCCAATTCTATTGTTGATTACACATGAGGTCAGAGCGGTAACGATAAAGGGCGTGCCACTACGCGTCTTCCGACGCAGCTCGAGTTCCTGAAGAGGAACTATTATTACATTTTAAAATAACTGTTTCTATTATTCAAAATGCAATTTATTCCTGTGATAACAAAGCTGAATTCTCAGCAGCCATTACTCCAGTCTTCAGTGTTACATGATCCTTGAAAAATATTATAATAATGTGGTTTTGTCTTTCATACCTAATATGCCGTTTCCTGTGATTATCAAGTTGAAAGATTTATTCGAACAGAGAATCCTGCTAAATTTAAAAATGTCTTTATGTTATTTTAATTAATTGAACATCCTTGCAGCATAAAAAATGTATTCATGAAAATAAAAAATCTTATGACCCTTACTACTTGCTGCCAATGAATTTCAGAATTGTACTGATGATTATAATACTTAAGGAGGCATTATAAGTAAGTTGGCTGTGGAACTGGCCAGCAAGTTGCTGTGACGGACATCTTACTGATGTGATCCGTGTTGTTACTGATTGGTGGACTGCCTATCCCAATAGTCTTGGCTCCAAGACAAGGGATTATGCGACTCTCATTTCCTGACTTATACCGATAAATAACGGCCTCTCTGAAAAAACACAAACAGAACATGAAAAAGTGATGTTTATTACATCCAAAAATTTGCCAAGTAGTGCTAGGGGGCTTGTTGTGGGTGGTTGCCAGGGTGTTGCAGAGTGGTTGCTAAATATTTCGAATGGTTTTCTGAGTGTTCTTTTATGTGTTGCTATGCAATCAGGTGGTTGCTTGCTAGCCCAAATCAAAAGAGCCCCATAAACTCACCCTAAGCATTCTGGGTAGGGCTGCACTACTGCTGAGTAACTACTAATCTGTTTGGAACTAACACTTAATGGTACTTGATTTGATTGCACCATTAGTTCATCACTAATAAAGTAATATATGTTATAAAGTCTCTTCTGCTGACCAAGTAATATTGTAGTTACAAGTACAGTAATTCTGTGAAATATTATTACAATTCAAAATTTGATAAATTACTGTTTTCCATTTAATATCATGTAATGCAATTTATTCCTGTGATGGCAAAGCTTTTTTTCAGCAGCCATTACTCCAGTCTTCAGTGTCACATGATGCTTCAGAAATTATTCTAATATGCTGATTTGGAGTTCAAGAAACATTTCTTATTATCCTCAATGTTGAAAACAGTTATGCTGCACTGTAATCTTAGTGAAAAAACCATGAGATTTTTCTTTGATGAATAGAAAGTTCTGAAGAACAGCGTTTATTTGAAATAGAAATCTTTAGTAACATTCTAAATGTATTCAATCAATTTGCATTGCAATCAGTTTAACACGCCCTTGCTAAATAAAATTATTAATTTCTTATTTACTTACTAACCACCAACTTTTAAATGATAGTGTATAGTCCAAACAGCATACTAAAATATGTAATACTAAATATTGTATTGAATATTTGACTTAAAACAGTCATGAGTAATAAATAAATACTAATACAACAAACTGAAAGTGATATATTTTAAGTTATATTTTTGTGGTGATTTATTTTGTGTATACATTTTAACTAAGTTTAATAATGCTAAAAAAAAAGTAGAAATGCACCAGCTGCTCATTTACATTACAATCGGCACTTGTACCAACTTGATAACTTGTGATAGCAGATCTGTCCTCAACAAGTCACACAATTTGAGGCACAAGCCATAGTATTCTTTCCTGTCTTACCCAAGAGGGAAATCGGTGCAGAGGTGGTGTAGGTGGTTTAAGAGATTCTGGGTCCATCATCTCAAACTCCTTGGCCAACCCTTTAAATAATCCTCCATCAGTGGACTGGGTTTCCATCTCTGACGCCTCCACCACACCCTCCATGCTTTCTGGAGGCCCTTCATCAATGTCCGTCTCCTCTAGCCCATGTGTGGAAACTGTCCCGGGGACCAGACTGTGGCAGGATGGAGAGGTGCAGTTTCCGATATCAATACTTACGTTGATCTGATGAAGGCGCTCTATGCCGGGCTGTGGCTGACTGTGGTGTTTCTTCACAAGCTGGATGCTGTCACGAGGGGTTAGAGGGGTGCGAACTTTGGGCAGGGTCATGCTGGTGCCCAAGGGTAAAGGCAGAGGGAAGGGGCATGACAGCGGGAGGCGTACTAATGGGGGTGAGAGGGACACAAGAGGAGGGCTCGTCGGAGTGGGGGTAGGCGTGTCGAAGCCACCCGGACCAGGTGTCTCATATGCTGAGGAGGATGAGCAAGAGGATGAGGAAGAAGAGCGAAGGCGCTGGGAACGAAATTTGCTGTTGAGTTCATCAGAAGAGTGATCTCTGTCCGAGGCTCCTCTCAATGCTCTCTCGTGCGTCACTCCAAAAGAAGGCTCCGCCCCCTCTGCGCTTTCCTTTACCGAGGTTGTGGTGTCAACGCCATCTTGACTAGACTTATGAGAGTCTCCTTTGTCTTGTAATGTGGGAAGTAAAGATGCACTATGAAAAGTGGAATCACAACCCTCCATGATTTTCCTTTTGCTATCTGCAATTTGCAACAGATATAAACACATATGTGAAACATCCAAAAAGTGTACTTAAAAGCTGAACAATTTTTTAAAATGATTTAATATTTTATTATTATATGTTTTAGTGATGCCCCAAAATTTAGGCAATTGAAAATATTGGGCCGAAAAAGAAAAGACACGAAAAAAATGCACTTTTGGTTTCAGAAAAAATAATTCTGGCAGGCCAAAATCATCAATGGAAACAGTGATGTTTAATAAGTGCACAATAAACTACAACAAGTAAACATGTCAGCAGTGTAGATGCACGTCACAATGACCAAAAATGATGCTACAGTAGCAATGTGTAAAATTTGTTCAGCTAAAATATCAAGAGGCAGCTTTCAATAATAATGCTGGTGCATCACTAATATGTTTTGTTCATTCTAACATTATTTAACAATTATTTTGATCAAAATCTTGATGTACCATGTGAATACTAATAACACAGTTGACCTAAACCATTTATGGAAATTATTATTATTTTTTTAATAATTGGCATAGCATTGATGCTAAAACTGAGTACAATATCAAAATAACAATACAAATCATAAAAGAGGAGAAGAAAGAAGAGAAATCTTAAATGTACAGTATCAAAAACAGCCTGGTTAAAGCTGAAGGCAGGAAATGGCCGCTACAATAAACCATATCTGACTTAATAAGTGGACTTTAAAACATACCAATTAAAACTTTAAAGTTAAAGCTGCAAGTCCGTAAGTTTTGCTTCTTTGTCGTCATCTCTGTTTGAAAACCTGGAATTGGAGTTACTTGCGGAATTATCTTCCTTGCCTGGGTTGTACTCTATTATTATGTATCTAATGTTTTGAGGAATATGTGTGGCATTCAGTCACTGCACCGGTGTGAATCCTATACTTAGTAATCACAGATTCTAGCCTACGTCTTGGAATATATGACCCAAATAAGAATTTTCACCGTATATTGTCATCTGAACAAGTAAGTAACAAGTTTGGCACTTTTGTTTTGACCAACTGAGGAAAAAAGCATTACATAAATCTAGCTACCAATGGTGATTAAATCTAACGTTCGATTAGCTCATATCACATCAGACCATGCAAATTATTATTATTGTTATAATTATTTCTCCGTATTATAATATTAACATATCAGCATTGCGTGCATGATATAGTGTGTGTGTAGATTTACATTTCTGTACAGTCTAATCTCTAATTGTCATGCCATTCGAATTTCATACAAAGAAATAATTTTAACCCAAAAAGCAACATACTCCCTTCTAACGGTTGTCTTTAAAATACAAATTTTTGTGTAATCCCAGCTATCTGTATCAAACCTTTAAAACAGGAAATTAATTTAATTTAATTCAGTGTTTCATAAAATTCTGTCTGGTTACACTCCACCACCCAAATTATTTTTTTGACATTTATTATTCAGCTGCTGTGAGAAAAGTTTAACGCTCTGCACCTCAGCTCCTCACATGCGATAGCCAGTAGCCGGACAACTCTTTATGTTTAACAGAATTGACGTTACTGACGCAGCACCATGCTCAATTTTTCCCCACGAAAAACCTCCCTACAACTCCATAGTAACATTATTATAAGTTAATCGTTGTGAATCGGGTTAAAGTAAGGCGATAGTTTTGAACACTTGCTGGTTATGTACTTGCTCAAATATTGATTTTGGATCATTTTTAACCAAAAAAAGTTACGGACTGCAGCTTTAAATAAATCAACTGTTTTACACAATAAAGCAATATTTTAAGACTGATCCATAAATAAACCTGAAAAAAAATGGAATCCGCAAAGCTCTAACAAAACTTCAAACCATGCTGAGGTAGATGATGATGATGATGATGTACCTCTACAGTTGGCTATGGACCCTGTCAATCTCCAGCCCTCCTCCTGGGCAGGCGGTGTCCCGGGGCAGCTGGGAGGGTGGAGTGGGCTGGAGGGGACCAGATGGGCATCCACCGCTGGAGACATGGGCCTCTCGAGAAGAGCTGACAGAAAGACAGTGAGATATATACAAACATAAGCAAAAGCAAATGGTAAAAGGAAAGAAAACAGGAACGAAACTACAGTATGTTTACTCTGAAGCTTGTCTTGCAGTATGAGGATCTGCTCGGTCTGCTTCAGGTTTGCCTTCTTCAACTGCTGGTTCTCCGTTTCCATCTACAAGACACAAAAAAGAAATGAGAAATGTAGATGACACGCTCTAATGTTTTTTTGATCCACCGTACTTCCATGTTTCAACTCACCTCTCGTAACTTAAATGTGACCCAGTCTTTGATTTTGGCAGCTTTTTCTTCAATTATCTTTGCCTCTTGAGCTCGAATGAAGTTCTGCAGATAAAGAGGGCCGTTTTGAACAACATTTCTATGAGTCCTTAAGTGAGAGTTTAATGGACACACATGACCATTTCTTCCTCACTGTGAGGACTTTTCTTTACCTGATTCTCCAGTTGTCCTTCAAGTCTCTTTATGATCATGTCTTTCTCTTGAATTTGACTAATCAGCTCTTGATAACGCCTGTACAATGAGTTTTCCGATTCACTGGGCTGCGTGTTTGCAGACTTCAGTTTCTCCTCCATAATGTGGACCTATAATGGTAATCTTGATTAAGTCCTCAAGATAAATGTGGTTTATATAATTTTTTTAAATAAAAAACAGCTAATTCTCAAGAAAGAGTTGCCATTTGTGCTCACAATTCTTATTACTTACAGTTGTGGTCAAGATTTGGTGGTCAAAAATTGCATAGTTTTTTCCTTCTGGAGCATCAGTGAATGTTTTCACCTTTTATAATAGTTGCGTTTGAGTCCCCCTCTAGTTGTCCTTCATGTGGAAAAGATGGATTTCCAGATACAGTACACTCTTTAAAATAAAGGTGCTTCACGATGCCATTGGAGAACCTTTTTGTCTAAATGGTTCCATTAAGAACCGTTAACATCTGAAGAACCTTTCTGTTTCACAAAGGTTCTTTGTGGCAAAATAAGGTTATTCAGATTATAAAAACGCAAGAAAGAAATGGTTCTTTAAAGAACATTTGACTGAATAGTTATTTGTGGACCCAAAAATGGTTCTTCAATGGCATCGCTTGAAGAACCTTTGAAGCACCTTTATTTTTAATAGTGTACGGCATTGTTTGCAAGGGTTCAAATACCACAGATGCTGAAAAACCAAGAATTTGTGGACCTGAATTTTTCTGAAGATTATGCAGTTTAAACTGTTCAGGACACACAAGGACTCAGGAACAACTATCACAAAAAACAAAACAAAAAACAGCTGTGGATCATCCAGGGAACAGCACAGTACTAAGAATCAAGCTTATGTACACTTTTGAACAGTCAATTTTATAGTCAACTATTTTCTCTTTTGGAGTATATGTAAACATCTTTTATGCAAAATATCTTATTCAGGTCAGTACTAAATAAAAAATAACATGCATTTTGTATGATCCCTCTTATTTTGGTAAAATAATTAACATTTTGCAGATACTGTAAAGTGTATGTAAAATTTTGACCACAACTGTACATCCTAGTTATTAAAAGATTCAGTTCTTCATAAAAAAATTTTATATATTCATTTATGTTTGTTTTCTTCCATCTGAATATTAGCTCATTTAATCAAAAACACTCAAATTTAACTTTAAAAAATTGTATATGAAGTTATTATTTTTCTAAAATGCATTGTATATTTTACAAACCATAAATATTGACTATTGACTTTAAGAAAAAGAAAAATTGACCTAAAGTGGTTTGGCATAATAATATTTGCTTGCTAAGGCTGTTATTATACCTTCAACCCTGTAACTTTCAACAGCAAAACATTATGAAAGTACCAGTGTTAGCAAAATTGCATTGTAATGGATAAAAACAAGCCAATGTGTGATTTACAGTATTACGAGGCACACTGCAACTGAATGAGTTTATATAGTGTTAATGAAATATCAATAAATATTTTGGCAAACAGGATGCTACTTCCTTAGAATTATCCAAATTATGGAAAAAAAAAAAGGTAGGGATAGTGGTACAACAACTATACTGTACCTGTTTTTCAGCGTTCTCTGCCCGCTGGTCAGCCTCTATCACTCTCTGTTCCAACTCCTGCATCTATAGAAATAAACACAGAGATTCATGGATTGTTCTTTTGACGCTAGGATATGTGTGTGTGTGTTGGTTATATAAACTATGAATGTATGATAAACTATTAGAATAATCTACTGTATATCTGGCTTTGAGTGTCGTTATCTATCATGCTTAAGTGATTTTGATCATAATCTGGCACTAAATACTGAGGGCATGTTGTACTGGTGTGGGTTTGAGCACGCTCATCCCACAACCCACTGCGGTTTTCAACAAGACCACCATAATGGCCTGACAGCACAGGGAAAAGGTTAGGGCATATACGCAAACAAGCCACCCCACTCCTAAGTTGGGAAGTTAGGACAAGTTTCCTGCATCAAGAAGTGTGTCTGCACATACTGAAAGCGAAATGTCTCGTTGCTTGTCATGGCAAAAAAAAAAGAGAAAACACACACACGCATACATATATATATATGTGCCGGCCATGACATGCCTTGTGCTCATTGTTTCATGAGCTCAGTGACTCAGTAAAAGGACAAGCATTGTAATGGATTCCCACTGTATGACCCTTTATTCTTTCCCTTTTTCTTTCCACCCTTTCTCATTCCTCAAGCCAAAAGTACAGGGATTCCCAGGAGGCACCCACTCCATGTGAGCATTCCCTGAGTGTCAGGGCCAGAAGAGCAGCCTGTGGGATCATTGTGTGGAGGTGTGACTCTTCACCTAAGGGTCAGCAAATGTACAGAAATTAATAGACGACACAGTGACAAATATGAACAAGGACATGCCTTCACTGACATTTCATCAGTCCGCATTACTATGGGAATAGTGTCCACTCACCCAAGCTCAGCACTGACCTCAGGTTAGCCTTACCCACTCAGCAATGATTCACTGAGCATTAAGAGCTATTCAACAACTATGTCGTAAAGTTTACTGGTGGTAAGTGGAGAGTGTTGAGCTACTGGCCTCAACTACAATGACACAAATAGATGCAGTGAAATTCCAAGATAAGGTAGTATAGCCTTTAGTCAGATTAGATTTCACATTTAATTTCAACTACATGAAAATTATGGTGTAAAAAAACTTGAATTATTAATTGGAAAAAAATTACGTAAGAAATTATTTTATAATGTATACAGAAATCTGTTGTCACCTTTATTTCTACAGCAATTTATACAATACAAATTGTTCCAAAGCAGCTTTACAGGGATAAACAGGAAAATAATGATTCAGTGATGCATACAGAGATCGATTCTGCTGTAAAGCAGCACTAAAAAGACAGTTGCGTCATTGTTCTGATGAGGTCAGTTCAGTGTTGATTCTATTCCATTCAATAACTGTGTGCGGATACAGATTTTAGAGTCGTGTAGTTTAAATTAGTTCATTATGTCGCATCTAATTTATGCAACCCCCGTTTTCCTACAATATTGTACTTAGAATTAGTATAATAGCCAATTTACCAAAACTGAAATTAAAGTTTTCATTTAGCCGAAAATAAACCAAATCCCAATAAAGTTTGGGTAATTTCAATTTGTGTACTGGTAGTTGTTTTTGATGTTCCTGTATTTGATCATCAATGCATCCGTATTGCAAGAGCCGCCTCTCAACATTTCATCAGAACAAATTTTACATATTGCTATGCTGTCATCATTTTTGGTCACGGTGAAATGCGTTCATACTGATAACATGTTTACCAATTGTAGATTATCCACATTGTGTGCACAGAGTAGGGCTGGGCAAAAAATCTAATGCGATTTTCATGCGAATCTCGTCAGTAAAGCCGCTTCTGGTGATTAGTAATAAATCTCCATCACGTGCTTTCAATGTACGCGTTACTACCAGAGTATATTCGCATTCGATTTTTTTTCCAGCCTAGCACAGATTTACAATGCCTATGGTAGAAGCACTAAAAATTTTCCAATGTTTAGGTATATGTTTTCACCCCAAACTATTTCGCCAAAATTTTGATGCATCACTATAGAATGTGTTTGTCAGTGATTTCTTTGGCTAAACATCAATGCCAATACTGTAGGATATATGAGAATATACACAGTTTTAAATTGGAACTAGCAATTCTTTAACATGATCATCAGCCCTACCAACCGAGCAGTTTCTCAGAATTTCTTGGCTCCACCCCATAGTACCGTGTTTTGTCTGTCAAATTAAAATACTACTGCATCTATACAACAGTCTTTAAAAGCTACTGAGTATTAGCAAAGATAACTATGTTTTCACATTTTTCTTGGCCTGACTGATCAATAGTAATCATGAAACCTTCACAACTGGAATGGACAACCTCTGTTCCCCTCCCGAGACCCCCCCCCGCCCCACCGACCCAACCCCAACCCACCCCCCCCCCCCACCCACCCCACCCCCCAAAAAAAAAAACCCACTACAGCTTGTTTTTCCCTTTCATTTCCAATTAAACTTGGAATCATGTCGACTCGTTACAGACTTAAAAAAAACACTGCATTAGCTAATTTTGTAGCCACTATTTAAAAGCATCACCTCACTCAAACAGCTCCATAATTTGGCTTACATTGAGCTTAAGGTTAAGACCATGGCCAAACTGGTCGCTTCTGACTGGGATACAGGCCACAGTTAAACAGATGGAGCAGGGCAGCGCTCAGCATTCGGACAACCAGGTAATGTGAAATATAATAACACAACCTTTCTCTTGCTCATTTCTTTGCAGTTTCTATTTGAAAATGCAACGCAGCTTTTTCCTCCTTGGTTGAACTCCAGACCTTTTCTCGTTTCCCTTACCCGAAGCCTGACTTCACTCTTCAACCTTCACTGCTGTCAGAATATGGGGGAAAAAAATCAGAGAATTGAACTATGCATTAATTACTGTGGAAAATCCACAGCTATCCAACATCTACTATACTATCCATAATCGTGCTCGTTATTAAAACCTAACCTTTTAATGTGGTGAGGGTGCAACTATTTTGGTAATTTTGGTGGATCTTACTTACTGATTACTTGACTCTCAAGTCACTTTCTCATCCTTCAAGCACACTGCATTATATTATGGGTTCACAATGTTTACTGCAGTGTGCCTCCTTGCTGTTTCTGTACGGGATGGCAAAAAAAAAAAAAAAAAATTTGTACATCACATTTGGTATTCTGTTTAATACAGAAAATGCAATAATTTCTATAATGCAACAGTCAAAAAAACCCTCTACGCACACCTTGCAAATATAATCGCCATTGGCTAGGAAATTTGTTTTTTGGTTACTCAACCAGCGCCTGATATACTATTTTCCCACCACACACGTTTACTTGCATCTCATGGGGACATTGCATAGACTTCTATTTTTTTTATATACAGATAGTTATACACTTTTTTACCTAAACCCAGCACCCTCACCCCCTCCCCTCACAGAAAACTTTCTGCATTTTTACCATTTCAAAAGTAAAAAAAAAACTGAAATTGTTTACTTATATTTTTTTTAAACATTTTACAATGAGACCCACCAATTGAGGTTTTTTTATTTTGTTTGGTGATTTTGTCAGGTTTTGCTCACTTTTGGGTACAATTTTTTCCCCAAAATATGGTTAAGTAGGTACACACCACACACACCACACACACACATGATTCCACCCAACGCGTAATCGTGTAAAATGGAGCCGCTTCTTAAATAACTGAATGTGCAATCTTAACTTCAGCCAATCAAGCATTATTTTATGATATTATGATAATTAAGCACTATTTAATGATAGAACTAGTGATTAGAACTAAAACTTGGTAACCATGACTGAATGCATATTTGTCATTTTAACTGAATTTAGGACTGGTGGTGGTGTTTAAGATATTGTTGGTCATAGGTAATAGTAATTATTATTAAAAGATACTACTACTACTACTACTATTATCTGCTGGGTCCATGAATATTAATCACGTTGTCAGCGCTCGAACTGATTGGCTGAAATCAAAACATGGACGGTAATAGATGAGTGCCAACCAACGAGAGCTGTTTGCGCATTAGTTCCGCCCACTGCCGAGAAACCGGCATATCTTCTGCTTGTTCTTAAAAGCTGAATAATTCTAAATGAACAAAGAATATGGTTTACATGTAGCGCGTCGATTCAGCGTGGTATGCAAGACTCTTGCTCTCTCTCTTTGCATGTGTGAGAAACACAGCGCTATCAGTAAAGCGACGGCGAGTCGTGCGCCTTCACACTAGTTTACGGTACGTCAAATACAGGTGCGCTGCGTGCTACATACTGCGCATCCATTGAGTACATGACATGATCCATTGAGCGCATCCAAATAGTACAGATCGCTTGACGGAGAGCGAAACTCTCAAGCGCTCAGTCAGCGTGTTTATCGAGTGAAAATATGTGTTGAACGCCTCTCACACACATACTGGCGTGTAAATTCTAAGAATTTATTAGCCAATGGCTAATGTTAGACATTATTTAGTCGCCCAGAGTAAGATTTAGTCGCATATGCGAGTGATTTACTCGCAATGTAGAGGGTTGACAGTACACATTATATTGTGCAGAAACAGTATGCGTAGTATGGTAGCTCTTTGAACATAGCTTACGTGCTCTCACACACTTTTTTTTATCTCATTCTACAATGGGACACAATTTTCAACTAAAGGGCATGTGTACGTGAACAGAATGGAAAAAAGTATTCCCTCACGCCAGAATGAGAGATCACACCCCTCACACAATTCTGTGTCAAGCTTTTCCTCTGCAAAGTGGGTCAATGTGTAAAACACTCCTAACGCCGCCCAGAGAAGCAGATGAGAAGTGTTTGAATCTTTCTAAACAGGCACCAGCAGCAACCTCTCAACACTTTCTTTTGTACTCTTCAACAAAACAGGCAGAAACCCATGAGACACTGCGCCCCGATATCCAGCGCGAGAGAGAGGCTGGAAAGAATGGGAGAGCAGGAGAGTGTGGAGGTGAGGGTTAGCGAAAGGCTGTTAGAGCGATGACCAGAGTGGGAAGAAACCTGATGAAAGACGCTTGGGAGCCGTCCAAGACTTAATGTCCCTGTGGTCTGCGTGTTTGGACAGTAAACACCCTAATGGCACCACCACAGATATGAAAAAAAAGAAAAAAACACAACAACAGACCTACCTCTTGGACCGAAAAGAAAAACAAAATTGATGTTGTAGCTTTTGAATGGACTTATTAACATCAATAAGATCATATACACACATGGTTTACAGACCGATCTGATAATGTTTATATGTGAGGAGATGTTTATTCCACAGTGTGTTTATTGAGACAACCCTGATAGCACATCACGTGCATGTCTATTTGACGTCTGCATTTACATCTGCAATATGTATTTTTTAGTGTTTGCTCATCTGCAATACGTCTATAGGACGTTTCCTATTAGATGTCAAATAGACGTTTAGAAGATGTCTTTAAGATGTTTATGATTTAGAATGTATGTAAAAGACATCTTAAACACGTTTTGTACACAGCAGATGCTTTCCAGATGAAGCAGACATCTTGCAGACATATGTGTGCTACCTGGGAAAGTTATGCATGAAAAATGGTTAGGTGTTCTGATTCTTCACTAAATGGTTTTATGGATTGTGGCGAGTCACCCAGTGCCAAATCAGCGTGGCCATGGAAACAGCCCTCACACCTCACGACTGCCGATCGTCAGCACCTGCACATCATTAAGAGGATGATATATAAACGGAAGAGATGGGAAGGAGGTTGAGCGTCGCCTCCGATTATGCAGGACACTAACTGTGTGCTCTTTGTTTGTTGCAGAGACCAGCGGCTGACGATCGGCCTTCCCCACACGTTCACCCTGGTTCACCCACCCCTCTACAGGACTGCCCTGCAGCACCGAGCACACCTTCACAATAGTATTCACCTTTTGTTTGATTCACCATTTGCAACTGTCACAATAAAACACCCTCCGGGGTTTTGTCAACGGCTATTTTATTTGTGTCGTGACCTCCCTCTCCTCCCAGGCCACAATGGTGGAGAATGCAGTCATATAGATTGGGAAGAGAAGAAAAAAAAAAAAACAGACTTTATCATTGGTTGTGACTAACACCTGTTGTCCTTGTTCACAGACGCAGCCGCTCTCTTTCTTCTCCCCATCCTTCCTCTTGCTTCCCGCTCATATGACAAAAGAGTAGCCCAGAATGGAAGATCATCCGACGTCTGACTGAATCAACACACTCCAGCACCAACTCCTTCCCTGGAACAACTTAACTAACTCTCGCTCTGCTGTGCTATCGCGAAGCTTTGCCGCTCTACGACTACTACACTCTCGCTATTGGCTCTCCTACTCCGCGTGCTCGTTGCTTGCTCCCACCAGGAAACGGACAGAGCAGACATTAACATTTGGCGGGAAGGGGAAACCGCCCGGACTCCGCGGCTTCGTGTGCCGTTAAATATTAACCCAAACAATATCCCTGTGCGTTGGCGCACCACCATCTGACCAAACTTAGCGACCTAGATGATATAAAAGCTTACCTGCACACATCTGAAGTAGTGGTCACCCGAGAGAGTTGGGATCGATGGGAGTGGGCCCGTCTCCTAGCCCCCTTCCTGACCGGGGAAGCGCAACAAGCCTATTTTGCGTTAACTCCTCCCGAGAGCGAAGACTATGGCGCGGTCAAGCGGGAAATCCTAGCCCGAGTGGGGCTGTCCCCCATCTGTGCCGCACAACAGTTCTGGACTTGAACGTATGAGAAAAACGTGCCAGTGAGGGTCCAGGCCACCAGGTTGTCCCGCATTGCGCATCTGTGGCTGCTCGTAGACGAACCCTCAGCCGCCAAAGTCTCCGAGAGAGTGGTGGTGGACCGCCTGCTCCGCACGCTTCCCTGATGGCATAGGAACCCAGTGGGGATGCGTAACCCGAATAGCCTGGCTGAGCTGGTGGAAGCAGTCGAGCTTGCAGAAGCGGCTTTCGCGAGAGATGCTGGAGAGAGGGCGGTAGCAAGCCGCTGGAGGGCAAACTCCATTTGGCGACCACCGGAGGGCACCTCAAGGCCAGTAAGCAGACCTGGCGGCCCCGGCAGACGAACCTATGCCCACGGAACCTGCCCCAGTAGCAGCATGGACATGGTTGGCCGGTTGTGTAGTAAACCACTCTGTGACCCCCGGGGCTCCCGAGCGGCGGATTGTTATCAATGGGAGACCAGTCACGGTGACTCTCGACTCCGGCAGCGCCATCACGCTGGTGCAGCCCGGGGTGGTATGGCCCTAGGCCCGAGGAAAAGCCACCATCCCAATTACCTGCGTGCATGGGGATACTCGGCAGGTACCCGCCCGCCAAGTCACCATCTCCGCTCCATCAGGAGCCTGGGCCCTGGAGGTGGGTGCCGTCCCGGATCTCCCCGTGCCGGTTCTTCTCGGGAGAGATTGGCCCGGGGTTTGAACAGCTGCTCGCCGCCGCGATACCTCCGGCCAGTAGGGGGCTCCGCCGACCGGACCGCCGGGAACGGAACAGCAGCGTTCGCCAGCCAGCCCTGATGCCAAGAAATTGAGCGACAGCTGAGTCCGCAGCCTGGTACCAATAACCCGTTTCTAAATCTCCATCAACAGATAACCTCTGGGGGCTCGTTTGGTAGAGAACAGCATGAGGATGCCCGGCTACGGAATTGCTGGCACCAAGTGTGGATAGTCGACGGAGAGGTCAGACAGCCCGCGCCTCACCTTGTGCCTTACTTCCTGGTCCAAAATGGTCTCCTCTACTGTGCCGCCCCGAGGCGGGGGGAGGAAAAGTTACTGTTGGTGGTGCCCAAAACGAAGACGGCTACAGTTATTGAGCTGGCCCACACCCACCCGATGGCTGGTCATCTGGGGGCTGCCAATACCATACAACGGTTCCGTGATCGCTTCCATTGGCCAGATTTAGAAGCGGAGGTGAAACGCTTCTGCCAAAGCTGCCCTATCTGTCAGCGCACCACTCCAGCGCGGCCTCCCCCCAGCCCACTCATTCCTCTCCCTATAATTGAGGTGCCCTTTGAGCGCATTGAGATGGACCTCGTAGGGCCCCTGCCGAAGTCCGCCCGGGGCCATGAGCACATTCTTGATGCTGCCGTATGTGCTCTTTGGAATCCGGGAAGTGCTCCGAAACATACTTTACATGAACGCAGAAGTTTCTAGCAATGCTAGCTCACTTTTGTGGGTTGCTGTGTTCCGAAATATGTCTGACTACAATTCACGCAAATATGCTTTGCATTCTCAGTGTTGCCACAAGGGGCGCTACAGCAGGTATTAGCCTAAATGTCTTCTTTTACAGTCAGTTTTCCCTTTCAGGTCAACTGCTATCATGGCAGATCAACTGTTTAAAAAGAATCAAAAAGTTATAGTGACCTGAATAATAATAATAATACATTATGTTTGAAAATAATTATTTCGCCCCCCTGGAGTAGAAATGTTTGTTACCTCCAAACAGAGTATGCTCAAGCAACATTATGCATAGCAACATGGTAACAACCACTTAGAACATCCTAGCAGCCGCATAGTAGGGATGCACCGATACAACTTCAGAACGAGGCAGATACAGATACTTTTATTTCTAGTACTTGCCGGCACAGAGTACTGAAACCTGTAATTTCATGCCATTTGTAATTTTTTTTAAATACTGGGTACAGAAACCAAAATAATATGAATATTTTAATTTGGCTTAGTTCATTTAGCAAATAGATACTTTCTTCAATTATTTTCACACTTAATTTTGTGCATTTGTACAAGCTTTTGTTACTGTCACTGTTCATTTTATTGCTCTATCGTATTTCATCTTTAATTTAATACCACATTACACCTGCTCCATTGCAACAGCTCAATACTGTAATCACAATATGTTTTCTTGTAAAAACACAGGGAACGTTATACATAAATTTTGTAACAGTGATAAACATATTTTCTGAAATATAATAGTATAATAAATATAATAGTCAAGTTTTTTATAATCTGAAACGGGCTGCGACTTATATTCCAAATTCACTCATATAATGCTATTAGCATAAAGGAAGCAAAATATGTGCAACACACGCACACATTTGTATTGGTGCTGAACGAGAGAGACACGTACAGGTTGCTAGTTTCACTTTAGCTTTAAATAAAGTTGTGTATGCTTGACGTTTAAAATAAATGTTGTTTATAGTGAATGCCCCTATAATTTTTGCTGCCGCCACACTCAGTCCAATCAGCAAATTCAGCTTGCGCACATCAGCTACAGGCATGAATTAACATTATATTAATTACATACATGTACTTCATATATATCCTTAAACTCCAATAACTCTATTCTGCTCTCTGTCATTCTGTTGTCTGTGTTTCTTTGTCTAGACACAGCACTGTTCACAAGCTGTGTGGTATCGGCTTTTGGTAATGGAGCATTTTAATAAGTAGGAGTACGAGTACAGGAGCGCAGTATCAGACCCCATACGATACCAGTATCGCTGCATCCCAACTCTGCAACAACGCACAACACCCAATCAAAACAGCCACAAACAAGCAACACCATTTTCTTATATAATATGAAAATAATTACTTTTGCTAATCTGGTAATTAATAAAGGCATCCATCCCTCGTCTATCAAACACACACACACCTGTATATCCACTCAAGAATTCACACAAGTCAGTGGTTTCCCCCTGACTTTCCTTGCAGGACCGCCTGCCAAGTTTGACGGTTAACCTTTTCTTGCAAGACGAAACGCTGAGGTCAGTGCAGCATGACCAAACCGTAAAGAAGGAAGGAGAGAGAGAGAATGGAGGAGAAACTAAGTAACTTGTTCCACTGTGACTGAAGAAAAATACTTTTTAAAAGAAGTAAACGAGAAAAAGAATCAGCAGTATCACCAGTACAAAAAAGTACTTTGGTGGTACCATAGTACAGTGATGTATCAAGTGCTTTGTACCACGGTGCTTTGATATAACATGGTACTGAATGATTACAGTGTTCAAGAAACATGGTATTTACATGGTGCAACCAAGGCACTTCAAAATACCATGGTAAATGTCAAAAAATAAAAAGGTAGTATTATGTTTTGGTTTCTTGTTAATTAGTAGAGGAGTTCATGTGCAAGTCATGAGATGCAACCCTGCAGCAAACCATGTTTACTACATTATCTGGCTTTAAACAGCATGTGATGTTCACTGTCAAATAAAATTGCTTTGTTACAGTCTAATTCAAGGGGAAGGGGATTGATATTTTTTTTGGCTAGATGAACTTGTGCATACATAAGCAGTGCAAAATGTACATAAAATAAACCAATATGCATAACTGGAATGCAGTGGGCGAATGGTAGACCCTGTGTTACCCATAATACCCCTCATTTACCCTCTCAGCAAGTAGGTGGCGGATATTTCCCGCTTGCAGTCGAAACCTCATGAGCTGCGTCTCGAGGGCGATGCATCTCTTCTGCCAGTCCACACTGTTGTTGTGCACTGCTGCCGTGGATACACCCTCCATCACCTCTGCCATCTGTGCCTGTGTGCCAGGCTGCCAACCTGGTGGAGTGAAAACACAATGAACTTTTGCATGCATGCATGACAAATAGAGGACAGGGTTAACAGGTTTGCCCTGAAGCCTGCAATGGAGGGGTGGGACCTTGGACCCAGGCTTAGAGGAAAAATATACATAAATGAACCACTGTCTACTGAAATTAGATTGTCCATTGGACAGTGCAACTAGAAAAAGACTGAAAGCCCATCGAAACCAAAGCCAGACCTTAATAGTAGTGACCAATTGACAGGCCAGACCAATTAATCTGACAATTTTTGAAAAGACTGACACTGGCTTATAATTGTCCTTGTATCAATTCCAAAATCTACCAACAGCCTTGTCCATAAAAAATTAATATTTTCTGTTTCCAATGCTTCATTTCCAGTGTTCCCACACCTTTTGACCAATGAACTGCCAAGACCTTTCCATTAAAAGTCAAAATCACCTTGTAAAGTCATTTCCAGGACTGACATCCCAATTTTTTAAATTACCTGATATTCCTATTTTCCATGATCTGGATTTTAGCACAGCTGTGTAGATAGTATCTGCATGGAAGCATGGTTCTGCATCAGAGTAAAAACTAAAAAGAGGGACTGTGCGATAAAGTTTAAAATAATTTACAAGATAATAATAAGATAATAATTTATATTTATGAGAAATGAGGTCACAATTAGAAATAAATAATTGTTAGATATTGTTAATTATTAGATATAAGGTTGCAATTATGAGAAACAGTCACAATTGAGATATGTCATATTGTGAGTTACAAAGTTACAATTATGATAAATAAATTCACAGATATTTTGAGATAAAGTCACATTCTGATACAAAGTCATATTTAGGACAAATTAAGTCAATTACAAGACATATGTTCGCAAAAAATGCCAAATTATACTGTTAGCTGTAAAGTTGCATATGCTGTCATATTGTGAGATACAAAGCTAAAATTATGAGAAATAATCACAATTTTGAGATATACAATCATATTGTGAGATACAAAGTTGTATTTACAAAAAATTAAGTTGCAATTACAAGACATACTTTCGCAATAACACCAAATAAAAATTACAATGCCAAAGTCACAATTACAGAAATAAAGGTGAAATTTTTAGATGTGTATATATACGGTCATACTATGTGATAGCATAGACTGTAAAAAAAAGATGGGTTAGGGTTAGGGTTAACCCTAACGACGTGTCTCCTATTCCTTCCACTATAGAAAAGTGAAGCCAAAGCATCTCAGTATGGCTGCTGCCATCTTGAGTAAATTACGTAATTTGGAGCCAGAGTCTGCGCAGTAGAGATTCGTTTGGAGGCAGAGTCTGAGCAGTAGTGTCGTGAGGTGGAGCCGCGGTATCAAACTCCCGCCCAAATTCCCGCAGACCCAATCAACCATAACGACACGCCCCGTTTTTATAGCATCAAATTACTAGCTAAAATCAAACTTATCACAAAAACGAACAATTGAACATATATATCAGCGTGATAACAACTACCTTTAATGACCAAAACTATCTTTGGGAAAATTGTATTGGAATTTTTAAAATTTTGACTCAAGTCCCATTCGTTTACATGGAGAAGGCGGGGTTTATGACCTGTACTGCAGCCAGCCACCAGGGGGCGATCAAAGAGCCCGCAGCTTCACTTTTCAGGACGTGTGAGGCACACCCGTGTGATAGAGTCACAAATTACAAGATAAAGTCGCAATTACCTTGTTATTTTTTTCATTCCAAGGCACAAAGGGGCTTCCATTCGTCACCATTTAGTTGTATTATGCCTGCATTACCAGCCATCGGCCACCCTGCTCTCTAAAAAGTGGAATGGTATTGGCCATTAAAAACTTCATATTGGTGGACCTTTACTTAATAGTGTAACTGACAGGAACTTTGTTTTAGTTTTTGTATGTTTCAGGGACTGGAGTTTAATTCACTTAGACAGTCTAATGAAACAGAGGCCAATATCTTGGTGATCTAAGACTGACATTTACCATAAGATGAGAACATACTGTTGACATCACAGGTCTGGTGGTAAATGCTCTGGGCCAGGGGTTTCTTTTCACCTCTCTTTTATTGTTTCCCTTCTTTCAAATGAGCTCACTTTTTAGTGATCACCTAGGTAACCACTGAAAAGCAAACTTGAGCTGTGAGCTGCTCATAGAGATGACACAGTTTAACAAAGGCTACCTTTTCGCTCTCTACATACACATTGTAGACACTAATATGCACATGCATATATCGTGTGAAGGCTGTAGGGATGGGGTAAGTTCAGCTATGCATGTGTAGACAGTTTACCCAGTGGCCTAAGCAATCCCTACCCTATATTCAGCCACCTAAATATCCCTGCTCAAGCAATCCCTTCTTAATTACAGGCCCATGGAGAAACAGGATCCTGGCCCACACAATGGAGTCTTTCTGCATGACAGTCCCATTACCAATATGAGGGAGGGGGGGTCTCTCTCTTCTCCTGAAAAAGGGATAAAGAATGTGGAGGCTGAAAGGAGACAAGCTCTTGAATAGTGCAAAGCACTGATTTTTACCTGTACAAAGCTGTAAGCATTTTTACCTGTACAAAGCCGACAGGCGACCATTTGTAGCTCACATTTTAAAAGTTTGTAACTTCTGTGAAGCTATAGCGGGTCAGTTATTTTGTCCTATCTATTAACTTATTCAAAAATACATTGGAAATGCAAATTCTAAATACAATTAAGTAAAAAATATTGACTTTACAACTGCCTGGTGCAACAACAGCCCTGACTTTAAATAGCCAACTTCATTTAAATAACCAACTTCTTCAAAAGAAACCCTGTTTGGCATAATCTTGTATTTCTTCGGGGAAAACAGATTTAAAAAAAAACAATCAATGCTCATTAATATCGGCCAAATCATTGTCATGTAGTGCACCCAAAATGCAGAAACATGCAGAAAAAAACTAATATGGCAAATTATATGATAGAGAGGCTGATGACAGTGTATCAATAAGTCTGATAATCTGATCTTTATATGACAAGGCAAGATTAGCTCAGGTTTCAAAAAGTCATGTGGTGCAACTCCTCTAAAAGGTAGTGATATTTATGGATAAATAAATTCATTGTTTGTTAAAAAAATAATTAATGTATTTTATCTTGAAAACATATTTTAAAACTTTTTTTTTTTATTATAAGAAAATGAATAAGTCTGAAATTTGTTACTACTTTTTATTTGATGGTTTCACCACATGACAAACTAAGTTTTTTATATAAACCATAAATATAAAGAGTACATTTCTGAGAACTTGCCATGTAAGTTTTAAACAAAGTTTTTATAATTTTTTTTTATTTATCATAGACTCTCTTATGTCACTGACCCTAGCAAGATTTTCACAACTGCTATGACAAAGGCTCTCAGGATCCTGTGGTGTATCTAATCAAAGCGTCAGGGTGTATGAGCTGTAGATCATCTTGTTACTGGAGTTTAAATGTAGCCTGTCATAAACGCACACCAACCTCGAAGTCACAAAATGGCTAAAGATAATATCTCTATTCAGACGGTGGGAAAAATAAAACTACAAGATACAATGCAGAATGTGGGACAACAAAATAAAAGAGAACATTTCAAAAATTCATGTCCCAATAATAGATGTTTTTGACAGACTACAAAGCCATAACAGTAAACTTCTGGACAATTTAACGGCCCTTGTAACAGACAATAAAGGAAAGCTATGCTGTAGCCAGCTATGGGGTCACCGAGGTCCGGACCTATTTTTCATGTTCAAAAATAAAATTTGTTCTCTGAATGACTAATTTGCTGTTTAAAACTCCTCATACGAGTGTCTGCATATATATTTGAGTTTAGACAGTTTGCAAGAATGTTTAGCATCCGTGGTATGAAAATGATCACTGCGAAACATGGCTCGAGAGAGTTGTGAGTGATGGCACAGGCGCAGCCGTGTTGCCAGATCCAGCTATTATAAGAGTCTCTGGACTTGTCTTTTTTTCCACTTAATTAAAAATTTTTAGAAAGTTAATAAAGTGGGAAGTTAGGGTTGGCGGTATCTTTATCTTATTAGCAAAATATTTTAACTCATTTTGGTTCATTTTTTATTCATTTTTCGGTTTTTATTTGTTTTCATAGAAATATCTGGCAACACTGCATCGTCGGCACTTAAACTGACAGTAATCAAAAAAGCCCACAGACAGGTTTTTGCTGACACAATACCACATTTGGTAAGGCAAACGCAAAAAAAACCATCATGATATTATCATATGTGATATTATTATCAACGCTATCAAAAATAGGTTACAGAATGAAATGAAATATGCAAACATTAGCCATAGTAAAGTATTAGAGTTCTTATACCACAATTCCACACCAGACCTCACTAATTTTCAAACCCTGGTTATGGCCATGGTTGCGGCGTTGGAAGTGAAACAGTAAATGAGACAGTCTGACACCAGAAGTCTCCGGCGCGGCAGACATTCAAACTGCAGAGCGGCACAACTGCACAATGTCGCACTCTGCAATTAGCATGGTCTTAACTACAGCCCTACTGACAAATTACAGAAGCGGCGCACAGAGAGATTCCACAAGCTGACCAAAATGCTATAACTCTCTGTCCAGTTATGTACGGACTTGACTGAAGTCAAAACCTGAGGTTTGGGAAACAGAGCCTGGAAGAGGCAGGAATGGCCATCAGAAAGAGAGGTCTAATTAAGCCAATGTTTTTGCTAGCTCAGTCCACGTCGACTTGTACTGCCAAATTTGACAGCAACATGCAAATAATCCATTTGCCCCTGAAGCCTCAGTGCTAATTTTGTGAGGTACAAGGCATTTTGCACCCTTGGCTTGTTTGACATGGGGGGGGGGGGGGAGAGAGAGTCACCTCACTCTTTCCCCATATGCCTTGATTAGGACATATTCAATATGCACAATTATATAGATAAGATTTATCAAATATTTACAATAATATAAAACTAACAATTCTGTTAATATAACAATAACTATTGCAATTCCACAATAGTTTCACCATCACTGTCACAACTGGAAATATGAAAGTGTTAAGCTCATAGCTGGTAAGTTAATTTCCATGAATCAGTTTAAACTTTTTTAAACTTAATTTGATTCTTGTTTAAACTTTGATTCTCATGTTATTTACGTCATCACTCAAAAATGTTCACAGAAGTCTCTTATTACAGTAATAAACAGTTTATATTAGTTTAATTATCAATTTTATGCAGACTACCAATACTAAATATCACTCTTAATCTGTATGTTAATTTAGTGAAAAAAACGTAATGTGAAAAATGCCTTAAAAATGTTTTTAATGTTATTTTTATTTTAAACTTCATTGTCATCTTTTATTATTTCATGTCAATTTAATATTTTAGTTTTATTTTAACATATTTAACATTTGATTTTCTTCTTTAGTATCCTTTTTTTAAATTATGGAAGTTTGGTCGAATTTAAAGGCACAATATGTACGATTTTTTTATTAAAATATCCAAAAACCACTAGAACAGTGTTATATATTTTGCTGACTTGTGTACTTACATTATCCCAAATGTTTTGAAGAATGTTTAAATCCAGAGAAATAAGCAATTTTAACTAGTGGCACGGACTGTGTCCATAGTGTCATTGTGTCGACTGCAAATGACGTCATAACCCCTCGGTTTTGTTTTGTAGAAAACATGGAAACACCAAAGACGCTTTAATATGTTGTGCGTTTTAATAGACCAGTGACGACTGCACAGAGCATTATAACAGAACTTTCAAATGTATCTAGTATGATAAAACAGCGCTGCTTTTTTCCCACATACGCACGACCGGAAAGAGCAGAAGCGGTCGACTGTGGCATAATAAAAGCTCCGCTGCTTTCGAACCGTGTGTCACGCTCGTTCAGCGGCCTCCTTTCAGCCTCACCCTGCTTCATTCTTCTACATTAATAAATCATTAGCTCATCCATGAACATGATTTCTGCCCGTCTGAGTCCCGTCGGATTGCATCGGCTGTGGGGATGAAGACTACAACTCCCATGATTCCACACTCAGTCACGGCGTCACCTTTGTCTCTTTGTTTATTTTGATAACCACCCTCTAGTGGCGAAATTACCTATTGTGCCTTTAAAGGGGCTGTATGTAAGTTTTTGACTCTACTAAAGCATGAAAATACCATAATATGTTTGCAGATACTTAAGAAACATGCTACGTTAACATACTTGTTTATCTGAAAAACAATGCTACAGTCAGTTATTCTCCTTTGAAAATGTGCGTTCCAGGCCGGAATGTCGGTCTCTGTTTTGGATTGTGAAACCCGCCCACTGCCAGTTTAACCAACTGTATTTCGGCACCCCGGGTTGCCAGATGGCAGAAAACACAGCGTATTTCATTCATCCAAATGCGCTCGTTCCTGTTGGTGTCTCAATCTGGCAACCTCAAGTCTGAGGAGGAGGGGCCGGGGGAAAAAAACCCTTTCCAAGATTTTGAATTTGGACTGCAATACCTAGTTCAACCACTCGGTGTCAATCCTATATATAGCACCTTTAAGTAAAAAAAACAAAAAAACCTTGCACAGCCATGGTCAAATTGAAGCCATTTCACAGTAAATACATAAAATATTGAGATTGATACTTATATTTATTAATTTATCATATTAATAAAAAAAATACAGATATATTTATATTTTTGGAAATTTCACCCAGTCTTAGCGTCTACTCGAAAGATCAAGTCCTCATGAAAGCTCCCATACATCTCTCAAATATAATCTCATATATCTCATATAATCTCAAATACAGTCCTAAGTATTTCTCAAAGCACATTCATGACAACAAATATAAAAGCCAGACTTGCACACCAAACTATAGCTTTTAATGACAAAAATAAATTTGCAAGACCCAATATACTGATCATCAGAGAATATGATATCTGTTACATATAGTAGTGGAAAGAGTAAAAAAAAGCAGTGTGAAATGAAAAAAACAGCAATGTGTGTGTGGGTTATGAAAGGCCAGTGGGAAACCAGGACCAGTCTCTGGTGCATCCTTCAATAAAACAGAATCTCCTCTGTTATTCCAATGAAATGAACATCATTTTGAAACTCTATTTTATGTACCCACATGCACACACACCCTAGGTCTCTGCTGAGCGTGCAGCTGCGGTGATGTAAGCAATTAGGTGATTAAATGAAATCATCGCAACAGTCGTGTGAAATCCCCTCTGTTGTTTAATCTGGATTGTCTCTGTCAAGACTAAACTGGTTTTCCAAGACTTTGGCATCTCATCTGAATTACTCAAATCAGTAGAAAAAAAGCATGTCTGGGTCAGCTTGTGGTGTGTGTGTATGTGTGTGTCTGTGCGTGTGTGTGTGTGTGTGTGCGCGTGCACAAGTGTGTTTCTGCCATTACAATTAACACAATTTAAAGGCAATCAGTGACATTTGAGTCCTATTACTGCTGCATTTATATTCAAATAAAAACTGATGTGTGTGGCTATATGATATCATGTATGCGTGTGCCATCATCAGAATAAATAGTTCAAGTAGCTATTACAGGTTGGAGCGAACAGTCTGTGAGCTTTCCAACTCTTTTGCTCTTGCACAGACTATATATCTCAAAAGAAAGGCCACCACACGCAACTTAACCGAGCCCGACATCTTTTGTTTCAGCCTGCAACAAAGTTTCCATTTGGTGTCTGTGCAACAATTTATGGCCACCCATAACATCAGCTTTGGAGGTCTAAATGCCTGTTTGACTAACTCAAAGTAGCTGTTCGACAGAAAACAGCAAAATAGGATTCATTCCACCAATGCAGATGCTTTCTGACTCCACTGTAGAGCTTTAACCTAATGAGAAGGTCTGTGAAAAAAAAAAACTTAAATGTCGTCAGCTGTTCACCAAGCCTGTTTTGTTGGTGTTAAGAAGGGGTTTTGGGTACCATTAAATCAGCTGGTCAGGCAAAGAGACCTGTTACACCAGCTTAAGACCAGCTTAGCCAGTCAGGGAGACTATCTAAACCAGTTTAAACCATGCAGATGCTTTCTGACTCTATTGTACTTCTTCTCTGTAAACCTTTAACCATACAACTCATGAGAAGGTCTGAGAAGGTTGGTTCCTCCCAAGGTTTCTGGTGAAAAAACATAATTTAAATGTTGCTGTCTGCTTTCCAAGACTGTTTTTATGGATTTAGACAGGTTTTGGATACTTTTAAATCAGCTGGTCAGGCAAAGAGATCAGTTAAACCAGCTTAAGACCAGCTTGGCCTGGCTGGAAGACTATCTAAACCAGCTTAAACCATGCAGGTGCTTTCTGACTCTATTGTACTTCTCTATAAACCTTTAACCAATACAACTCATGAGAAGGTCTGAGAAGGCTGGTTCCTCCCAAGGTTTCTGGAAAAATAAATAAATAAATAAAATGGCAATGGCTCATCTCCAAGCCTGTTTTGATGGTTTTAGAGAGGCACTATTAAATCAGCTGGTCAGACCAGAAGACCAGTTACACCATATAGGACCAATCTGGCAAGTCTAGAAGACCAGATAAACCAGCTAGTAAACCATGCCACTGAACCATAAAACAACTACATAAGATGACTGTGAGTCAACAGCCATCAATGACAGCAAAAGCCACTATTGAATATAGCACATCACCACAGCCTGAGCCTTCAGATATGTCATATTTGGGGTGAGAAAATCTGCTGCTCAATACAACACCCATTTAGTGGTATAAATAGATGGGATTACATGAATCGCAGAGAGTTCCTAACAGCTATCTCCTACAGCTCATCCCTCCAATACTCTTCTTCTCTGGTCTACAGGAAGCTTTGTATTCAGCCTAATAACATGCTTCTGTAAACTGGCCACACTCATTATCAGCTGAAGTAGTAAATATGGGATATGACATTCCTCCATGCTGAGGAGTAAACATCACCTACACACCGCAGCCTCCCTTAGAAAGCATTGACTGATGCAAGCTGAAAAGAAAACTTTATTTGGTGAAGAAAATAGCAGTGCTTGCAAGAAGAAGTTTTAGGTAAGCTTAGGTTTTACTCTTTGGTTTTACACAAATTAAATGGCATTTGTTGTCATGTCACTCAGCACTCGACTTGTCTGTGAATGAGAATGAACCCTGATGTAAACTTTTAGGCTAGAAGCTGATGGATAAAAGGGTCAATAACAGATAAAGAAGTCTGAGATAATAAAAAGGAAGACATAAAATCTTAAAGGAATCTTAAGGAAGACTTAAAATCTAGATAAAAATGCACAGTTTCACACATTTTTGAAATTTTGATTTAATGGCTCTAAACTAAAAAGTAATACCATATTTTCCATCTTCAATACATGTGAGTGAGTACATGTACACACATCTTCATCATTATTTTTTAACAGTTTTCAAATAATAAACGAATAATGTTTGACATGTAAGTCACCTTGAATAAAAGAGTCAGCTAAATTATTAAAATGTAAATAATATAATTCTGTATGAATTCTGAATATCATTGTTTTCTTGTTGTTCTACCATTTGACAATTGAGCACCTGAATGAAGATGATCATGTTATTTAAAGGGTCAAAATATCTAATATTTTAAAAGATCTATTGATCTCGGCAAACAATTATAATGTCATACATTTTAGTTACACCATGTTGATTTTGTAGACAACATGTTTAAAATAGGCTATATATTAATAATTTTATTTAGAACATTTTAAACAATATTTTACAATATTTAATATTGCAAAGCTGCTTATTTTTCAAGAAATAATATTAAGCATTTCTGCCTTTTAATACATTGTTTTCTTTACGATCACCACCAGTTATGCCAGCTAGACATTTATTTTTACTTTATGCCACACACACAAAATAAGAATTTTATGAAAACATGTAGAAGTGCATTTAAGTCATCGAATATATTAAATGCATTATTAGATTAGTACAAAAAAAAACAAAAGAAAAAGCATGTTTAAATAATATCAACAGTGCTATTTTGCAAGCACTGTAATAAGAGTCTGAGAGAAGGAATAGCATAAACTCAAGTTATAGGCATTTACTCATGACTGTTTTGTTTGTTTTTTTGTCCTGGCTGGGTGTGTGTGAGATCAAACTATGAACAAACTCATTCATTATAATCAAAAAACTCCAAGTGAGCACAAATGCACATGCCTTGGGAATGTTACAGGCATAAACACTCTCAAGAAACACTTCATAGTCTGTTTTATTAACTTGTAACAGCACGAGTGGCCAAAGGCTGGTTGCAAACTAGGCTACATCGTTGCTCTTCCTTTACTGTTTATTTAACAAACAGCAACACAAAACATTTTCATACACCCACATTAACCTACAACTAAAAACACAATGATGGGACAAGTAGGCACTGCTGGCATTACTTTTGGCCAAAAATGGGCATAACGCACAGGTGTGTCAGACTGGATAATGTCAACATTAACATATATGGACCCTCTGAACATCCCACCTAACCCTGCAGTTTGAGATATGTGAAGCCTGAAGACATAAGCATGATGACACATGCCATATGAGCCAAACCGGAGTCAAACTATATTATTATCGATCCTACCTTGTGACTGTCCTTCTATTGACCGCGCGAGATTTTCACTTTAGAGTGTTCAAAGCCGGTACATCACATCACATCGCTGCGCTGCGCTGCGCTACGCTACGCCTCCAAACTTCGTAAACGCTCCCAAAAGTCTCTCCTCCAGTACTTTCATTCTCCGTCTCGCCGTCTTTAGAGCGTCCAGTCCTGCTCTGAGCTCAGCAGACGTTGCAGCGGATCTCCATTCAGTAAATTCATCCTTTATTCCTTTAAAGAGCCAAGCGCTGGGGGTCAGATTACGCCGGGAGCCAAACCTCCTGTCTGCTAGCCATGTTCGAATCGAGAATGAATTTTTCCATTGAGTCTAATCCTTAAAATGAATCGTTTGCACGCAGAACGATTCGCAATGAGATGAAAATAAGGAAATATCCTAATATTTGAGCTAAAAGTATATTAACCTAATACAGAAATGTAATAGGATATAGCCTACAAATAAAACGTAGCCTATTGAATAGCTACACGTTTAGGAGACTTTAATCAAACACATATCAAAATCTAGTCTAGGCTTCTTGATGTTTGAACTGGTGGAACTGAATCATGCCTCACAACCTACTGCACTTAATCTGGGGGGGGGGGGGGGGGGGGGGGGGTACCTATGTTTGTCACATATGTGTTTAAGAGCCTGTAATGTGCCACGCCGTGAGGACGCAAAAGAACCACTGAATCATTTTGGGTCGGTTCATTGAGAGGAATTGTTCGAAAGAACCGATTCTCACAGCCAAATCACTACTTTCTGCGTGTGTGTATGCCCTGAACACACAGGAAATTGCATCAGGGGCCACTACTGTCCCACTCAGAAGTTCTCAAAGTTTTCTGACTAACTCTAAATAACTATAATTTGGTTAAAAAGATTTTGGATGGAATTTTGAGGGTGAATGTCACGAAGAAATGGTCATCCAAAAATCAACATAAAAATTAAGACGTTATATTTTGCATAAAGAAAATGAAACCTAGTACCATTCAAATCGTGTTGCACTACTATCAATACTGTAATGCAAAAACATTCAATTCTGATGCAAAATATAAAAAATGTAAAGTTGAAATATGACCTTGAATAGGCTACTTTGTATTCCTTGTAGTCCAAAAATGATCTCAGATCTCAGAATTGATTGCTAAGGAACAGATATTGCAGAGATTTTGTCTGGAGATCTAGTTTATTGTCCTTATATAATCTTTTCAAAATGAATGAAAATCTTTGCCCATGTAGTGCCAGCTGAAATGTTCACGTTGTTAAAGAATAGAGTGAAAGTTTGCAGTTACAATGAATCATTACAGGCCAATAAAAAGTTTGTAGGAGTGCAATTAGGAAGTTTGTGAGGGGAGTCTGCATGTTTGAATTGGCTTCCTCAAAAAAAAAAATTTACTTCTTGAGCATTAAGCTATAGCTTTAGCTCCCGGAACACATTTGCAATTACATCTATTCATGTAGCAGAGCAACATGTAGTGCAGTCAATGTACATTCCTGAATCAAACGAATAACCTTTATACATTCAAATAACTGTAGCTAATATTGAGCTACAGAAACTCTGGATTCAGGATTTCATCTTTCATTTGTCAGTCTTCTGTGTATCCTAATATTCTGAACATTGGGTTTGTTTTCTCATAAGGAATAATATGGTTACCTACAGTGCCGCTGCACACAATTATCAGCTATTTTCTGTGGGTTGTTTGCTGTGGCTTTACGGAGCAACACCCTATTGTATGAAGTCCAAAATGTAACTATGGGCCAGCTGCAGATGTTTGGATTCAAATAAGAGGACAGGCATACCACATCTCTCTCTCTCTCTTTCTCCATGCCTCCAGTGTGTGTGTATAGCATGTAATGTTGAGGTAATTGTTAACCCCACCCTGTTGTGCACAGCAGAGAAACGTGACTGTTCTGTCATGAACCACTGCAGCCGATGGAGAACTGAAGTCATGTTACAAATATTGTTTCATTAATTTTTTTTATTGTCTCTGCAATTCATTGCAATATTTCACAATGGCAGTATTAATAGCAAGGTATGTTACTGCATCTGCATGCATTTGATGCACAGAACTGTACAAACATACATAAGAACAAATACATAAGATAAGAACAGATCAATTATAACTTTAGTGATCCACAAAGTAAAATTTGCACTGTTGACCCAGCAAAGGACCCAATATGACATCATCACACAGCATATGGCTAAAAACAATATCAAAGCAGAGCATGTGTATATCAAACAGTAAAACATAGCAATAAATAAGAATAGATAAGCAAAACAAGAAATAAAATAAGACAAAATATCACCAATTCATGAAATTTCAATTATACTCATTTGCCTAAGCCAGAGGTGCCCAAACATTTAAATATAAAGGACCAAAAATCAAATCTGATTGAGGGTCACAGGCCAAAAGTAAATGTTGCATTATCTACAAATATATTATATTAAAATGTATTACATTTTTATATTTGAATACATTTAAAGAGGTCATATGATGCGATTTCAATTTTTCCTTTCTCTTTGGAGTGTTACAAGCTCTTGGTGCATAAGAAGATCTGTAAAGTTGCAAAGACCAAATTCTCAAATCCAAAAGAGATATTCTTTATAAATTTAAGAGTTAACCACGCCTACCTAAAATTCTCGTTCTAACACGCCCCCACATATCTACGTCACTGTTTGGGAAGATTTGCATAACGCCGCCCAATGTTCACACAAAGAAAGAAGCCGTAACTTTTATTATCGCTGTAGTATCGTTGCTGCCGCCGCCATGTCGTGAAGGCCGGTTGTTATTCTTTGTGCAGCGAAATAAACTTTGTTTTGCCTTCCAAAAGGGGCGATATCTGCTTCGCCATGCCTTGAGCTGAATTCCGTGCTGGTTGCTGAGGAAAATACTACACTTTGTGCTGTGGATCACCGGATCCAGCTTCACCTGGACGAAGTGGAGTCTAGCCTGGGTCGTCACTGTGGTTGCCGCAGCCCGCCCGCCGCGCCGTCTTAAGCCGCTCACTGTCAAGCCGGCCTCTCAATTCTAGCCCCCTCCTCTGCTCCTCTATGCCACCGTGTATGATGCTGTGTTTCGTTGTGAGAGCCAAACTACTTTGGTTGGTCTTCCAAAAGAGGACACGACTTTAAATCAGTGGTTAAGTTGTATTTACACCACTGTTCCAAAACACTTCAACCCAAATATCCAGATGTGTGCAGCACATTTTTTATGGAGGACTGTTTCCTGATCCTGGTATAGTAGACTACAATGCCGGTTGTTCTGTCTCACAGACTGTAAGTACTTTTTTTTATATTTTAAAGAGTTTTTTATATTTTATATATTTAAAGCGAGTTTTTGGGCAGTGTAGAGTAGGGTTTATTGTTTGTCATTTCTCCGATCACAAAATGCAGACATGGTTTTATGTTTAACGTGGCGCGATTCCACGCAACACGTAAAAAGACGTATAAGTCCATTATATCCAAATTATGTCCCCCTGGATGCACGAATGCCTAGTTTATAATGGTTTTCCATGTTTTTGAATCACGCTCCTCCGGACATGGCATCACAGTTATGGGTGAGGGGCGTAACATTTCCATCACACGCTTGAGGTATTCGGCCAATCACAACGCACTGCAAGCTGGCCAAGCACTCACACTTCGCTTTTTCAGACCGAGCTTTGTAAAAATTGACTCGTTTTAGAAAGGCGGGGCATAGAGGAGAAACAATAATGTACCATATGTGGAAACATGTGTTTTTTTAACCTTAAACCGCATAACACATTTCATTACACCAAAAACACAAAATAATGTTATTTTTACAGCATCATATGACCCCTTTAAATAACATTTTTTTAAACTTTTCACTTATTGTTTTTTTTTTTTTTTTTTTACATTTTTAATGCAAGGTTCATGCAAAAAAATAAAAATGCAAATAAATTACATGTTTTAACACCTCACAATGCAATGCGTACTTCAAAATACGGGGAAAATACTTGTAAAAAAATCCATGCCAAAAATTCCTTCATGTTAACACAGTACATTGGGTCATATTTTTATAGACTTTTCTTATGTATACTTTAAACCTGAAACATTCCTTATAACAAATGTGGAAGAGAAAATAAGAAAAAAAAGGAGAGAGAGAGAGAGCAAGGGGTCCACTGCTCTCAGTCAAAACAAACCATGACAACTCAACATGTAATGATTCACTTGACTGTGGACTACCAGGAAAAAGAGAGAATAATTTAAATAAAGTTTGACTGGAGTGAAACTGGTTGTGTGAGCATAAATTACAGTCTGTTCACGTGCAGGTTATCTGCATGAATTCTGTATTTTGAGTTAAAGTGATTCAGTCAAACACAAGTGAATGCCGCAGTGGACTGACATACCCTCCACTCACATGCCACTGTCATCACCCAGCACAGTAACTTTAAAAACCACATAGAGTGAATTCCATTTGAAAGTGAGCGTCACTAGGCCCTACTTACTCTGATGAGCTCTTGAAGAGATGCAGGGCATTACTGTTTCATATGTGACCATTTGAACACCATTTGAATAGCTGTTAAAATTGTTGCAAATAAAACTTTTACATCTAATACTCAAACTGAAATGTACTTTTCTTGGTATGAATAAACAACTATGAATATGTAAATACTGTATGTAAGGAAAAACTTCCACTGAGTTCTTGAGTGTATATCTCAAATAAATGACCTTATTTTTCTTAATGAATTAGATAAAACAACAGGGTTGAGTCTGAGTCAAAACCGAACCCCTGACAAGACCAGAGACTTGGACTCTGACCCAAGGACTAAGACCAAGACCATGCAAATATGGTCTTGGACTCTGTCTCGAGGACCAAGACAATGAAAATATGGCCTTAGAAGACCATGAAAATATGATCTTGGATTCTGTCTTGAGGACCAAGACCATAACCATGAAAATATGGTCTTAGACTCGGACTCAAGGACCAAGATCATGAAAATATGGTCTTGGACTCGGTCTTGAGGACCAAGACCAAGACCATGAAATTATGATCTTTAGAGTCAGCATTGAGGACCAAAACAAATTTCATAAAAATATGGTCTTGGACTCGGACTTCAGGTTTAGACTTGAGGACCTGACCAAGATGTCTGGATCATGTGGACAAATAAAGTGGTCTTGACAACTACACTGGCTATAGGCCTCACTTTCATTTGTAAGAACACTTTGGATATTGTCTCCTTCTTGCTGTGACCTTGAAGGGAGCAAAAATGCCATTTGGAATTCACTCAATCTCTATCCATCACTTGTACATCTGTGTCTTTCACTCCTTCTCTCTGTTGTCCGGTGAGGATTTTATTGCCATTTGGCCAGGCTCTCTGGAACCTCAGAGGGAGTGGATCATGATGGAAACCCCTTTTTTTTTTTTTTAATGGAGAATCTAGGGCAAACCATGTTTAACAACAACCGCATGTAGCAGCAGCCCAGAGCCAAAGAATTTGAGGATTACTTTTTAGCAACAAAGGTGACACATTCATATGCAATTCCATTTAATTAGCTAAATAACCATATATATCTCTTGTTATCTATTTTCTCCTCTCTCTGACTAGCCCTGGCTGACTTTCTCTGAACGTGAGCTTTGTGTTCAGCAGATAACTGAGTACATGGATTTTAAAAATGGATTTTGCATGTCATGGGACTTTTTAAGTTTGAATAGTCAATTTTTATTGTCTAGTTCTTTATAAAGCAATTGATTAATTACTGAACAGTTGATTCTTATATTTTCTTTGTACAAGCAAACTCACCAGCATGATATTTATCATGTTGCCATGCAGTTGCAAAGGTGTTCTGGGTTGTTGCTCGGGTATTGCTTGGTGGTTGATTACTGGTCTAAATCAAAAGAGCCCATATTCTATTATATTTTAGTTCCTACATGATTTATCATTCACCATGCAGGTTAAAATTAAAAAGTTTGATCTGCTGTTATTATAGTTTTGAATTTTAATTTAGTTTTTATTCCTATTTTACCTTGTATTTTCAGTTAGATATGTACTTTAGTTTTCAGATAAAATTTTTCTAGTATTATAGTTTATTGAGTTTATTTTAGATTTTTAGGAGTACTGAAGGTAAAGCACAAATTGGTATCATTTAAACATTAATGTTATCACTATCTGTGGTGTTTTCATGTTTAATGCAGGAAGGTTGTAAGATAAAGGTTTAAATATTTATATATCACAAATATGCTAAAATGATTTATTTTCATTTTTAAAGCTAAAACATTTAGTAAGAAAATGTATTTAATTTTTTATTATTCTATTTTAATTATTTAATTATTTTCCCAGGTTTTATTTTTATTTCTGTTTTCAAAAAATGATAATGCTTTTTTCTTTCTTTCTTTCTTTTTTTTGTTGTTGTCATTTTCACTAACGATTATAGCACTGGTGTGATCATCAACAAAGGGAATCATCATCAAGCCACAATCAAAACTATCATTCATGTTCATAGCACAAATAGTGCAGGAAAAACAAATATCATAAGACTGTATGTCAAACTGCAAGGAAAAGTCTGGCAAAATTCTTTCTGATGCAACATGATGTTTACAACTGAATTATACACTCACATTTTACAGTATAAAAGTTGATAACAGCACATTGGCTTAGATGAAAATTTGTTCAAGATGTATTGCCTTAAAACAATATGTATTTCTCGCCTGCAGGGATTGAGGCTGGATAATATTAGGATCAGTACAGGTCCGTATCAACTGGATAGAGTCCATGGAAATGTGGCCAGACACTTGTCCTCAAATCACAGACTGCAGAACTGATGGCTGTTTATTACATTCACACAAGCCCCTTATTTCTAAACCTTCCTCTGTATTTTACTGAGCTCTGCTATTGTACCCATGTCTCTGTAGGCCTCTCTCTCTCTCTCTCTCTCTCTCTCTCTCTCTGTGGGGTGTGTGTGTGTGTGTCTTACTGTATGTTTGAATATCTGAATATCTCCCTGAGCTATGACTCTCTTGAAAATTATAGTATACACACACAGAGCTCAGCTCGAATGCTCTCCTAAATCTTGTGGATTAGTGTCTCACTGACTGACTGAAGGTGTCTAAGCCAAAGCAATCCCCAAAACATGCTGTAAAAAACATTTATAATTTTTACAGAAAAAGAAAGGAAAATACTGTTTCTAACATTTGTTTTTTAACATAAGTTAGATTAAATTGGCTTAACTATGTTATCTATCTTACCTTAGCAGGACAACACATTAATTTTATTGTAAACATTTACTGTATTTTGGAATAAGAGTAATGCATAATAATATATACTAGTATATATCTATATATCATATAAAAAATTGTGTATGACCTTTTTATGTATGTTCAAGTTGGTTGCAAGTATTAATAAATTTCAGGCATGAACTTTAATCATGTGACCTTTTTTAACACCTATTATTATGGTGCTTGGTATATTTACCAGTACTTTACGTACATCACCTTTCAAGTCAAGTCAAGTCAAGTCAAGCTTTATTGTCATTCCGCTTTGTTTAGTCATGTAGCAGACGCTTTTATTCAAAGCGACTTACAAATGAGGACAATGGAAGCAATCAAAATCAACAAAAGAGAGCAATGATATGCAAGTGCTATAACAAGTCTCAGTTAGCTTAATGCAGTACACGTAGCAAGTTTTTTTTTTTATCATATAATAAATAAAAAGAAAACAGATAGAATAGAAAAAGAATATAGAGCAAGCTAGTGTTAGAGGCCTTTTTTGCTTTTGTTAATTGTATAATAAATAAAAAGAAAACAAATAGAATACAGAAATTAATACAATTATATTCTTTTTTTTTTTAAAGAAAACATGCAGTTAGTAAATGAATAGATTGCAAGTCTAAAAGGGGCAAGTTTTTTAAATTTTTTATAAAAAATACAATTAGAATAGAGAGTGCTAGAGTTAGAGGGTCAAATAAAGATGGAAGAGATGTGTTTTTAGCCGATTCTTGAAGATGGCTAAGGACTCAGCTGCTTGGACTGAGTTGGGCAGGTCATTCCACCAGGAGGGAACATTTAGTTTAAAAGTCTGTGCAAGTGATTTTGTGCCTCTTTGGGATGGCACAATAAAGCAACGTTCACTTGCAGAACGCAAGCTTCTAGAGGGCACGTAACTCTGAAGTAGTGAATTAGTAAAGGGGTGCAGAGCCAGTGGTTGATAAGGCAAACATCAATGCCTTGAATTTTAATGCGAGCAGCTATTGGTAGCCAGTGCAAACTGATAAACAGGTGTGACGTGCATTTTTTTCGGCTCATTAAAAATTAATCTTTTATGGATTTTTTGGATTAATTGTAAAGGTTTGATAGAACTGGCTGGAAGACCTGCCAAGAGAGCATTGCAATAGTCCAGCCTGGACAGAACAAGAGCTTGAACAAGGAGTTGTGAAGCATGTTCCGAAAGAAAGGGCCTTATCTTCTTGATGTTGAATAAAGCAAATCTGCAGGACCGGACAGTTTTAGCAATGTGGTCTGAGAAAGTCAGCTGATCATCAATCATAACTCCAAGGTTTCTGGCTGTTTTTTAAGGAGTTGTGGTTGATTTGCTTAACTGGATGGTGAAATTGTGATGAAACGATGGGTTTAATGGAACCACAAGCAGTTCTGTCTTGGCAAGGTTGAGTTGAAGGTGATGGTCCTTCATCCAGCAAGAAATGTCTGTTAGACAAGCTGAGATGCGAGCAGCTATCATCGGATCATCAGGATGGAATGAGAGGTAGAGTTGAGTGTCATCAGCATAGCAGTGATATGAAAAGCCATGTTTCTGAATGACAGAACCTAGTGATGCCATGTAGACAGAGAAGAAAAATGGTCCAAGAACTGAGCCCTGAGGCACACCAGTAGTTAGATGCTGTGACTTGGACACCTCACCTCTCCAAGATACCTTGAAGTACCTATCTGAGAGGTAAGACTCAAATCACTGGAGTGCGGTTCCTGAGATGCTCTTTGCCAGTAGGGTTGACAGGAGGATATGGTGGTTAACCATGTCAAAAGCAGCGGACAGATCCAGCAAGATAAGTATTGAAGATTTGGAATCCGCTCTTGCCAGTCTTAGGGCTTCAACAACTGAGAGCAAGGCAGTCTCAGTTGAATGTCCACTTCTGAAACCAGACTGGTTGCTGTCGGGGAGGTTGTTCTGTGTGAGAAAGGTAAAAAAAGACAAACCAAAAACTTGGTTGAACACCGCTTCTCAGACATTCAAGTGTTTTTGCAATGAAAAGAAGAAGGGAAACCAGTCTGTAGTTCTCAAAAGAGATGGGTTAAGGGTGGGTTTCTAAGTAGTGGGGTTCCCCTTCAGAACTTTCGTCTTCTTCTTCTAATAACGTTTTATGGCGTATGGCAAACCAACTTCTGGTGCATTTACGGCCACCAACTGGACTGGAGTGTGGAGCACTAATAAGCAACTAATATATACATATTTATATTTATCTATATTTTATATAAAAATAACATACAAAAACCTAATAATAATAAAAAAAAAAAATAAAAAAAAACCCTTTCCTAATTCTCCTGACTAATCCCTATTTCTTTAATGTATTTGACAATAGCACCATATATTTTACCTTGTTCTGCATGCTCTTTCAAGAGATTTGACAAATTAAATGATTCAACACCTATGTTTCTTACTCCCTTAATGAGTTTTAACCTTTCTTTTTCATATTTTATACATTTTATTAAAACATGCTCTATTGTTTCTGCCTGATTACAAAAAATACATTGACCTGTTTCATGTTTTCCTATATTAAAACTAAGAACAGGGGAAAACAGAGAGTAATTTAATCTAGTATGCCCTATTCGGATGCGAGAAATAATTGTATCTTCTTTCCTATTCCTAAAAATACTTCTTCCATTTCCTACTTGCTGCTGAATATTATACATTTGTCTGCCCTTGCTTTCACAGTTCCATACTTCTTGCCATTTTTTGTTTATGAATTCTTTAATTTTCCCTTTAACCTCATTTTTGCTAAGAGTCACTTGAATATCTATTTCTGAGTGTATAAGAGCTTGCTTAGCAAGCTTATCAACCACTTCATTAGCCTCCACTCCCACATGAGCGGGAACCCACAAAAATGTTATTAAGCTTATATTACTTATTCTTAATAAACTTGCAAGAATCTCATAAATAATGTCTTGCCTTGATGTTTTTACTCCACTTGCAAGGCTCAATATTGCTGCATAAGAGTCAGAACATATTACTACTAATCTTGGTTTTACTTCCTCTACCCACTGAAGTGCTACCACCATGGCAATTAATTCTGTTGTATACACGGATACATGATCAGTTATTATTTTCTTATA
This sequence comes from Sinocyclocheilus anophthalmus, assembly GCA_018155175.1. Taxonomy (NCBI): domain Eukaryota; kingdom Metazoa; phylum Chordata; class Actinopteri; order Cypriniformes; family Cyprinidae; genus Sinocyclocheilus; species Sinocyclocheilus anophthalmus. The sequence goes on from JADLZN010009768.1 coordinate 551,596, forward strand.
CTAGTTTGAAACTGTGGAATAATACTGCAGCAGCTGTTCTGACAGAGATAGGGTCTTTAGAACCATCAGTATAAATATGTAACCACGATGGATAAGTCTGATCTAAATACTGCTGTGCAATAATGTTCTTAGGGGTTTCTTTCGCATTCTTAATTTTTTTTTGTATTTGAAAATCGACTATTGGCATAGGAAACATCCACGGTGGTATACGGGACAATATCACAGTAGGGCTAACATCACAGTCTGCAATACCAACAACTTGCGCTTCCCTTTTAGCAATCCATCCAAAGCTTTTAATGTTTTTGTTTCCATGCTCCCAGCATTCTTCAATCACACCCTTTACTGGATGACTCTCTATATGTCCTTTTAGATTAACCCAATAATTCATTCTTAATTTATACCTACGAAGGAATAAAGGAGCTTCCCCAACTTCTACCTGCATGGCTGCAATGGGAGATGTTTTGAACGCACCACAACATATTCTAAGAGCTTGATTCTGTATAGTTTCAATCTTTTTGAGTGTGGTTTTAGATGCAAATCCGTAAATAATACTTCCATAATCTAAACTTGGTCTGATTAATGTACAATAAATTCTTTTCAATGACAATCTACAAGCTCCCCATTCTACCCCAGATAGACATCGTAAGATATTTACTCCTGTTTTACATTTCTTAATCAGTTTTTTTTAATGTGGCATTGGTGGGAGGGGTTGTGTTGGGGGGGTGTGGGTGCAAATGTCAATCTAGATTCCATCCAAACACCGAGATATTTAACTACAGAGACTTGCTCCAGCTCCTGTTTGTACAACTTCAACTTAACCGTTGGAACATTTTTCCCTTTTGTGAAACATATAACTTGTTTTAGCCACAGATAATCTGAAGCTCCAATTATTTGCCCATACTTCCACTTTATCTACTGCTTTTTGTAATTTTTGAGACACACATGCAATATTACGTCCTCTTTTCCATATTGCCCCGTCATCAGCAAATAATGCCCTTCCAATATCACCTTTAAAATTACTAAAAATATCATTAATCATAATATTAAAAAATATTGGGCTGCATACACTTCCTTGAGGAGTTCCATTGTCTATTGTGTATGTCTCAGAATACTCTACTCCTACTCTAACCTGTATTGTTCTTTCAAGAAGGAAATCCATAATCCAATTATATAACTTTCCTCCAATAACATACATTTAAGTTTTATTAAAAGTCCCTCTTTCCAAAGCATATCATAGGCTTTCTCAATATCAAATAAAACCCCCACCAATACTTCTTTATTTGTCTGAGCTTTCCTGATATCGGCTTCTAGACTTAAAACAGCATCCATTGTATTCCGACCAGCCCTAAATCCACTCTGATATGGCGATATAAGACCTTTTATTTCCAATATATAATTTAGCCTATGTATGATCATTTTTTCCATCAGTTTACATAAATTAGAAGTTAATGCAATTGGCCTATAATTAATTGGATTGGATTTGTCCTTTCCAGGTTTGCCTACTGGTACTATTATTCCATGTTTCCACGAGAAGGAATCTTTCCTGCATTCCATACCTTGTTAAAAAGATTTAAAATATTTTTTAAGGATCTATCTGATAAATGTTGAATCATTACATAACATATATCATCTCTTCCAGGAGATGTATGTTTAACTCCCCCTAGAGCCATCTTTAATTCATACATAGTAAATTCTGCGTCTAAAGTGTCTCCAGAAGGACTTCTTTTCATCATCACATCTGGGTGCAGATTCTTGTTCTGGATTCTACACTTTTTAATATCCTCTGATACATTATCATCACTATGGACTTTAACAAATACTTTAGCCAGCATTTCAGCTTTTTCATTATCTGACACAGCTATTCTTCCTTCATCATTTTTAAAAACTGGAAGAGTTTGATTTGTATAAATTCCTCCCATTTTCCAAGTTGATCCCCATACTTCACTTATGTCAATATCTTCTTCTATTGAATTACACCAATCTCTCCAGTACTTCTTTTTAGCTGCTCGGACTATTCTTCTTACCTCACCTTGCGCTTTCTTATATTTAATAAAATCTTCAAATAAATTAGTCTTTTTGATTTTTCTGAATGCTTTATTCCTATTATGTACCGCATTACTACATTGTTCTGTCCACCAAGGAACTGCTTTCCTCCTTTTACATGGTCCCTTTTTTCCTATAATATTATTAGTTACATCATACAATACTTTACATATTTTCCCATTACATTCATCTATGTCTTCCATCATATTTATTTCTACTGCTGTTAGTTCTACCTCACTTAAATACGTATATGCTTCCCAGTTTGCTTTATTAAATCTCCATCTTGGAGCTAAAATCACATTATGTTCCATTACACTCATCCCTACCTTACATAAAATGATATAGTGATCACTACCAATATTATTATCTTCCCAAACATCCCATACACATTTACTTGCTATATCTTCAGAAACCAATGTTAAATCTATAGCTGACCCAATACCACGTACCAAATCTATTCTTGTGTTTCTACCATCATTTAAACATACTAACCCATTACTGTCTATTATTTCTTCTACAACATCCCCATTATGATCATCATTACTGCTTCCCCATAAAGTGCTATGTGCATTAAAATCTTCACACCAAATTATTTTATGATTTCCTAACCCAATAACCTTTTCTAAATCTTTACTTAATCTACGACAAGGATTATAATAATTTATTATTCTAATATTTTGTTTCTCTGCATATACATCTATAACCACCACTTCATGTTCTTCAATCTCATTAATGACTCTGTATTCTAATTCATTTTTTATAAAAGTGGCCACCCCACCTCCATTACCTGTCTTTCTATCCTTTCTTACAATATTATATCCTTGCAGAACAAAATTTAAGTTAGGTTTTAACCATGTTTCTTGTACACAAATTATGTTTGGTTTCTTATTTAATAGATCTATAAACTTTTTAAATTCTGGACCATTTGCTATAAGACTTCTGGCATTCCATTGCAGAATCGTTAAAAGCATTATTATTATTATGTACTTCCACATGTTGTTTGAGTACTAGATTGAGTCTTTAGCGTGTCATTTATTTTTTCCAACGTTACACCTGTTACATTCAAGTATCTCTCAGCTGCCCTTATGATTTTAATTCTCTCCGTTCTGCTTTCTGTTTGAGCAGAACAATTTACCACTTCAGCCATAAATGAAACAAATTCCATTTTCCCGATCACCAAACTATCCTCTTGTGTCTTTCTCTGAGCCACAGTATTCCCAGTCCATTCTTGTATTTTTCTCTCTCGCTGTATCGGTTCGTTTTGTTTTGCTTTTTGGGCTGCTTCAGCATAAGTCAACCCCTCAGTTATTCTCACATTTTGAATTTTCACAGCATGTTTGTGAGCAATGCATCCCCCAAATCCAGCACTATGCTCACCTCCACAATTGCAGCATTTTGCCTTCGCTCCTTCGCCACATTTACCATATACATGATCACCCCCACATCTCGCACAACGTTGTCTTCCTCTGCAAACTGCACTAACATGTCCATACTTCTGGCACTTGAAGCATCTAAGTGGAGAAGGTACGTATGGTCTTACTTGGGTAACTTACATAGCCTATTTTTACCCTCTCTGGCATTCTTTCTTCATCAAACTGAAGCATAACCGATAGACTGTCCATCCTTTCTTTATTTCTCACATATTGAAGCCGTTTTGCTCCAATTACCTTCCCCCCTTCAACGCAACTTTTAATTTTATCAGCATGTACATCAGTAGGAATTCCAGTTATTACGCCTCTAACCCAAGGCTTCGTCTTCATCAATGTGCATGATACCGGGTATCCAAGCATCGAATTTATACTTAGTGCCTTATTTTGTTGTTTTTCGTCCTTACACATGATAATCAAGTTTCCATCTCTCAGAGTCTTTGCACTATTTATTTCTCCTAACGCTTTGTTCAGAGATTTGGTCAGTTTAATCGGGTTTATCGTCATACCAGGTTCTGCAAATTTCATCATTACTTTGTATTCCTCTATATTTTTCCTACTCACATGATCCTCCTTTCCACTATCCGTAAATGATCCCTGACTATTGTTTTTCTTTCTTTTCCGATTGACTACTTTCCACCATTCACTCCCTCCTGCACTCCCGCTACACGATTCGTCTTCCATTTCCGGATCACTACCAGAGCTACCGTCATTTCCTGCCATCAGTGCTCCAGTCACAGTCCAGTGTTGCCACCCGCTTACACACTGCCGACGCCCTTGGCAAGCCCCCCTTCAGGAACTCGAGCTGCGTCGAAACACTTTGGGAACGCCCTTGCGTGACCGCGTTCTGAAGCACGTGTCAAATCCGTCCAATGGAGCAGCGAGACGTCACCAGTGGGGTGACGTAAGCACTAGAAAGCATAAAAGTGCATCCGGCCGGGTGCAAACCAACTTCTGCTCTTCAGTAGCGCTCTGTGTATGTGTCTGTCTATTTACTGTTGTCTGTCCGCACAAGCACTCATATATATAAAACAATGAGAAGTCTATGGCGAGCGAACGGCATTACAAACGCTGTGTTTCTCCCTGCCCACGATATCTGGCGGCGGGGGATACACACGATTTGTGTGTCGTTTGTTTAGGAGCGGAGAATGCCCGGTCAGCTTTCGAGCAGCTGATTGTCATCACTGCGAGCTCTCGCTGCGCACGCTCCGCTCTCGCCTGGCTGCGTTTGATGACAGCGGCCAGACTCGCGATCCCGCTGTTGCCGAGGCACAGTGCAGACTGTTGTCGTGGGGATCGCGGGTGGATTTAGCGGAGAGATCCGAGACGGGCTCGTCCTTTTCTCGGTCCTCACCCGCTAGATCCGCGGCTCTCTCTCTCGCGCCCCCCCCGCGAGAGAGAGCCAGACGCTTCATCTATCTTTCTCCGAGGAGGTGGATGTGAGAGTGTCGAGACAGAGGAGACTGTGGACTCGCCACCACAGTCCCTTGCGTATGAGGTGTGATTTGTGATTATGGGGGGTGTTTCGCGCCAAAATAAAATATTTTTTGGCCAGCCTAGAACAGGACGCTCGTCCTAAAAATAATTAGACGAGCATGTTCTGAATCCAGATCACAGCCTTCACGACGGTGGCCTTCCGTTTTCCCCGATCTCCATGCTGAGTGCCAAGATCGTGGGAGAAACCGTACTCATCCCGTATTACAGCCCCACAGTCTCGAATTATTCAAAGAACATCGTGGGGCTGAATGATAAGGTATATGGGTCGATGCCAGTGGTGGAGCAGACGCTTACGAGCTATCTCTCCCCATCCTCAGCATCGTCCCTGCAGGCCCCGAAGGGGTGGGGGGGGGGGGGGGCTTCCCACCAGGCCCGTTAGGCTTACATCGAGTCTGGTTGGGAAAGTTTATATGGCGGCAGGTCAGGCTGGCGCATGTTTGCACACCATGGCGGTGTTACAAGCATACCAGTCTGACCTGCTCAGGGG